>CM033630.1:29175772-29718068 GCA_019453435.1 Rhinogobius similis | reverse complement strand
GAGCATGCCAAAACTAAATAAGATATCCAAAATTTTTTACTTTCTCTAAAATGGGTAAAAAATGAACCAAAAAATGTTAACCCAGTTCATTTTTCAGATTGATATGTCCCAAATAAGTGCAATTTTGGCTGTTTTTACACATAATATGCCTTTTTGTACATGAAAACACTACATAATGACAATTATGTAAGTAAACTAGAGGAGAAGCTTCAAATTGTTATCTTTAAATGTAAGACTTTTTCCTATTCGCCTGCAATATCTCACCTTAACTTTGAAAATTGTAATCCTTCTCTTATTTTAACTGTCCTTGGCAAACATCTCCTCTAATCCCACAAACTGTACTTTCTTTGTAAAGTGCAGTACGCCCTGACACACCACATCAGATCGGCTATCTTTGCTCGCACCGCTGCTAATTTTTCATATTTTGGGCTGGAACTTTGCTGTGAGCCAGCCGTGCGGTCAGGGTGCATCCATCATGTTTGACCTTCGGAGTGCGCCCCTGCAGCCGCCCCGGGGCACACACAGGAGTGACTAATGTCGCAGCCCCGATATCACCGCTGTATAATCCCGGCCCACAGATCGCTATCGGCAACCGGGCTTTAATTATTCACACTCTCATGGCGGCGATGGGCAGAGGGCAGGATCTGGACTCGGCCGATCGCTGCCGTGATCTAATCAGGATGCAGCTACGATGACACGATCTCATTCTTCTGTCTTATAGGGCGGATTAGAAAAGACAACTCCAGGGCCCGGCCGGCATCAACTACAGAAAGCATGACAAGTTCAGATCCAGTCGAGTTTAATGCGTGTAGACAAGCGTAAAATTTAACACTTTTCTTTCGTTCCAAATCGTTGCACAAGTTCGTCGTTGCAAGTGTTTATAAGGTTAAACTAAACAAGACATGAAACTAAAATCTGCTGTCTGTGTGCATCTTAATACAGTGCACTGATAAGAAAAGTATTAAGCAGTTTCGGTTTGAGTATTCTGTAGGAGATAGACACAAGAAAAACAAAAGTTTTTAAAAGGTTAGGGGCCATTACTTCCTGTATTAATGAGTCAGTAAGTGAGAGCAATATAACGGAAACCCTCATACATGTGCTGTTTGACTGCTCACACTCAAATGGACCATGGAACAACCTGTTTTCACACATTTCAGCCACAAACAAAAGCAATTACAATACATTCTTAACCTTTATATCTTATTTGGTAAATATCACACAAAGCAATTATTAGTATTATTACCTCAAAATGTCCAAAAATAATAGATTATTGCTGATTTTCATCAATAGTACACTTTATTCATAAATATTCTCTATCTAGAAGTGTTCAGTCACCATATTTTACCCTTTATTTCGCTATTAATGAATTTAAACATCTAAATAAACAATAGAAATAATCGGCAGACTAGTCCACTAATTAAAAAAATAATTGTCAGACTAGTCCACTAATCCAAAAAACAATCGCTGACTAGTCGACTACTAAAATAATTGTTAGTGATAGCCCTATTAATAATCTAGATTAATTAGAAAACAAATAAAAAATCCATCAAAATACTAAATTATTATTTAAAAAGTACCAAAAGAAACAATGATACCTGCCTTTTGCTGTATGTTTTGTTACTACGTTTTGTTATAGATTGACTGATTTGATCTGTCTTGTAATTTTCATTCTCTTTTTTCATCAATATCAATAAGTTATACTCTCAGCCTCACTTCCTGTAACTTTTATTTTTATTTAAGTATTTACCACAGTTACTCTCCCACCAAACTAAGTCATAATTTGAAAATCATGAAAACATCTCGTATGCACTTTTAATATATACACATTTAAATCATAACACAAGTCAGAATAAGCTTATGATGAGTGAAAGCCATCATGTTACCAGCGCGTGTAAATGAATGAATGAAATGTGTGAAAAAGTACAGGAAAAAAAGACGTTTTGCACTACATCGTCAAACTGTAAGATGATCTTTTCACACATTTACATCACCTTCTTCTGATACGTGTGGCTCACTTCACACTCGTGCTTTAACGTCGACCTGCTCACTGTGGTTTATCAGTACAGCCACATATCTGCTCTTCCTGTGAAACCACGTCGCTTCAACTCCACTGCAGAACGTCACTTCACAAACGCGACAAAAGTCAAATTCGGGGCTGTATTCACTTCCACGGCTCACCCATATTTAACCTCAGTGTTCCTGGGACTGCTGCCGCTGCCGTGGATCCTATTTCTTCATGACAGGACCGGGACAGGGGAGCGGAGAGGGCTCATTTTTGGCCTTTGGTGCGGGGGGTGATGCCGGGTCTAGATTGACAGGCCCGTGCGCGGAGCTGTCAGCCGGGGGCCAAGGTGTGGAGGTGTTGGGGCGTCTAGCGTTTGCGGCCTCGGCAGATAAGCATCAGAGCGAATATGAGAGGCCAGATAGTCATCGCTCACAGGAAGCTGAGCTATACCATTGCAGAAGAAACCACAGGAGAGAGGCTGACCTTGTGTGTCTGTGCAGGCTGCAGCGGCTCACGGATGGGGCCGGTCCTTTAGCCACTGCACAGGAAGACACTCTGTACAGGCTGCGGCAATGCTGATTAAGCCCTTTTAGAAACATTAGCGCGATAGATTTTTGCGTTCAACGTGTCAAATTTAAGTTGAGTTGAAGTTTATTACCAAACTTTGTCTTAATAAAGTGTGTATTCTTCTTCTTAATAAGGTCCATATGGCAGGTTGTAGTGTTTTCCTATGCTCTATGTTAGCGACGTGCAACGTTGTGAGTTCGAAACAGGCTCTCGACAATTTTCTGCGAAATCCGTTTACAGTTTACTCCCAATTTTATACTATATTGTCCTGTCTGTTAAAAAGTCATTAAAAACAACAGGAAGTAGCTCTGAGTTCTAAAACGGAATCCCTGTCATCAATAAGCGACATTCCATCGAAAATGCGATAGTTTATATACAATGACACATTCTTTTGAAAGTTTAAACATTCATTTAACAAAATTAAGGCGTTATCATGTTATATTTTTGTTTATCAGATCTTAACTATTGTATAATTTATGGATTTTTATCTGGTTGCTAGGTAACAGTTATGAAATGACCTGATTACTTGTCAAAGGAAGTACAATTATAAACTTGGAGGTTTAGTGTCTGTCTTCATCTGCCCTCTGAGCCCTATGTCGATGTCATGTGGCTGTGGGGGACGCTCTTCTCCTGGTGCGGGTGCCTCCCCTGATGGTGTTTACTCAACTGGTTCATCAGTACTCAGCCTCATTTATTTTTGCTGTGTGGGATCAGGCGTGGTTGGACCTTTTTATTGGACTGTAAAGCACTATGTCACGTTTTTGTATGAAGAGCGAGGTGTAATAACATTTGGATTTGTGTTAAGCTGAAAGAAAATAAAAGGTCACTTTCAGTTCTTATTAATCGATGACTATATTATACACATTTTAATTTGCCTTTCATACAAGAGGTTTTGTCAGCTCTAAGTTGTACACATGCATGAATCAGTCTAGACAATTTGCAAACTATTTTTCTCAAATATACAAGGAAAAATAAAATCTAAAACATGGCTTCTTCCTGACCCCTTCCACTTGGAAAATTGAGTAGAAATGGTAACTGAGATATATAACAGTGAAAGTTTGTTTTGTTTGCTTTTTCCCCGAGATGAAAAAGTGCCAAAGCATACAAAGAAACAAGAATTTGAATCTATTTTCCTTCACATGCCAGCCAGGACTTTGCCAACAGCACTGAAAATAAAACAATCTACGACTCCAACATTATAATGGTGCACCGTACTGGTTAGTACTCGCTTCGATTTACTGTGGCTTTCATTCAGAGCTGAAATAAACTGACCAAATGACACTTATAGTTGTCTCGCAAGAAAAAATCTGTTCATTCACTTCACACTTTCATTTCTCAGATAACTGACATGAAACCTACATTTGAGACCCTCTCAGACTTTCATTCACTGAAGCTATAAACATCATCTTCATATAAATCTGCGACCACGTAGAGCTAATGCCAGCCTTATACAACTCCTACTGAAATATCCCCCTCAAAGGTTAAACTCCAATGGAAGCGCTTACATCAAGGCTTTTAGCTCTGCTGTCTTGTTTGAGATAACCAGGGAACCAGATCATGATCTAATGAAAAGAGTAAATGTCATGCCTCTGCCATGTGCACTCAGCAAAGAAAATGTTAAAATGTCATCAGTGAAAAAACGGCAGTGGAAAAAAGCTGAAAGAACCAGCTCCAGGACTGCAACCTGTATTTAGCCGCGTTAAATCTCAAGCTGCAGTCTTCCATTCACGTGTGACGACATACCGTAACTTAAATATAATCAAGCTGGGAAATGAATCTGAAATCAATTCGGATGTGACAAAGTCTGAACGAAAAAAAAAAAACGCAACAAAGTGAGTTTCTCGTCAAACTTGAGTTGTAGGTAGGCCACCTCTTTACCACACAGGAAGTCACATTGGGTTTAGAGCTTTGAGCCATTTGCCTCGAAGTTAAACAAGCTTCTGTTTGTGTGAAGGATGGAATGGAAACACTGCCTACTCAGAGACTAAAGTAGCACAGGTGTCACCCAACACAAGTCTGACACAAAGGTAAGGCAACTGCTTCTTTTTTATCTGCGTGCAATAGAAAACAAATTGCTTAATGTTTGTGCTGTTTGTCTATAGCAGCCTTTGACATATTCATACGTAGCAGCGGTGGAAAAAGTGCTCAGTTTTGTTGCTTGAGTTAAAGTAAAGAAGCGCAAAACGAATGCAACAGTAAAAAGTTAAAGTTGCACATACAAAAATGAAGGAAAAGTTCTGATTTGATTGGGTTGATTTTGAGGAATTGTACTGATTTTTCGTCGACTGTAGCAATTCCAATCAATTTCCTACGTTTTCGACTAAATTTTGTGCATGTATTTTTGTTTTTTGCTGGGACTTGAATTTTAATGCTTTCCGCAGAATTTCATCATGAACGAGCTAAAAATAATCCCTCTGAACGTGTGAAAATGTGGTCTACTTTTTCGTCCAGTTCAAAAATGGCTAACACTTTATAATAACTACACATGTTCCAGTCTCAGTAAAGCATGAACAAAGACTTAATTCATAGGGAACACATTTTATTAGTAACTGTTTAACTAACTTTATAACCCCAACCCTAACCTCAATTAAGTAGTTACTAATCCTAAATCATGCTCAATAAACTCTTTGTTCATTGTGAATTAAGTGTTCATAGTTAATTAAGGTGTAGTTATTATGTAATGGAACTGAAAGCACGGACACGAAAGACAACGAAACAGAAGTGTCCAAAAATAACTACTGAAGTTAACTACAGATACCTAAAAATGTTTTTACAGTACTTTCGTTTCTCTGTAGTGATGCAGAAATCTTGAATTCTCATAAAACGATCACTGCACATTCACTTCTTCTATCTGTGACCTTCAGATTGCGGTTTGGTCAGGATCGCCAAATACAGCAGCACTCACAATTAAATATGTCTTAAAAGTGCACTATATGTACCTTTTCGCTTGCTTGTCGCCAGGGAGATGTTATTTATTTATTTTTAAACACATGGAGTGTTTTACAGGCGTTTCTATGGCTCAAAAATACAGTGATAAACATGATCATCGTGAGTGGCGGTCGCTTCTTTTGAAAACTTAAATGCCATATGGTGGCAAAACAATAATATCTCCATGGAGACGAGCAGGTGTTTTATTGCGCAACTTTACACATTACAAAAAAGATATATCTGCAAAGTTGTGTTCATTTGTTTAAAAAAATGCATTCTGATATGATCTAAATTTTAATTAAGAGTCATAGAGACAAAAGCATTTTTTTTTTAATCATCTTCAAAAAAATACAAAAAGATGTAAAAGTAATAAAAGCTAACAATTTTTTTCTCAGCTTGTTCATTGTGTCCATTTTTGCCATTTGAATGATTTTATTTGTTTATTTTTACTTTACTATATTTTTACTCAGTGTTTTTGTAGTTTCTGTCACTTTTTCTGAATTTTTTTATGTGAAACAATGAATGAATTACTTTATTCCATCTAATTTCCAAGTTGTTTAGCGTTATTTCTTGTTTAGTATCTATTACATGAATCCTCTATTGCAGGGGTGGGCAATTATTTTGACGCAAGGGCCACATTGGATTTTTACACTTGCCTGGGGGCCGGACCATTTTACACACATACTACTACACATAGACTTAATGCCTAAAATACACAAAAAATTACTACAGAATAGCAAAAATCATTACCTTTATTTAGTGGGAACAGTGCAGTTGATCACTCCTTTTATCCAATGCATCAAAGTTTGGTGTTATTCTAGTGGTGGCTGTTCTCAAAACTGATTTTTAATGAACAAGCAGCTGCTCAGGAAACTATAAAATGACAAATGCACCACACCTAACTCATACAATTTTTTATTAAATGCTTTGCGGGCTGGATCAAAATGCCAAAGGGGCCGCATGTGGCCCCCGGGCCTTAGTTTGCCCCCCTCTGCTCTATTGTATGATTAACCCACGAAATATGAATTCAAAGTGCGTTCTATATATAACTAAATAGGCCACACGTAGTCATTTTAAAGGACACACAGGCTACGATGCAAAATTGATTTTTAACTGTTTTTAACCTTAATATAATTGTTTTCCCTTCTCATTTACCCACTCAAAGTTGTATGTACTGTATGTAACTTGTTTGATTCATGCATGTTTATTCTCCTGTTTATTCTTATTCTTCCATAGGCTATCAGCAGCACTTTGTGATAATGTTTACAGTGACACTCATAGTGGAAAGTAACTAATTACAAATACTTACATTAGTAGATTTTTTGGCAGGAATTTATTTAGTTACACATGGGTACAGAATAAGTCCCAAATGCCTTATTCAGGGAGATTTCCCTGCAGTATATGCTCCTTTTTAAAGTAACAAATAATCAAAATGACACTGTATCGGCTGCTCTGATAATCCTTAGATCAGCAAATATTATTAATCATATTTGATTATATTTATATAATATTTATTATATTAAATTATATTATTATTTATATATAAAAATATATATAAAATATGTTATTATAAAATATAAAGATGGATCTAAAATGCTGCTGAAATTGCATAGACAAGTAACTAGAACTCTAGGCAGTATTCTTTTACTTATTTAGGCATAGTGTATTTTTGGTCAAAATTTAGCCTGAGAATAAATTTTCATTGCTCTTTCCACCACAGATTTTAGATTAATGTTAAATGTTTATACCAAAATATATGATCCTCTGGAATCCTAGATTATAACTACAAAGCAGACAATAGCTGTCTTATCATTTATTGTATTTACAAAAACGGCTGTCTTTTGTGTATAATCATAGTTGCCCAGTCTGCTTTGTGATAGTGGACTCGTTTGGAAATTGTAGAATTTTTTGTGCACATTTTTGTGCGCCTGTCATGGAGTTGCATTTAGCTTCATTCACGTTAATTTGATGAAAAGTCTATCATTTTCAAATTAAGTCCGAATGCAATCTTCTTCCATTTTGTGAAAGCCTATTATAGTTACAGTCCAGCCCTTGATCGTTGGTTCATTTTGTGTCATCC
This sequence comes from Rhinogobius similis, assembly GCA_019453435.1. Classification (NCBI taxonomy): domain Eukaryota; kingdom Metazoa; phylum Chordata; class Actinopteri; order Gobiiformes; family Gobiidae; genus Rhinogobius; species Rhinogobius similis. Next base: position 29,710,488 of record CM033630.1, on the reverse strand, counting down.
ATTTTTTGTGTCATAACCTTCTTGGCACCAAAAGAACACTCCAAAGGTATCCATTTATCAGCAGGAGTATTGAGACCCCGACACAAAGGCCTTATTACTTATTTCTGTCTGAAAATCTTGCAAACCTACCAAAGACGCCTTAGTTGCACTTGAGGACAGACGTTTACGTCAAAATGGCAGAGATGAGGCGGAGCATTTGCGATTCTGCCGCGCTGCTGTCCAACCCGATCACTGTCCATTTGTCCCGAACAGAGCAGAACTTCCACAGCGAACCGACGCGCCCGAGAAACCCCTTCTGCATTATTCATACCACAACTGTTTCAAAGCCCCGTCCATTCCACTTTCATTCCCTTTAGCAACATTTAGCATCACCATCCACCCGGAATGCAAACCCCGAGATCAAATGAAAACGTATTGTATTTGACTAGCGCATTTTTCTTCATGTAAGGATAAATAGTCCAGGGTATTGCTTTGGAGAGCCACATTTTTAGGCCTATATATATATAAACTAATGGTATTTTCCATTCTATTTTCAGACATAGTTAGCGGCGCTGTGTGTAAGGGCCATGAGTCTGCACTGATAATGGTAAGTTATGGGGCCCTGTACACTGTGTTTCTCTGTTGGTTCCACATGAATGATTGGTGTAATTACCTTTACCTCAGCAAAAGTCAAGTGAATGCATATGCTTTGTCATTGTTACTGCCAAAACAATCCACAATACAGTATGCTATATTTATTTGGGGATGGACAGTGTATCCATAAACATTCACAGACAGGAAATCCTCCATCTTTGCCCGTTAATCAGAGCACTTTCACGTACAAATGAAGGGTGAAGCTGATCTCTATATTAAAAGGGCTGACCCTGATTTTTACTGTTGTGAAACGTGACAAACAGAACCAGTTCATGTTCCCGATTTTTGGTAAAAACTTTAAACCTGTGTTGCCCCAGTACAGATATATTGTAAATCAGGTGAAAATGAGAGCACAGCGCTTCCTCTACATTTATGGAGCTCACCAGTCCATCCCACCCACAAGTAAGCCACAGTTCAGGAAATAATTTTCTCATTCATTTTTGCCATAGGGATTTAGAAAAATTTAAATATTCCGAGTTTAACAGTATGACGGAGGCTAACCATTATGGACCATAATGTCCATTACGCAGTTGTTTTCAGCCCCAAAACACTCACGTAATACTTATAATTCAGCACAATGTCTAAATAACTTAACTAAGTTTCAGAAACCGATTAAAATAAAATTATAGGTCTTATGAGCGTATCACCACGCTTTCAAACATTTTATAATTTTTTTTTTTTTTTCGGAATCCCTATGAGAAAAATTTATTCTGGAACCAAAGGATTTCTAGAGTGTTTTTATCTTACCAAAGAAGCAGGAAGTGTGCCATTAGCATGCTAATGTTTGCTGGCTTTGATAAATGCTTATAATCTCATCAGAGTGAAAATTTAGGATGTTGGAGCTGCATTAGGTAAGGTGAGTGATAAATGTGACTGCTTTTAAGAGTTTAAAAAGTTCTATTTTTCACTTTTCAAAACAGTACAAATCAGGTACAGCACCTTTAAAGTATATAAAACTTTTATTTCATGATATTTATGTACTTTCTCTGCTCTTGTCACTGGGCACATTTAAAAGAGGATGTTCAGTGGTCATTAGAAGCTTACCGGAAGCGCACAAGAAATCTCAGCTTAAAGTCAGTTAGCCTTTAGCTCAGATGACGGTTTTACATACTAATTATTAACAAAAAAAATACGAAAAGGTTTACATACTCAACAGTCACTTTTAACGAGGCTATGACTTCACTTAAATGTGCTCGATGAGTTAATACCAGTTGACACTCTCTGAATTATTTATAACTTGGTTGTTTTGCGGGCTGATGCTATACGGACTGTCACGGTTAAAGATAGCAAATGATCATACGGGACAGACGGGGGAAGTGGTTAATAGCATCATAGACATTCATAGACGCAAAATTCTCTATCTCTGCCTGTTGCTCAAACACCACCATGTCAAATTGAACACTTCCACACAAACAAATGAATGGAGAAGCCGATCCCCATATTAAAGAAAGAAAAAGTTTTATTTCATGATATTTATGCCATTTATCTGCTCTCCTCTCCAGTAATATGTAAAAGAGGTTGTTCGGTGGTTACTAGATGCTCACCAGACGCACACAACATCAGAAAGCCTTTAGCTCAGATTACAGTTTTACACGCTAATTATTAAAAGGAACATAGACTTGTAACACTGAACATTGACTTGTAACGAGGCTTTGACCTCTCGTTAATGTGGTCGACGGGTTAGTACCAGCTGACACTCTCTGAATTATTCAGAACTTGTGTGTTTTGCGGGCTAATGCTAACGGCTATTCACCTTATTCCGGAAGTTGCCGTACGCGCCGCCGTCTTGTTTCCGTTGTATTAGTTTAAATGGAGCAGATGAGCTCAACAGAAAATAAGTTCTACACGGACTAAAAAGCCGTTTTCAGACTGACCAGGAAATCGGAGCGTTGTTGACTTGTTGTTGCTCGTGTTCATTAAACATTTTACACAAATCAATCTACTTTATGTAACATTTTAGCGGCAAGACGTCAAACGGAAGTGCGTTTACAACAAAGTGCAAAAAACGGCAAAAGTGGGCAGGGCAGAATAAGGTCAATAGGGAAAATACATTATACTTCCGCCTGAGTCCTTCAAATCGTACCGGACTAGCCGCGTTGCTAAGTGGTTGATAGCGCGAACATCGAATGCCGCGTCTACTTATTCATACGTTTATGAGTGTAACTGTGATCATATGAATAGGTTGTGTTCATGTTTTAGAAATTGATGTCATAGTTTCAGAGAGAGGGCAGGGGCCTATACGCTATCAGAGATTTAAAGGTTTTGAAAGAAATATCCAAAATAGAAATCCACGAACCTGCACTATCAATCACATGGCATTTCAACTGACAACCATCAGATCTTTGGAGCTGACAAATTGTGCTGTATTTTCACCTTTGTATATTTATGCTAACAAATACGACGTTGAACTTTGTGCCAGTTTTTGTTTTTTGTAGTTTTGTAATCGCGGAGGAAAATAAATCTGCAGTCTTACAGTTCAAAAGCAAATTCTGCCGTAGAATTCTGACCTTCTCTCCAGCTCAAACTATTCACGCGTTTCATTCATGTGACTTATTTGTTGCCGTTGCCATTTAGAGAACGTCACTGTATGTTGAGGCCTATGCTGTATCTCTGCTGTCAGACTGTCATGAATATAGAATCAAGCAGACAAAAGCTTTGGGTTTGCTGCCCGACGAGTTGCTGACACTTAGAAACAGCCAAAACTTACGGACATTTATGTGTAAGATAACTCAGATAACACTTGTACAGTAAGAAGGCTAACTAATAAGTGCCTATGACAGGTTGGACTACTCATTTAAGTCAAATGCAGTTAAGATAAATATATTTCAAATTCTGCTAAAAACTTTACACATTTTACCCCAGTTTAGCTTCTTTTTTTTTAGCTTTTTTATTTTACTTCCTGGTTGTAAATGATGACATCACACTAAGAAATGACCAAGAAACCAGATTTTTTTATTTGACAAAGAAAAATACACGTGAACACCTTTATTTTGTTGAATCAATGTTTCAAAAAAGTAGTGCATAACCTTTATCTCCCTAGTGTGATGTCATCCATTTGTTTACTTCCTATAATTTTCAACATATTTTACAACTTTTCTCCACAAACGGCCTCCTGATTGATGTAAAACTATAATTTCTACTTTCAAGAGGTATTAATACACTGATTAAAGTTAAAATTAGAAAATCATAAAAACCTGTCATAGGCACTTTAAGTCTGCAAGTAGGCTAATAAACGTTTATTAGCATAGCCACGCAATTAACGTGAGTTTAATGTGTAAACTAGCATTAGACAGCTGACAACCTGAAACATAATGCTCACTGCACAGTCTGGAGTGATTTCATTAAGTATTGGTGTCTCCTGATGGCATTTCTGGAAAAAAAACACACACAAAAAAAAAACAGTATCTTGGGCATGTTACAGAAGAATAATCTTTTCTTTTCTGAGACTTGTTAGCACAGCCCACAGCGCAGCAAGCAGCTTTCGTTGTCAAGTGTGTCACATCATTTCAGATCTGTGAATCAGCATTTTAGAATGTTGTGATTGTTGCACCCCCGAAATGAACAACCAGACTCATGTTCATCATAACTTTTGGGCAGCTTTTTAATAACAACCAGAACATTAGCAAATCAATGCGCACCCCACGAGTCCTACTGTTTGTCCCATGTTCTTAAAGGGACGTTAGACATAAGTGCAATGATAACTAAAATAAAAGCCATTACTAGTCAGATAAGCCAATATATGAAATGTTGTTTTTTTAGCAATTTAAAGAAAATATAAATGTATAACATATTTTATATTACACATTGTACTGAGCATGAACAGAAACACTGCGTTTAAACTTTCAGAGCGCTACACTATGTCATTTGAATCCAACCCACAGGCCGATAAGTGCTGTTCTTTATCAGGATTTACTGTCATTTATTGCCAGGTTCCTCCCATGCATCAAATAATGTGTGTCTTCTAAACAAACGAGTGAGATTAAATGGAAATAGACCAAGAGATAAATGCATGAGTTGCATGCAATTAAAAAGTAATATGTGAACAACAACTTTTGCACAATTTCACAAATCTCCTTCTGTGCATGCAATGTGGTTTTGAGATACAACCTCAAACAGTTATTTATTTATATATGTATGTATGTTTTTTTTTCTTTTTTATGAGTTTGCCTTTCACTGATTTTAAAACTCCAGTCCTTTCTGCAGCTCCGTGTAGGATTTTGATTGACTGTAAACAGAATTTCCCACTTGTCTCTCACTGTAAAGAAATAAATAGATAGACAATTTGATACTTGCATAATCTGAGGTCGACTTTATTACCGACCAAATGAGCGTTGCCGGGTAACACCTGTATCTTCCTGTTCTTCTCAGAGCAGTTTAACGATCTCTGTGTGAAAGACACAAGTGACTCACGCACAAGATTGTAATTTACTGTCCAAACATTTGTCAGAGAACGACGTGGTTCTTGCACAACACATCTGCAGGTCAAACTGGGAGTTAGGTACGTTTCTATGACATGACGCTCTTGTTCTCTCTGCAGGAGGGCAGCCGGACTCAGTGGAGACTCAAGCAGAGATATGGAAAACAGACAGACATTTTGGAACCGCACTATGACGTTGTGGACGACCAGGAGACAGTTCACAATGTGCAGATACAGCCGGCCAGGCCAATCCTTGAGGAGAGGGAGTATGCAGGTAAATAAGTCCTACATTGATGTAATATATCGATGCAGCTTTGGTAGAAGCCACCTTACAGCACCTGACAGTCTGGAGTTTGTTACTCCATCTGTCATTCTTCAGACCATTTACATAAAGTTATAGAAAGACTCTGCAGGTGAAAGGGAAAACATATTGCATTTATAGATGACAATTTAAAAATTCTTCTGTTTGTTCAACATAAATCTAAGAAAAAATATGTCCTGCAAGTTTTTATTCACGTGTTTTCATAAACAGATAAAGCATTTCATGGTTAAAACTTTACCTATTTGGGACATTTAATCTGAAAATGGATAAGGTCGTTTAAATTTCTTGCTTCAGAGGGAATTTTGGAAATTTTATTTAGTACTTTGAATAAATAAAGCTTAGAATTAGATACCACCAAAACGTCTGTGTAATCCGTATATATCTTACTGTCCAAGATTGTAAGTTTGGGCATTTAAAATCCAGTTCACTTATGTAGGACATTATATAAACAGATTCATTTCCAAAACGCTCCACAAACACAAAACATCAAAAAACAATAAAAGGTATAAATGCTGTTTGATCTCACGTCCTCAAAAAAGTAAAACCCAAGCTGAGCCAAATCATAAAACCATAAAGTAGCAATTAATAAGTCAAGGAAAAGAAATGAACCAAACTGAAAAACTGTAAATATCTTACATTTGCATAGTGGTTTTGTTTCATATTCATGTGTGTTTCAACCACACTCAAGGTTTTGCCAGGTGTGCCTTGAAAAAATGTAGAATTCACAAATGCGGATGTACTGTAATGTAAATAACTAATTTCCCTTTTCGAAGTCTCCTGAGCAACTTCTGCACCAAAAAAATGATGCAAAACCATCTCTATAGCCAAATGTAAAGAACCAGACAAACATAATTTGACTTTTTGACCCCCCCAAAAAACCCTGCATTAAATAAGTCACAATATAAAGACAATTTTCAGTGCACAAGACATTGCAACTTGTTGTGTGGCGGTCCGTGCTCATCTATTACACAGTAGATTTACACAGTGAGCCTGCAGAGCAAAAGACACTTCAGTGGTCGGGCAGTGGGCGGAGTCTGAACGCCTAGCTGAGTGTGGAGGAGTGAGTTTGACCTTTAAAACATGATTCACGTCCTCATGAACTCCGCAAACTCTGAGACAGACAGTGACCAACTTTCGCTTTAATTTCGTAAGCAGAATTCCCCCTGAACGCTTGCTTTTCCGCTGACACAGTGAGACCCTCCCTTTCTTCACTGGTGAGCGTGATTAGAGTGAACGGAGCTGGAGTTTGACCGTCTTTACTGGGATGGTGCTGGGTGTGCGTGCTCTGTCAGTGTGTCTCTGGGGCCATCTGTTGGACTGAGTGAGGCTGTGGGAGATTACAGTTATCCACGTGCTGATGGATAGGATTTTTGGTGTTTTTTTTTTTACTAGGCAGCTTTCTCCGAGTGTAAAATGCATTCAAGAATTTTACCCCTGTAATTAGTTAGAACCTGCAGGGATAAGGGAAGATAAAGGTAACTTAAAGTCTTTATGACAAGTTAGACTACACTGATTATATTTATGATTTTACTAAACATTTGGCCTTTGTAATGTTTATGATTGTACTTCCTGATTGTACATGGGCAGCAAATATGAGTTAGAGGTAATTCCACAACTGTTCCCCAGGCAAGGCAAGTCCATTTGTAGAGCACAATTCGTAGGCGAAAATTGAATTAAAATCTGAAAAATAAAGGCATACAATATCATTATACAAATGACTTTAAAAAAACATAAGTACAAATAAAATCTTTCCAAGCAATGATTTTGAAAACAAGGGCCAAAATTAGGGCTGCAACTAACAATTATTTCAGTAACAAATAGTCTGTAACAACAGTTATTCCTTCAGTCAATCGATTAGTGGTCTAAAACAGTGTTTCCCCAAGGTACGTGTGCGATTACCAGGGGGACTTGGAATAGGTTCAGGTTTTGTATCCAGGAAAAGTATTTTTATTTGAATAAAAAAGTGTTATTAGTCGTAAATGTAACATCTTTTTGGAGTATCTTGGACCCAAAATATAATTAAAACAACAAAAATAAGTAATAATTGACAATTACAACAAGTTAACTGATTAATCGCAACGCAACTAATTGATTATAGAAAGGGTTGTCATCTAATTAAATAATCAAATCATCTTTGACTGGTCAATACACTGATTCCAAAGCAGGTTTTATTGCTCAGACAGAGAAGGAATGACTCAAAAACACACAGGAAACATGTAAATTGGGTGTATTTGATTAAGATACTTGTTCATCTATAAATATTTTACTCCGGGACGTCGTCAAATACCATCACTTCAGCTTTGTCTGCGTAAAATTTTGTACAATTCTCATATTCAAGGGTCTTCTCGTTCTAGACAACTAATCGATTAATCAAGGGAATTTTTGCTAGACTAATCAATTATTCAACTAATCATTAGTTGCAGCCCTCTGACAATTTGCGTTGGGAACGACTGGCTTAGAATATGAAAGACCCTGGAATATGAGAATTTTACTAAATTTTACCCAGATAAAGCTGAAGTGAAGCCATTTGACGACATCCTGGTGGAAAATATTTATAAATGAACAAGTATCTTAATCAAAAACACACAATTTACATGTTTCTTGTGTGTTTTTGTGTCATTCCTGCTCTGTCTGAGCAATACTTTTTTTTTAAATCAGTGTATTGATCAGTTAATGATTACTTGATTATTTAATTAGTTGACAACCCTTTCTATAATTGATTAGTAGCGAATAATCGATTAACTCAGCCGAAGCAGCCTTAGCCAAAATCCATATAAATTAGAAAATACTTTACGATTTGACAAACAAACATACCTGCTAACGCCTTTATTTTGATGAATGACCGTTTAAACTGTCAAAAAAATGTGTCAGTTGCATTTAAATTATTTATTTCCGATGGCTTAGGATTCCATATTAGAACTCAGCACTACTTCTTGTCATTTTAAACTTATATTTTTCCAAATTTCTTCTTAAACTGCAACGTCACAAATGTAAAACTATGATAAATATTTATTACAGGTTCTATCCCACCAAACTAAGTAATTATTAGAAAAACATGACAATCTGTGATATAAACTTTAAAGGTGTTGGCTCCAAACGGACAGTATTTTATGATCAGTTGTGCCTTCAAAATTACATTTATTTAATTTTATTGCTCAAAAATACCCTGACAAAACATGCATTCCTACTGTCTCGGCAATCCACAGATCTTACCTTTATCTTTTAGGAGAGGTTTATTTCCATACAATGGGAAAAAAATTACGTGACCGACTCTTTTTTTCCTCCTAAGACAGGGATCTCCCAAGATCGTCTTCGGCTCAGAGCCTCTCGTCTGACCTGGGCATCGTAAGCACCTCTGGAAAGTTTTATCTGCTCTTGTCCAAAAGCCGGTAACTCTGTTTTATCTCCTCCAACAGGGTCATTCTACTATCCACCCCACTTATCCACCTCGAAAAACTACAACAAAGCAAGGTAAACTAAACTGACACACACAAAGTAATCATCTGTCAGTATTTTTGCTCAACTCTATGTTTAAACAGTTCAGTATGCTGCCAGATTCACATAATTGAGCTTTTATTAGTGTGGCATCTTTATTAAAAACATAAACTTGCTGATTAGTTTCTTTCATGCATAAATATCCATGCATGTTAACCCCTCGCTGGATTATATCACCAATTTCTCAAAAATATTTGAAAGATGATTTTTACTTCACTTGGACCCAAACACAAGGCTTGAATTGTTTCCCATAGCACTTCAAACACGTGTGCTTTGGTGTTTGTCTGTGACCAGTGGAGCGAGGGCAGCACAGTGAATTACAATAGTCCAGGTGAGAGTTCCCATGAGGTGTAATGCTTCACAACAGAACACTTTTGTCTTAAACACAATAGAAACTGCATTGAATCACATTTTTAAACCAAGTGCAAATCGAGTCAAAACCAGAACTCAAGGTAGAAACGAAGCCGGGTCCAAAGCAGATCTGATCTAGTATAAAGCCAGGTTGCCGCACAATAAAAACAAATGACCAAAAGCACTGAATCAGCTTTAAAGTGGACATATCATGCTTTTATTTTCACCTTTTGAACATTTAAAACATTTACCTGGGGTCTAAATAAACTATACCTGCAATCTACAGTCTGAATTCCTCCTAATTTTCTTTCTACATGCCTCTCTTTCACCCCTTTTGTAAGGAGCACTTTTGAGCGCCTTGTTTTGGCACTGTCTCTTTAAATGCAAATGAGTTAGTTCGCACCCCACCCCCTCCCATGCGCATTGCATGCATGCTCCGCCCCGTTCAGCCATTGTTGTAGTCCTAAACACAGTCCATCCATCGGATCCAAAACTTCTCCAAAGTTAGAAAGAAACGTAATGACAATCGAAAAATGGAAACAAGCGAAGACATCAACACCCAGCCTTAAATGTACGAGCCAGAGTCTGACACAGACCAAGAGGAAATCGAAGAAGACGATCCTCCGCAGCAAAGACTTCAAATGGCTGCATCTCAATGGTTTGTTTACTACTATGTAATTCGCTATGCGCCCCGTTAGCTTAACTGTGTGTGAAAGATATTAGCAGGTTGTCTAATGGACCCTCACTTTACCATCTTACTACAACAACAGTCCGGGGGAAAAGGCTACTGTCAAGTCAGTCAGCGTAGTTAAGGTGCTGCGACATGCTAACGCTAGCGACATGCTTACGTCAGCTACGAGCATTCTGATGTCTTGAGTTCTGCCTCAAAAATAAATGTATTATATGTATATATAAAGACATGTGCCCTAAGCAGCTGGAAAACAGCTGAGTAAAAGATGGGCAGCTACAGGTGTAATGCTAATCCCTCACAAATGGCCAGAACACAGGTAAAGAATGACTGAATAAAAAATAGGTCTAATAAACAGTGTTTCAGCGTTTCTTGACTTACCGCTCCACTATATCGTCATCTCCATAGACTCGTTGCACTAGCGGAGGTTACTGAAGCACTCCTCTTTGAAGTGCGTAGCACACAAACTGAACTTTCCCCACTGTTGGTGGTACATTACCACGAAAAATAAAACGTAACCATGCCGATCTCAGTTGTTCGGATGCAGGCGGTCGGTGTAATGAGTTGTGCTGGTTAACACAACCAAGAACAGAGCATTTTAACTTGTCCACTCGCACCTTTGACATCTTTGCGCTTGGACTACAAAATCGCTACGAGGAAAATAAAGATGGCGGTCTCTGCGAGTGGTTAGCCGGAAGCTCTTGACCTTGTTTAGTAGTTCCGCTGTGACGTGATAGACAAAAATACGTAACAGAAAATGCGGATATTCAAACGAACTGAGAAATATGTTGCAAAATTTATATAAATATATCTCTGCAGCTACTTAAGTGATTAATTTCAACTTTTAGCCACTACCAGACACCCACAGTACACAATAAAAGGTATCTAAGGGCCAAAAAAGTAGATTTTGCATGATATGTCCCCTTTAAAGCTGCTCAAAATTATTACTATGAAATATTTTTTGACAAACCCAAGTTATTTGGATATTTTTATTCCCCTGACTGTAGAAGACACCTTTCACATTTTGCAAATTTGAAGTCTTGCTAAAAGAAATTGCGAATGCGTGTTTCACGTGTCAGTAGCTCAATATTATAGGCCGGAGGTCATCGATCGACTTTGTTGTCGTGTCATCTGACCTCTGGCCTCGTGTCTTGGACACTCGGTTGAAGAGAGGGGCGGAACTGTCAACCGATCACCATCTGGTGGTGAGGGAGCTGGACAGACTTGGCAGGCCCAAGTCTATCAGGAGTATGGGGTCTGGGGCCCTTTGCTAAGGGCCGTCCGGTCCCTGTATGACCGGAGCAGGAGCTGTGTTTGCATTGTTGGCAGTAAGTCAGACCTGTTCCCAGTGCATGTTGGACGCCGCCAGGGCTGTTCTTTGTCACCGGTTCTGTTCATAATTTTTATGGACAGAATTTCTAGGCGCAGTCAGGGTGTGGAGGGTGTACGGTTTGGGGACCACAGGATCTCATCTCTGCTGTTTGTAGATGATGTCATCCTGATGGCTTCCTCAAGCCAGGACCTACAGCATGCACTGGGACGGTTTGCAGCCGAGTGTGAAGCAGCTGGGATGGTCAGCTCCTCCAAATCCGAGGCCATGGTTCTCGTCCGGAAATGGGTGGCTTGCACTCTCCGGGTGGGTGGAGAGTCCTTGCCTCAAGTGGAGAAGTTCAAGTATCTCGGGGTCTTGTTCACGAGTGAGGGAAGGATGGAGCGTGAGATTGACAGGCGGATTGGTGCAGCATCCGGTTGCTGTATCAGACGGTGAAGAGAGAGCTGAGCTGAAAGGCAAAGCTCTTGATTATCGGTCAATCTACATTCCTATCCTCACCTGTGGTCATGAGCTTTGGGTAATGACCGAAAGGACAGGATCGTGGATAAGCGTCGAAATAAGCTTCATCCAAAGGGTGGATGGGCGCTCTTGTGGATAGAGAAAGGAGCTCAGTCACACAGGAGCAGCTCAGAGTAGAGCCGCTGCTCCTCCACGTCGAGAGGAGCCAGCTGAGGTGGCTCTGGCATCTGTTCCAGGGATGCCTCCTGGAGGTGTTCTGGCATGTCCCACCGGGAGGAGGCCCCCGGGGAAGACCCAGGGCACGCCGAAGGGACTATGTCTCTCAGCTGGCCTGGGAACACCTGGGATCCCCCGGAGGAGCTGGAGGAAGTGTCTTTTTTGCCTTGTAAAAAAAGTATATTTGCACAACACTTACATTGTTGTTTTTTTCTCCCATAAGCTCCAACTATCAACAGAGATATAAAGCCAGGAAAAAGGAAAAAATCTGCTGGTAATTATTAATCACTAATTATGAACTCAATTTATGTGAACATGTTTCAGTCCCATTAACCGGCCGTCTCATTTACAGCTAACAGTCAGTCTCCACACAAAGGCTCGGTAAACAAACATGCACTCTTTACATGCACTCTCTCCATTTGTAACACTGTTGATCACTTTTCTGTCTGCTCCAATCACAGCCATCACGCAGGTAATTACTCCACTATCAGTGACATCACATCAGCCTAATGAGACTTGGCGGGTTGCACTTGTAACTGGATTATGGCTTCTTCCAGATGTCCTCCGTCATCATACTTCCCTGCCAATTTGGTGGAGCAGCTCAATGAGATGACTTTGCAAGAAAGCGCCAGGAAACAGTGAGTTTTGTGTTTCCAGGTTTTGTATGTTGTATTTTGTATTACATTTATAGCAATACAATAAGTGGCTTATGAATGTATGTTTTTGTCTCATTGTAACATTCATCTGAAACATCGCCTCTCAAATAGGGTTTCTCAAACTGTGCTACATTGGGAACAATATCAAATTTAATGCAACAATTATTTTGTGAAGAAACATCTTTAATTATCTTTCAATTATTCAAGATTATTGACAAATAGTGAAACGTGAAATACTTAATTTTCTTTCATTCTAATATATTACTGTTCAAAAAGTGTGACTTTTGAAAACTTTATGAAAGCAAGAGTACAAACAGCCAGATAAAAAGCACTGAACATTTAGGTGTACTTTTTAGAGTCCATATTGGTTTGAAATAACTTAATTTAAATAGTAAAATAATCACAGTTATTAGTGTATTATTCTTACAATCATGTTGTGACCTGAATAATCACAATTATTGATTAACTGAATAATCTTGACAGCCGTAGTGGTACAGGGACCTCTGGTGGTACTTTGCAGTTATATGTGTTTTGTTTAGAAACAAACTTTTTCATGTTTTAGTCCAATTTTGGATTAATTATAACTTAACATGTCCATGGTTTAATCTCTTTAGACTTGGTTTAGAGCATGTTTAAACCCAATTTAGGCCTGATAAAGTCCAGGCTTAGATCTGGAGGGATCTGGAAAACTACCACTAACTGGTACTACATTTGAGAACCATCGCTCCAAAAGACTAGTTGTGCAATCCCTTGCAATTTAGTACAAATGATTGTATATGCCATTTTAATCAGTTAATTCAAAAATGGTCCCTGCTTTCTGCTGTCTCTGGTTGGAGGGTGCAAGCTGCATAGGGCATTGTCTCCCTCTGCTGGTTATCTGCAGAAACACACTGTGCTTGGTCATATTCAGGCTGTGTTTATATATACACCATGTGTATAGGTTCTGAATACTGGTTGTTTTCATTTCTTTTTCAGACAGCAAAGACCAGCTAAAAAAGTGAGAAGTCCTCCCTCATTAAAACACAAATACATTGTTTACTTTTCAATAACTTCTTCTTCTTCTTGCAGGTGTCAGAGTTAAGTTTACACTCTAAAGGTATGGATTAGCTTTAAAGGTTTAACTAATACTATGTAATTGATAACTGTTAACGAAAACATTTCAGACTCACACACTGAAAGACCAAGATATTTGATTGATATGGAAGCTCAGCACATTGCTGAAAGGTAAGCTATTTTCACATGCAAAATGTTGAGTCTGGTGTTGATTTATAATTGCTGATCTTGTTGAACAGGTGGTCAAATGAGGAGCTTGGTAAGTGCAATTAGCTAGTGTTTTATCAGCCCACGTCATATTTTAATACTATAATGACAGATTTAGGAGAAAATGAAGAGGATGCAAAAGTTCGACATTATCATCATGAATGGCCTCAGATTGAAAATGTGTTCGCAAAACGTGCCTTTGTTCCTTCGGAAAAACCACAGGTACCAAACGACACGCCTCATTCCACTGCGTATTCCGTCTGCATAACCTTTGTGGACTGTGTGTGTGGTAGATTCACGGGGAGGACGACTGGTACATTGGGTCATGCAGCAGGACAGATGCAGAGCACGCCTTGCATCTCGTCAATAGGGTACACAACAAATGATGAAAGACTCAATTACTAATATGATTTCTATTATTGTTCATTGTGAAATTCGTCTTTTAATTTTAGGATGGAGCCTTTTTAGTTCGAGACTGCTCCCTCAACAGCAGCAGTGAACCCTTTGTCCTGTCTGTTTATCACGAGAAGAAAGTATACAATGTGAAAATTCGTTTCATCGAGTCTCTCAGAAAGTTTGCATTAGGAACAGGACAGCGATCTAACGAAGTAAGTGAAGAGAAACTGTGAATTAAAGCTGACATTTGTGAGACAAACTCCTGATGTGATGCTGTGTGTCCTGCTCCTCAGATGTTTGACTCAGTATCAGACATCATCAAGTTTCATGCCATCTTCCCAGTGGTCCTCATCAGTGCCAAAAACAACCCCGGGGCCAGGGGTCCAGAGAACTGTGTTCTGACATTTTCAGTGACAAAGGAAGATGTGGCGCGACTTCTACAATGACACACATATACACTGAACAGCCAGAACATTATGACCACTGACGAGGATTTAACAAGGACCAAAACGTGTTGTCAGTGAATATCCAAACACGTCAGTCAGATATAGCTAAAATAATAAAGAAAGAAAGAAAAATATTGAAGGCCATCAAAATCAAATAGTAAATTGTTCAGCACAAGAACAAAATTATGATTATTTTGCTCACTATGTATTATTTTGATGAGGTCAAAACATTTAAAACTGTTTCAGTGTCCACACAAAAAGCCTGGCCTTATGGTTTATTTAAGCTGTAGTACACAGGTTTTCACATTTCTCTGATTACTTCTGCATTTGGTGGGAACCCGTGGTAAATAAATATATATTATATTTTACACCAGTGGAGAGGCAGTTTGTGAAGACAAGCTGAAAATAAGTTGAATAGTTGGCGTCAAGTCCCAAGTCAAAGGTCCACAAATCCAAGTCAAGTCCCAAGTTAAAGGTCCAACAGGGTATATGCGGGACCTTAAAAAGTGGTCCAGAAATAAATTTAAGTCAAATTAAGGCCTTTAAAAAGTATGAAAAAGTGTTAACACATTTTTTTTTTCAGAGTAAAGTTTCAAGTTTTAAAATAATCTAAACAACTCATGCTTCGGCTCCTGAATTTGCCTGATCTTAGCGAGAGACTGATAAATTCAAATGCTGGTCTAATACTAATTATTTTATTTAGAGTAAAATTATTTACATGGGACAACAGCAAAAAAGAGAAGATATGGAGTGAGTTATCTGATGATTTTGGAGAGAATTATGATTTTTATCTAACTTATATATCTCTAACATATAAATACACTCTTTACCAGTACTTTTCTGTATAAATAGTTTAAATTGTTGTGGTCCTCCTTTTTTGTAAATTCACTTTTAATTGAAGCTGTAAATGCTAAAACCACAGAATATATAAATATGCTATTGATAAATAATAATAAACTAAAATCACTTGTAAAATATGTAATCTTTTCCTAAATATGGGGTGTGTTTGTAGTTCCAAACATTGCTAGATGTGTTGCGTTAAGGTCTTAAAAAGGTTCTTAAATTGACTTTGGGATCCCTGCATATACCCAAGTCAAAGGTCTATACATCCGAATCAAGTCCTTTCTTATTGTTCCAAATGACAGAAAACAGCTCATAATGTCTGTGTGTATAATGGTTTTAAAAACAGATTTATTTTTGAGGAGAATCAAGTCGTCTCAAGTCAAAAGTCAAGTCCTGAGTCATTGACCTTCAGGTTCAACTCGAATCCCAAGTCACTGTCTGTTTCGTCAAGACAAGTCCCAAGTCATCAAAATAGTGACTCAAGTCTGACTCAAGTCTGACTCAAGTCTGACTCAAGTCCACGTTCTAATGTCAGTCATACACACTTTAACTGGAGTCTGGAAGTAGTGTTTACCTTTAGCTTTCACCTTTATTATAATCATTTGCTGAGACACTGTTTGCTGCTTTCCAAACGCTTTGGTGTCATACATTACAATGCACAAGTCAGTCAAATTCTCTTTTAATAAAAACGTATTAACACATCGTGAATACAAAAGTAAGCATGGACAAACACTGATGAAGAAATAAACTGTGAAATGGCAGAAAGGCAGACTTGTACATTTGTAAATACACGGGAAGAAGCCGCTCCGAGATTATGAACACAGAATGCAACATGGAGCTGGCGGACTCTGGAGGACCTGTACAGTAAGTGCCGATAGTTCTCTGTCATATATGATCCGACGCCGTTCAAATATGATACAAAACTGTAAGTAAAACATGTATTAATGCGTTAAAGTAGTAACACTTGAGGTATGAACTACAGTATTATTCGATATAAAGGCCAAACGGAAAATACCACATAGACTTAATATTTGTGTGGAGGAGGCCTACCTTTTGTTAAACTAGTTATATTTACATAGACTATATACATGTACTGGCAAACACAACACCAACCATTTCCGTCCTTTTTTCGTTACTGGGAGACGAGATATTCGACGAGTTACGTCTTGTATAAATCTACAAGTGCCATAATGTTGATGACCGCATAATATATACAAAACAAATCCACCACCGGTCAGTCTAAGATACTTATAAATTTCAAAAGTGAGAACTATCTGATCAAGAGCTGAATATACAAGCTTTAAATAAATAATAATAAACATTTAGAAAAATTGTATCTGAAAATCTGTAAAGTGGTCATGACATTGACTTTGGATGTCACCAAACTTGGACATTTCACGGTCTTCAAGGTGAATAAAACAGGCAGGTGAGGTCCACGCTCCGTTTCAGTCGACCCGGATGTACAGTTCGAACAAAAAACAAAACAAACAAACCAGTGCTTGAAAGGGTGCTCTCTGCCGACACACCTTGCCTCAGTACAAAATCCTTCCAACCCATTGGACGTTTTTCGAAATAACCCGATAAACATTCTGAGTTATTGTAGTGTTTGCAAAGATTAAATACTTTTGAAGTCAGAAAAATATACGTATCTGAGTATGAGACAAATGTGTTTTTAAGCAGTAAACGGATGGAGGGGTATGAGTTCGTGTTACAGCACTGACTAACAGGGCATTCGAGAACACTGCACTTCAACATCACATGCAAATATATACATTACGTAACAATACAAAGTGTCCATGGGGTCAGCATCTTTGTAAGGAAAATAGTTTTTGTTTTACATCAATACCATGTCCAGAATGCAGTTTGCTGGAGGAGAAAAATAACCTTGTGACGTTGTCCGCCTATTAAGAGAAGTTCCGTATGGTGCATCCCATCACCTCGTACTTCTGCCCCATCACTTTGCCAAGTTTCATTTTCAGTATTTGGCACTTAGGGGTGACAGTTGTGTCTTGATTTCTGTGAGTATTTGTAGGTGCACGTTTCATGTTGGCACAGGGCTTGGGGTGATTGAGCACCACCACAGGTTGGTTTGGACTTGGCAGTTTCACCGCTTGGTCCTTTCTCAGTGGCATAAGCTGCAGAGCTGCACAATATCTTGGGCCATCAAGAGGCTTTGGAAACGTTAATTTGAAAACAGTCTTACGCTTTTTCTTGCTTTTTCTTACAATCCCAACTTGAACCCTTTTTAGAGACACAGTCAGGAATTTTGAAGGGCTTTTAGGAATGGGTTTTGCTGCAACAGGGTTTTGAACTGTGAGGTTTTCAATAACCAACGGTGGCTGTGAAATCAATGGACCAGCATTAACAACTCGTAGCGGCGGTGCCCAAGTATTGTTAACTTTAACATACTTGGGTGGTTTCAAAGTTTTGTTAACGTTAGTATGCGTGGGTGGTGCCAAAGTTTTGTTAACTTGAACATGCTCAGGCGATGCACAGGTTTTGTTAACTGGAGCTTGCTCGGGTGGTGCCAATGTTTTGTTAACATGAACATGCTCGGGTGGTGCCAAAGTTTTGTTAACTGGAACTTGCTCGGGTGGTGCCAAAGTTTTGTTAACTTGAACATGCTCAGGTGGTGCCAAAGTTTTGTTAACTTGAACATGCTCGGGTGGTGCCAAAGTTTTGTTAACTTGAACATGTTCGGGTTGTGTGCACGTTTTGTTAACATTAGCATACTTGGGAAGTGCCAAAGTTTTGTTAAGTTGAACATGCTCGGCTGGTGAGCATGTTTTGCTAACATTAACTTGCACGGGTGGAGAGCATGTTTTGCTAACATTAGCTTGCACGGGTGGAGAGCATGTTTTGCTAACATTAGCTTGCACGGGTGGAGAGCACGTTCTGCTAACATTAGCTTGCACGGGTGGCGAGCACGTTCTGCTAACATTAGCTTGCACGGGTGGAGAGCACGTTCTGCTGACATTAGCTTGTACGGGTGGAGAGCACGTTCTGCTAACATTAGCTTGCATGGGTGGAGAGCACGTTCTGCTAACATTAGCTTGCATGGGTGGCGAGCACGTTCTGCTAACATTAGCTTGCATGGGTGGCGAGCACGTTCTGCTAACATTAGCTTGCACGGGTGGAGAGCATGTTTTGATAACTTTAGGAGTCATTTTACACTTTTTATTTGCTTTTGCTGGTGTCCTTTTGTCTTTTTTTATAAGGATATTGTGAGGTGTTGCTGAGGCTGCATTCTGAATGTATTGATCTAGTTCAACCTTCACAGAGTCACGAGAGATCTCATTAGATGATGTATCAGGAGTTAAGTTGGCATCTTTTGAATCTTTATGAGCCGGATGTCCTGATGTGATTTTGGACTGCTCTGTGCGAACACTTTTGATTTTGAGGCTGTCACACCCAGCACTGTTGGTCCATTCAGCCATCACGATGGGCTGAGTGGACTCCTGTGAAACACTTGGCTGGTGACTCAGTGAGTAAACTGAGGATATAACTGGAAATCCTTCACGTTCTACTCGTACATCCTCAGTTACCGTTTTTTCTGTTTTAACTTCTTGGGACAGAGATGAGGGTTTCATGTGTGCGTTTGAGGTGTGCAATTGTATTTTTGCTGGTTGCGGTTCCACAGAAGCTTTCTGAGAAGAACCTTGCTCTGGAATGAATGTCTTTGAAACAAAGTTATCCTTACATTCATTTGTAACTCGAACTTGGGGAGGGGCAAGCATTGAGGGTTTCAAAGGAAGAAGCAGCGTTTTCAAGTTTTGCTGCGGAGGGTTTGTTAACTCATGTTTGTTTTTTTGCAGTATGGAGTCTTCCATAGCTTTTATAGTTGCAGATCCGTTGTTCATAGCGACAATGTGTGGCATAATCTGCACATAGTTCATCATTATGGATTCTAAACTAGAGGGAGGTCCTGGGACACAACTCTTCCTCTCCTCAACGCCATTTCGACTAATGCCAGTTAACAAGTTTTCTGGTAGCAAAGTAGCAGTTGCTAACCTGTTGGCTAACATGGATGACATAGCCGTTGGTGTGGTGTTGTGATTAATGGGTTCCTTCTGTGTTGGAGCGTTGGCTTCACTGACAGAAATAAATCTTCTGGAAATCTTACTTGGAACAGCTGCATCCAGGTTGATAACTTCTGATGGTCTTTTTGCACTTGAGCGTTGTTCCTTCATTGTTTGATTTGGAAAGCATTTGGAACTGTTAACAGGGACCAGAGTAGGACGTTCTTTATTCACATGATTTTTGTTTACCAATCGCATCCCTGATTCTGAAGCTGCGTTTGGGCATATTATTTGAGACAGAGGTACTTTTGAGGTTTCGGGGACTGTGGTCCTTCCATTTTTTATAACAGATTCATTCTCTTGAGCAACAAATCTTAGCCGGAGCTCCTTGGTTCCATCTACAGTCTTCACCTCAGCTACCTCAACCATGCAGCCAGCAGGGATAGAAACTTCCTCTGGGAGCGAAACAGTAAGTGCCCGATTGCGCTGCACGTGTCCATTTGAAGGTACGACATCACCATGACTGGCATTTGAGTAATAAGAGCTCAGAGATTTTAGTCTTTGTAAATTAGTATCCAGTGTAACTCCAGCAGCAGAAGGAGTTGGAACATTCACACGAACAACAGGCCGCTGAGACGATGCATCTGCTGCGCTGGATGCACTTTGAGAGGCACTTGAGACAGAAACACGTGGGATTATTTTAGGTGGTCCTTGAGGTATAATTTTACTGTGAAGACGGTCAATGTGCTTTATAAGGCACATCCTTCGCATATACACTTGTCCACAATGAGGACATTTGAATGGACTTGTTCCTGTGTGTATCTGCAAATGAGTCTGTAACTCTGCTTCACTTAAGGACACCTGGTTACAGTAGAAGCAATAATACTCAGTATGCTCTTGTGCCACATGTTTCTTGAACACTGAGATGTCTGTGGTCGTGAATCTGCATTTCTCACATCGCATCAGATTGGGAGTGCTCAATAAATGACCCAGGTTTATATTTGGATTCATCACAGAAGAGGCCACACTTTGAAAGCTGGCAGGCTTCATGATGAGCCAATAGGCTTTTAGGGCATCTGGCCGTCGAAGACAGATGAGACAGAGCCGCGTGAATCGGTTCAGGCGCAGTCCAGTGTTAAAATGGTAACATATCTGCAAAACAAATCACACACATGCCAAAATAGTAGATGAGTACATGTGGCAGAATCATCACAGGGCTACATCAGTGATCGACAACAACGCCCCTCCCCCTTGATCAATGTGGACGTGATTTGTCCGGTCAATATGTGCATTTGATTTGTCTGATTTGTTATTTGTATTGTTGTAACCTTAAATAAACAGTAGCGTGGGAATTTTTATGGTCAATCTCTACGGAGTATCGGTAAATGTTAAAGGAATGAGGAAAAGGCCTTGCAGACCACAACAAGGAGGTCGAGCAGAAAACGGGCCGATCCTTAACTCTTTTCTTTATCCATAATAACGCACGTACCTGGACGGCGGGGAGTGAAACAACGACTTAAGTGTTGTACAATCTGGATGTGAATGAATTAATACAAATCCAGAAGCGAGATGGGTAGAAATACTTCTCAAATTAACCCGCTGATGGGTTTGTGTTAGCCTGGATGGTAACCTACCCACTTAGCCGTTAGCAGCTCGCTATAAACTTCCGGCAAACGTTGGTTCTCTGTTTCAAAGTAAAAGCATACTCTACACTGTAAAACATGCTTTAGAAACTTTGTTTCTTGCTTTGTTTCTTGCTGTAGAGACACAAATATTCAAACCATTTAATATTGATGACTTTCACATGATATATATATATATACACACGCACACGCACGCACGCACACACACACACACACACACACACATATATGCATACATATATATATATATATATGTATGCATATACACACATAACCATGGCTTAAACGTTTGGCATATATACTGTATATATATATATATATATATATATATATATATATATATATATATATATATATATATATATATATATATCGCAGACTACAACGTGCGGCTCTTATTTTGAAAGGCATCATCGGATGTTTTGTGTAAAACAAACGCATAGAGTGGAATTGTTTATGTTAATGTTTCATTATAACTCAGCTGTAGAAGACACTGACCACGGAGAACTTTGCATGGATATATTTCAGCATACTTTATTCCAAATGAATACTACAGACTTGGGGTAGCATTGGGGTAGCAACTGCTAACGTTAGCCCGGTGTAAACTCGCGCTTGAGACGATGATAGCTGCCACATCTCATTACACTGCCGTGCCACTGACGCTATGATGATACAGTACTGGTCAGTCTGCATGATGGTAGTGAGACTGTTACTTAGTTAAGTGGGTCGCAGCTATTATTCCGCAAAAACATGCAAAAATAGCTCCAAATTAATTGCTAGCATAAAATGTTTCTTGCGAGATCCTGCAGACGTCTCCCTTCTGTGTCTGTTGCTTTAACACGGTGAGCACAAAACTTTTACTACTTACTTTTTTTTTTTTAACATGCAACTATAGTATCCTTATAAATGTGATTTCCACGTGTTATTGTGAGCTGTACTGCAGCCCATGTGAGAATCACCATTGTGAAAACGGTTTCTGGGATGTACACACCATTGTTGCAATTCATAATGACACAGCAGTGCTTTAGTGACCCTCCCATTCCCCTCTGCGGCTCTGCCTCACAGATGGGCTGACAGGAGCTTCCTGGTTATGGCATTATTAATTCATTTAACGCAGGCGCACGCTTCCCGTCGGGTTTTACATCCGAAACTTTTCCCACATATTTGCAGGACTCTTGTTCCCCGCCGCAGCATGGCCTCAGACCCATCGACAGAGGACATTACCCGGCTGGACTTCCTGGTGATAGGCGGCGGTTCTGGGGGTTTGGCCGGGGCTCGTAGGGCGGCGGAGCTTGGAGCTTCCACCGCCGTGATCGAGAGCCACAAACTCGGAGGTACCTGCGTGAGTAAGCCCCATAGCCATATTCACTCTGATGCTTCGTTAGTCTGACCACAAAGCCTCCTGTCCACTTTAGAGCACTTTTACATTGTGTCTAATGCTCCCCCAGTGGAGTCTCACCTCAGACTGCACTACAGAGCCCCTGGGGCATCAGACGGCCTCATTTGACCTCCTTTGGTTAAAGGCCATAGTTTTTTGTCAGTACAAAAATATATACGTCTGCAGGTACAGCCGCTAACACAATGGACTAAATGATGTATATTCACCAAAACTAAACGTGTACTACAGCTGTACTGTACTACATTTGTTTACTATCTATACTTGAGTAAATTTATCATTGAATACTTTTTTCGAACTACATTTGAGAGTAGGCATCTGTACTTTGTACTCCACTAAAAAAAATTTAAATGGACATAAATGTGTTTTAAAGCATGTTTGTAATAACATCTTGCCTGAAGGTTTTGAGTTCAAGTCCGGCTTTGAACAAACAAAATGTAATGAATAAAATGACCAGGAAACTTAAGTAATTGATTCAGTTGCCTCTGTTGACTGAAAATCTACACAATTCTTTATAATCAAGATCAGTTCATTTGACTCTTAAATCAATTACAGAATATGTGTGAACTACTTTTACTTTTTACTCTAAAAGTATATTTTCAAACAGGTACTTGATACTGTGAAGTATTTTTGCTCTTGGACTTAAGTAACACAATCAAGTACTTCAGCCACCACTTTTGAACTTTAATGATGTGACTGTAGTGTACTAACTAAGGATTGTATGGCGTGTAATATAATATTCAACTTTTTCTGGATTAAATAATACTTCTTTTATCTTTCCCAATAGGTTAATGTTGGCTGTGTTCCCAAAAAGGTATTCCCTGTTTTCCTCTATTACATGATATATTTTATGAAACAAAAAAATCTATCACAATTGTGTTTTAAAGGTTATGTGGAATGCAGCAGTCCATGCTGAATATCTGCATGATCACAGTGACTATGGCTATGAAGTGGGACAAGTCCATTTCAGTTGGGAGTAAGTGGACTTCTCTGTCTTGTGCAGTGGACCATAAGTTCTTCCTATTCAAACCCATATCCTGGTTTAAGACGCTTGCTACACTATGTTTTCTCTTGCTTCACTTTTACTGACTTTTTTCTTCCTTGTACTTGGTTGTGAAAGATTGGTCAAAGGAGTGGCCTTTGAAACCTGATGCAGACTTAGTTTGGTCCTGTTCCAGTAATGTTTAGTCCAGGTTCAGTTCAGGTTTAGTCCAAATATTGACTGCTGTGTGTGCGCTCCCTAAATTATATACAGTATTTAAAGAATTTTTCCTCTTTTCCTTGTTCTCTTTTAGAACATTAAAGGCCAAACGAGATGCTTATATAAGTCATCTCAATCGAATTTATCGCAACAATCTTGACAAGGTAAGGCTGCCCCATGTTTTTTTAATTGATCCTGTTCTTACATTTTTAAATGTAACTTAATACTTTTCCACTAAAAACATGCATAATAGACCTCCCTCTGGGGAATTTCCTAAAAGAGAGATTCTGAATCTCAGTGTGATTTACCTGGTTAAATAATGTCAATGAATACGTATGAATTATAATTACTCCCATGTGTGTTTCCAGGTTAAAATACTGACAATTCAAGGTAAAGCCAGATTTACAAATGATCCTGAGCCCACTGTGGAGGTCAATGGAAAAAAGTACACTGCCCCCCATATCCTCATTGCCACTGGAGGGTATCCTTCAGTGTTAAGTGAGGAAGAAGTTCCAGGTATGTTATTTTGTAGTAAAAAAAAAAAAAAAAAAAATATATATATATATATATATATATATATTTGTTTAAAACTTGAATGAATGAATGAAGTTTATTTGTTACTTTAGGGGCTTGTCTGGGAATCACCAGTGACGGCTTTTTCGAACTTGAAAGTCTACCAAAGTAAGTTATTTATATTTTGTGTTTGGAAAATGTTCAGTCACTAAGATTAGGAAATGACCACATGAGTAGTTATAACAGCTGTTATTTGCTCTTACTGGCTTGATTTTCCTTCTGTTTCTTTATGTGTGCATTCAGTGAAGAATATCTGATGATGTTTTTGTGTCCCCCTCAGGCGCAGTGTTGTTGTTGGGGCAGGATACATTGCAGTGGAGATGGCAGGTATTCTCTCCACACTTGGATCCCAAACATCACTTGTAATTCGCCAGTCAGGAGTAAGAAACATCTTTTATTATTTTAAACAATTATTATTTCTGTTATTTTTGTAAGCATTTCAGTTGAATTATATAATACATTAACATGTTTTGCAATTACATTTGTAGGTTTTGAGGAACTTTGACAGCCTCATTAGCGCAAACTGCACAAAGGAACTGCAGAATTCTGGAGTAGATTTATGGAAAAATTCTCAGGTGACATCCGTGAAGAAAACGGACAGTGGTCTGGAGTTGACTATTGTCACTAGAGATCTTGAGAAGAAAAATGACGAGGAGAAGATTAGTACTATTGGACAAGTGGACTGTCTCCTCTGGGCTATCGGCAGACAACCAAATACATCTGGATTAAACATCGGAGAGATTGTAAGTAAGACTTTTTGCTGTGTGTTGTCAAGTAAAATCAGACTTTGATAACAATGAAAGACCGTTCCGTAGTCCAAGACAGGTGAAAATATAGCAGAAAGGGTACAATGTAATAAATAGTAATATAAAAAGCCTTTCACAACTCTAAATGGATGTACTTTTATTCACAACTATTTCCAATGCACCTGGATTGATGTATTGATGCATTTTTACAGGGATTGGAGACAGATGAAAGAGGTCACATTGTAGTGGACGAGTTTCAGAACACTAGTCGGCCTGGGGTCTATGCAGTCGGCGATGTTTGTGGAAAGGCACTTTTGACCCCTGGTGAGTGAATTTTGAATTTATGGACTGGTCTGTAACAACAAAACACACGGACCAGCTTGGTGTCTTAATGCTTAATTGCTTAGTGGTGGAGTATTTTGTACTCCATAAATTTAATAAAACAAATGTATATATTTGTATGTATATATTTTTAGTTGCTATTGCTGCTGGTAGAAAGCTGGCACACAGACTTTTTGAAGGCAAAAAGGACTCGAAGTTGGATTACTCCTGCATTCCTACAGTGGTCTTTAGCCACCCACCAATTGGAACAGTTGGCCTCACAGAAGGTAAATCAAATGTATTTATTTATAGAGTACAATTCATACAAAAATCAATTCAAAGTGCTTTACGCATAGTAAAACAACTAAAATATTGTCACCCATTAACAACTAATGTGTATTTATGTATACACTGCATAATACAAGTTTTGAGAACTGTTTCACTTTTTGTTGTCAGAGGAAGCAATTAAAACAAGAGGGAAAGAGAATGTAAAAGTCTATAAAACATCTTTTACGCCAATGTATTATGCACTTACAAGCAGGAAGAGCCAGTGCATTATGAAGTTAGTGTGTGTGGGAAAAGAAGAAAAGGTATGTTATTCATGTTTACATGTTGTAAATTGACTTAAAACAATGCAAACTTAAAATTCATATTTTTTTTGCAGGTGGTTGGATTGCATATGCAAGGTCTTGGTTGTGATGAGATGCTACAGGGCTTTGCTGTTGCCATCAAGATGGGTGCAACCAAATCTGACTTTGATAAAACTGTTGCTATTCACCCAACCTCGTCAGAAGAGTTTGTCACAATGCGTTGATATTAAAACCCTTTACCTTTTTAGTTCTGTAACTGGCCCGCAACAGACAATCAAACATAAATAATTAGTTTTACAAAGCTAATTAATTGGCCCACTAGTTTAATAGCTAATCTGATTTTACTCAATCTTTATGTGCACTTTGTGTTTTGGTTTGTTTATGCGTTTGTGTGTTATAGGATCCCCAAAGACTAAATGTTTGTGTGAATGTTGATGATCATTGACAGAGCAAACACTTGAGGGTAGCATACACATTATTTGTCTGTTTGCGCTGTCGATAACATGGAGGTGATTCACTACTTGTTGCCTTGTGTGGGTTTGTTAAAAAGTGCTTTGTTTGATTCCAATCCTATACACATTTTTAATGCTAAATCATTGTACAACTTTGTTTCTGTATTTTGTTATACAGGTGTGATATTAAAACATTTACATCACAAAACCTATGTTCTAAACTGCATTGTTGTAGCAGTCCTTCTAAAGTCAAGATTAGTGTGACCTCTTTGCAGATGAGAAAATCCCTCATGACCCCACAACATAAGGGCCATTCCTATAAATTGGTGCTATTTGTATCCAAAGCAGATTATATTTTACTATAAATTATAATATTCCCAATAAAATATATTTTTGTTAAGCCAAATAATCTGCACATGGATCCATTTGTATTGTTAACATTTAGTTTTAGCCCCTCAAGGCCCCCTAGTGGTTCTTGGACTTTGTTGTACCGAATGAAAAGTTTTACAGGATTTGTTTCTTTAAATGTGCGCTATGTAACTTTTCTGCTTGTCCACGGAAATGTCATTACTTTGGCTGGAATGCTCCACTGCATGGTATCAAACGTATCTATCTGGCGTTTATTCAGCTGAAAACATACTGTGAGCTCGACTGTCCACAGATCTGACATGTGACTTGTATTGGTTCAATTGTGTCACCTGCTTGTCTTCTGGGAGTTGGGCTTCATACATTTAATGCCTGTGGAACAATCCAGGCAAAGCGAAAACATCTCCAAGGAGACCATCCACCTGAAAAGTTACACATTTAAGTGTTATTCGGCAGACATTTACTTCACCTGAGTAGTTATGTAAATTTCTTATTCTTGAGTATTATTATTATTATTGTTTTTTAAAAAAAATACATTTTACTTTGTCATGTTTTGTTTTTGCGTTACTCTAATATCGCGAGACAAATGACGGTAACTCGAATCATGCACAGTCTCACGAGATGTCCACACCGTCACTTGTTTCACAGCGATGTTTGTAGCATAGATGGATCACAGTCTGACCACACTGCTGCTACTGTCATTTGGTTCATAATTTCTGGAAACTGTCATGGATTATGCTGAACGAATTTCGCCATAAAAAGGTTGGATCTTGTTTATATATACAGTGCTTTGTGTGGATCTGATCGTATGAGGAGTGAAAGTTGTGAAGGACCTCAAAGTTTAGACGGCTAACAGTTAGCTTTTGGGAACAGCTACATTATTAGCCGTCGATTTATGAATTAGATTATGGAATGGTGTGATGTTTTATGGCTGGGACTGTCAGAGCAGGTTAACAGAAAAGATCGGCTGCCTTTAAACTGTGCTTTTCGGTTGTAGATTTAGATACACAATTAGCATATTAGCTAAACCGGCAAGTAGCTAACCACCTAAGTTAGCTAAGTGATTATCAATGACACAAATTACAAATCGGCTTTTAGACCAAAGTGTGTAAACAGCAACACAATGATCATGTGAAGACGACTTTCCACAGATGATGCCGTGATAATAAACACTGAAGTTAAAGCAAATATCTACGTGGAAAAGTGCTGTTACTTGACTGGATTTCTTTGCTGTTCCTAGAGGTATTTTCCAGCTAAGTAGGAACGTCGCACTTGTGAGGATGTTTCCGAGCTTGGCACACAGACCATGGCATGTGTTCTTCAGGGTCTCCTTGCACCACAGATCTTCTCTGTCACAGTGGAGCCCAAGGTTCAACCAGTCAAGCTACGGTGAGGAGGACACACATGTCAGATCACAACTGATTTTGTAGGTTTCATCATTTTATTAATGTATCTACTCTCTTCACGGGTCTCTGTACAGGTTGGCAAAGTGGAGGTATACATAGCTGGTGGTTGAGTCATCCAGACTGCCGTGTGGCGTCTCTAGGGCTGAACAAGGTCCAGTACTACTCTACCTCTGGGACTGGTAAAGATGACCCTCCCAAATCGGCATCAGAGGAAGTCAAGGAGAAAGTGGTGGGAGATACTGCCAAAGGGAATCTTGCATCGTCAGGTATTGACAACTGTGTATTTATGCTGTGACTTTGTGATCGATCAACCGTGTAAAGACCTGTAATACAACAAATATTCTTTGTGTACGTTTTAGAAACATCTGCGCAGGGGATTAAACACACGGCACCATATCAAGTGAAAGGTAGTTTTTGCACCTTTACCAGTAATACACTATACATCTCAACAATTAATGAATAAACAATGTTTTTTTTTGTTTCTATAGTGAGGGCAGTTTTAAAGAAGAGGGATTATGGGGCCAAATATACTCAGAACAACTTTATTACGGCAGTAAGAGCCATGAATGAATTCTGTCTGAAACCGAGGTGACTGTTTTTACGTTTTCATCACATTGGTTTTTGGGATGTACTTGGTGCATACTAATACTTCCTATTCCTCACCCAGTGACTTAGACCAACTAAGAAAGATCAGGCGGAGAAGTCCTCATGATGATACGGAGGCATTCACAGTTTTTTTGCGGTCTGACGTGGAGGCTAAGTGTGTATTGTAATATCTTCAATCTGTTAAATCTGTCAGAAAACAAAAACTCTTTCTACGGCTTTTAGAGCTCTTGACGTCTGGGGGAGTCTTGAAGCTTTAGCACGGGAGAGAAATATTCGGAAAGAAGTGGAGAGAGAGTACCAAGAAAGTATGTTATTTTTTTTAATCATTACTATTAATACAGAATGTGTGCTAGTTAAATCATGACACATCTGTCCTTGTTCATCTCCAGATATTTTTCGCAATCAACAGTTGTTGAAGGAGTACAAGGACTTTTGGGGAAACACCAAGGTGAGACTATGGATCTATGTTTTTTGTTCTCCAAAAGTATTTCTCTTAGTTCACATAGAATCTTTTAACTCGCTACTGCCCCTGTGTTTGAAGTCCAATCCAATCCAACCTACTTTACTTATTAAGCACATTTTACAAACATGACCTTTCCAGTCTTCAATAGCCATGGACATTATTCACTTTGTCACATTGATGTATTGTACCTCCAAATATGTTACAATATAGCATGACAATTTACACCTGACACTGCCTTATATTTGTTGTATAAAGGTTGTATAAAAGCATTTTTTTTTTTTTTTCATGTCATATAGCCTCGATCAGGAAAGAGAGCAACCTTCTCACAAGGGCCAGGAAAAGTTGTGATGGTCGCCATTTGCATGTAAGTTGCAAAAGTTTAATTTAAAGTTTTTTTGTTTTTTTTAGTCACTCTCTTCATGTTAGTATATCTTTTAGTCAGTTTGAAACTAATAGAGTTTGTAGGAGAGCTCACGTGAGGTGGGATGCACTGTCTGATTAAAGTAATTGTGTTTGTAAGCATCATGTGCTGGTGGTCACATGATAAGTTGCCTATGCATAGTAGTTATAAAGATGAGCTCTACAGTTTGTTATTTCTGTTACACTATTGCACAACTATACACATCTATCTCATCACTTAACTGACAATATTGTTTTGCATGCTGACTTTTAGAAATGGGTTGAATTTCATCTTCAAACTCTTGGCCTGGGTCTACACTGGATCAGCAAGCATGTTCTCAGAAGCCATCCACTCTTTGGCTGACACCTGCAACCAAGCTCTGTTAGCACTTGGAATTAGCCAGTCTGTTCGCAACCCAGATGCTGTGCATCCGTGAGTATACCCCACAGATATACATCAGAACATCCATAATGTAGTTTTTATTTGTGCAATGTTGTGTTTCTAAACTATTAATTTTGGCTGTTTTATGTAATAATTCTTAATTTAGGTATGGCTTCTCCAACATGCGCTACATTGCTTCGCTCATCAGTGGTGTTGGAATTTTTATGATGGGAGCAGGTCTCTCCTGGTACCATGGCATCATGGGATTATTGCACCCAGAACCGATGGAATCGTTATTATGGGTAAATGCAAAAATATACTGCTTCTTTATTGCCTTAATATGAAACACTAAAATATTTCTTTCTGATACAGGCGTATTGTATTCTTGCTGGTTCGCTGGTTTCTGAAGGAGGTGGGTTTAAATTTTTTTTTTTTTTACATTTACATTAACTAGGTAATAACTTATTTATTTATTTATTTTTAGCAACGTTACTTGTTGCCATCAATGAAATCAGGAGAAGTGCACATCAGCAAGGGGTGACCTTTTTTGATTATGGTAAGTTGAATTGTGTTATTAACACAGTGGATCAATATCTAATTAAATAACTTCCGTACTGTTACAATAAAAAAACTAAGAAAAATAACAAATATTTCGATTTTGCAATTTACTTCTCCACCATCATGCCGTGCTAAACAGAAGTACTTTTTTGCCTTGCTAAAAGGTGTTTGACTCTGTGAATAGTTGCAAATTCTAACTTTTCTACATTCATTTAAGGTCTTATTAATACAAATGATTTCAAGTAGATCTACCTGACCAAATGTAAATGTTTATTATTGCATTCTGGTTTATTATACATTGTAATGCATAACATAGTAATACATTCAAATGTATGAGACCTTTAAAGACTATACCTGTCCTCAGCCAATGTGTTTGTATTGTTTGTACAGTTATGCAAAGCCGGGACCCAAGCACTAATGTGGTGCTGCTGGAGGATGCCGCCGCTGTACTTGGGGTCATTCTGGCAGCTGGAAGCATGGGGCTGACTTCTCTTACAGGTCTACAAAATATTCTAGCTTTTATGAACCGATTAATGAACTGATTTTATGCAGACATGTCCTCCCTTGCTTTGAATTTGTTAAGCACAGCCATACATTTCCATTCAGGTAACCCCACCTACGATAGTTTGGGCTCTCTGGGTGTTGGCACATTGTTGGGGGCTGTGTCAGCATTTCTCATCTACACAAACACTGAAGCTCTGCTGGGACGTTCCATACAGCCTGAACGTGTACAAAAGCTTACAGAGTTCTTAGAAAATGATCCTGCTGTAAGGCAAGTGCACTCTTCAGTATTATACCCTTGTGCTGTGTTATTACATCAGTCAATAAATAAAGTCTGTCTGCTCCTTTAATTTTTAATGAACAGAGGCATCCATGATGTGAAGGCCACAGATATAGGTTTGAGTAAAGTGCGATTTAAGGCCGAGGTGGACTTTGATGGTCGGGTGGTTACTCGGTCATATTTGGAAAAACAAGACATTGACCAAATTCTCAATGTAAGTGTTTTATATTTATTTTTATTATCATGTAATGTTTGTATTGTAGTACAGTTATTAATTGCCAATCAGCATGTAATACACAAATAAAACATAACTATTTGAAACAAACATACATACATACATTACATTTAAGGAATGTTTTCTAAAATTCTCAGTTTTACTTTGAATTTGATGTTATCTTTTGCAACCATTTTATTGTATCCACTGATGGCACATATTTTTTGCCTTAATTATGTTCTGCAGGAGATTCAACAGGTGAAAACTACAGAGGAGCTTGAAAGCTTCATGCTGAAACACGGCGAGAACATTATTGACACATTAGGAGTTGAAGTGGACCGTTTGGAAAAAGAACTCAAGGTATACATATTCATCTGTTACGTTACACTCTTCTTTAAAGCTTGTTGTCAATTTGTTGTGATACATTTTGATGTGTTTTAGCAACGTAATCCAGAGGTCCGTCACGTAGACTTGGAGATTCTATGAAATTTGTGGAAGTTATCCCTTCAGAAGACATTTTGAACAAAAAAGAAGGTGACAAAGATGAGGAGTGTAAACCCTGTGCAAACTTCCTCCGTCTTGGTCCATCAATTAACATCGTCAAATTTTGTGTAAAAACTGACAAACCAACATAGGCTTTGTGTTGCTATAACTTTGTCACCCTGCTTCACATGAAGGTAATGTATTCTGGCTAGACTTAGTGTAGTCTATCGATGCGAGTTTTGAAGTCAAAGTGTATATTGTTCTGTGAGTGCAATCTCACAGGAAGCATTTGCATTTGAAGGTTCAACGATGCAATATGTATCAGAACTATTATAGTTTTCTGTCATGCTCATATTTTTAAATCATTGAACCACCTAAATAGTGGTGCCCTGTTCCTAGTAAAGAAACGTATTTATTCAGAATTTTGTAAATTCATTGTAACATTAAGGCTTTTATAGCCTCTTAAATCTTTTTTTTTTTTTATTACAAACTCATCTGGCCTGATGTTATTTTGCAATCTTAAAAAAAGATCTTGCTACTGTGAGACCAAAAGTAAGTCTGAGGTCTAAGGATTATTAATGGAATTACACTACAAAAAAGTGTACACTCAAGCTATTGGACATTTTAAGCACAAACCCACAAGCAGCAGCAGCCCATCCTTTTATTTCTTTTACAGTACCTTGAATTTATGTTGGCAGCTTAGCAGCAGATGACTGTATTATCCCAAAGATAAGGAGACAAAATATAATTTAAGAACCTTCGATATAAAAGAAACTATTTAGTAGAAATAATGTTTGTGTAGCTAAATCTACGCATCGTCTCCAATCTCTGTTAGGATTGGTTAGGTGATCTTTATGCTCAGCCAACTACAATGAAATGACTGGTAAACAACAGTTTGAAGTACAGTGGATGTGGTTGTGATTATTATCTTATGATAGTTGAGGAAGGCCAACATTTCATCTGTACACAAACATGGTGTTAACAATGTACTATCCTCCATACCAGTTATTGTGTTATCACTGCTGATGCTGTCCGATTCCAATTAGAATAATTTAATAAATTATTTTGACATTTCATTGTGTTTATTTCATTTCAAATGATTGCACTTCACTCTATTTTAGGTTTTAAAACACAGAGTTGTGCATCTTCAATTGGAGTTGTCCTTGCTAAACTAAAATGAAAGATCCAGTTTATTTAAGACATTCTTGGATTGAGGTCTTCTTCTCTGGACGGCTGACTGGAATGCAAAGCTAAGTCCATTAGATGGTGCAGTTGTAAAGATGAACGAGAGGGGAGCTTTGGGGGAGCAGTACCCTGCGCTGACGTCAATAAAAACAGTGGTTTTCTACCAGTCTGCGCATTGACCGACCATTCAAAACATTACGCTCAGCGTCGAGGCTGGACCACGCCAGGCTACTCGACTGAAATAAATTTCATCAAAGCAGAGAAGCGGACAATCGCCATTGCAGGTTTTTGACCATTGAATGTTGTTTTTACATTTTGGCTGTTGCGCGCATCAGTGTCATGTCTCGTCATACCATTCCCAAGTCAGCTGTGCCCGTGCCACTGCCCATCTATTTCTTCCATATCTCCCTCGTTAGAGAACATGTCTCCATTGTGCGCATTTATCAACAACAGCCACATTATTAGGCTGTAGGCTCGAGCAGAAGCGTCGATGCTCTCCTGTCATCAACACATCCCCAAGGCATCCTCCTAATCCATGCTTTGCACCGCGCTGCACTCACTATATCGTTACATTAAATGCATCTGCGTTGATGTTGTATGGGCCTTATCGTTATTTTGGTCGACATTGTTTCCCCTCACTGTTCAGGGCTCTCGCATCTCACAGACGGGGGCGCAGTGAACCCGCACAGTAGGCTCCACATTTTCACTGAATGCGACCTCCATCCATCTCACAATAGGCTGCTGGGCTTTAAGAGCCCCGTGGTCCTCGACTGGAAATCAAACATTCTAAGCGCGATTCTGTTGTAAATGTCACGGAGACCCAAGTTCATCCACCATTTTACGCACAGCCGATCGTGGTTTTAAGTCATTGTCTTGTCTTCACAGGGGCTTTGTTTTATCTAGAATTCTCCAGGTGGTGAGTGATGGAAGGAGAAGTCCTGATGGCGGACCTCATCACTGTGCTCTGTGCTTTTAGCCTCTTTACAGTGCTGCCTTGTCTAATCAGGTTCAAGCAGCATTGTACAGGGCTATGACGGCGCAGAGAGCTGGGCTCCGTCTTTGGCACCGCGTCTCCCTGACCCGCTGCCATGGACGCGCTCCAATGATGACATCATCCGGTAAAAACATTCAAACCGTCGGGGTGGGATCTCGTTTCGACTGAGAACTTAAATGTGGAAATGGGATTGTGTTTTCTCAGAGCTGTCACCTGCCAAAAGGGAAATGTGGCTTCCAAAGACTGAATTCTTAAAAAATGCTAAACTCAAGTCTCTTTAGTTGCAGACGTAAACTGGATAGTCTATTTGAGTCTACTGTTTAAAACTGTATTGTTATTGTAATTTAAACATTATTAATAAAATGTTCTTTCCTGTAAACTGATGCTCACCATGACCTACTTTCCCTGGCTGTTCTCAGTAGGTTACTTAACTCTGTCTGATATGGGATTAGTAATGACTCTTCTGTTAATGAAAGGACCTCCACACTAACAAGCTTAGAGAAAGTGGCTAGTGAACAGCTAAGCACTTCCATTGTTCAGTTACCACACCACAAAATCAACATGACATTTTATTACAAATTCTCAGCTACAATGGCCATGGAAAAATATGTTTGTTCTCAGTCCAGACAGAGTTTACAGTCGCGGGTAAAGGGTCCAGGGGTCAGGCACTGGAGTCGGAGCCTCACTGGCTGCAGCTACTGCAGGCCTGCAGGCCGTTCTCGTTGCAGGAAGTGCACTTCAGGGCTTTGAAGGAATCTGTGAAGCAGTTGCGGAACACAGACATCTTGCTGCCATGGCACATTGGGCACGGGATGAAGGCGAAGCCCCCACACATCTGGCACGTTTGAGGTTGCTGCACCCTCTGAGGAGACAGACGGTCATTCAAAAGCTGTATCATCCAAACATTTGAACACACAAGTTATCAGTCAAGCTGAGCAGGATACCATCATGCCAGTTTCTGTAAAAGACAATTTATAAACTCGAAATGTCTCAGCAATTGCACCTAGTTTCCTTATTTTTTAATGCTCCACTTTGAGAAGGCATTTTCCTCACAAGAATGCTTCAGATTTTGGCCCAACCCACAAACACAGGACATTTAGCTGCTGCCTCTGGTCTGTTTGCGCACGCCTGACCTTTATGAGCCACACTCTTCTTAATAGCCCGCGGCCAGTTAAATACATATCTTAAATGTCATTACACACGGGTTTTTTCATGTACGGGGGACTCCTGTTTGAGCTGAAACTCAAATTAGAATGCAAAGCCTAAAGAACATGACTGCAGGCTGACTCCACCGTGACGCCCCACATTACAGCGCAGGGCTCTCTGTGGCACGCGTCTTGTTTGAACAAATGTGTTAGAAATCCAATCAATAACTGGCTTTTCCATTATTGATGGCTGCACATTGACGCACATCTATCTTTCGCACTGCAGTTGGCTCATGTTTTATGGATGACTCGGGGAGTGGGGGGAAATGTGTTTGCATGGTGTTCGTTTTGAGAGCTTTGGACACACCATGTAAATTTATTATGAGGCTATAATCACTGTATGCTTCAGTTTTCTGCACAAGCTATATTTCAGTAAATCAGAGAAAACTAATGAATATTTAAACGATTATTTGTATCTGTTCAGCCGTCCTCATTTTTGCTGCAAAGGAGTGAAAATGGTACCTCGATTTTGGTTAAGAGGTCTTGTAGTTCTCCGGATTCGTTCATGCCTAAGATTTTCTCAGCTCCCTGCAAAAAAAAAAAAAAAGGGATAAAAAAAGAAATATGATAATGTTTTGAAGAAATGCAAATTTGGATGATCAGGTATATCAATCTTGAAAATGCTACAGAAAGAGCGGATTACAAATGAAAATGTAATTAAAGAAACATGTTGTAAACCTCCAAATAAGAGTATTCAGTGAGATTTATGCTATTTTGTAAGTCAGTCATTCCACATTTGGGTCTGGATTCTATCAATTTCTGCACTCAAATCTATGCTCAACAGCTTTATCCAATACATTAACACCTATTTTTAATGAGAAAAATGGATGTTGGTGACAGTAATAATGGTAGTAGTAGTTCCACGGGCATATAATTGAAATATTAATAATACTTTGAAAGTTGTTTTGAAAGAAATGAAAAATTGAATGTTGAGTGTGTCATAAATATTCAAAAGTGCTTCAGAAAGAGCTAATGAAAAATGAAAAATGAAAAGAAAAGAATAACATGTTGTAAGGGTATTAAGAGATATTTGTTCCAGTTTTGTAAGTCATTTTATAGTCATTTCACATTTGGGTCGGTCATTGAGATGTTTATCACATAAATTCAAGGGAAAAAATAATAACTTTTAAAAGTAATTGTAGAAGTAGTTAGAGGATGGCAGATGATGGAAATATTGATAATATTTTGAATGTTGTTTTGAGAGAAATGTAAAATTGAATGTCAAGTGTATCATGCTGCAAAAAATATGACTAAAAATAAAAATTAGAAAAAAAAAAACATATTGCAAACTGAATATTACAAGAAGCGCTGTGTGGGTGTGTGTATAATTCCAATTCTAGACAGGTGCTCTTTGGATAGAGCTTATTTTTCAAGTTCTTTCATTCAAATCTTTCAACATTTCTAATTTTACCTTGCAGACAACCACTCTGCATTGTAGCTGCACAATTATGGGAAAAATATAGCAATTTTTCTGACCAGCATTGCAGTTGTGTTTTAAATAAATGTCATTCTGATAGATAGACAAATAGACTGAAATATGAACTGACAAACGAATAACGTTTTTGTCAATTTTTGTCGCTTTTGTAGCATTTTGTCGCTTTGAGTAGTGCCTTTGTCACGTTTAGTTGCATTTTTGTTGCTCTGAGTCATGTTTTTGATGCGTTTAGACACTTTATTGCTGTTTTTAGAAGCATTTTTGTCACTTTTTTGCTGCAGTTTTGTTTCAGAACATGTTTTAACAAATCAAAACTACAGGGTCAGCAGTTTTTCATGCAGAATAAAACAGGATATTTCGTTGTTTGTGGAGGAAATTATTGCACTTCAAAAACTGCTGCCTTTGCAGTCCATTCAAATTGCAATTTTGACTCGATGCTGATTAAATGTGCAGCATTTAAATTGTGAAATTACAGCGTAAAGTCATTTCAGAAGTTATTTAAACCTCATCCAATACTTTTAAAGACATGTTTTAACACTTTTTTATTGGATTGACATGATATTGTTAATGGGATACTCCAACAAAATGGTGTATTTTGTCGATATTAGTAGTCGTCGTTTCAGCAGTAGAGTGTGACGTCACTGACCCCGAGGTAGTGTCCGTCGATGAACACCACAGGCAGTGAAGGTGACTCTCCCACACGTTTGCAGCGCTCCTCCAGCTCTTTGCCGAAGTCAGAGTCCAGAGCGATGTTCTTCTCCACAAACTTGACCCGGTGATTCTGGAAGATCTTTCGGACCAGCTCGCAGCGCTCAAACGTGGTCCTCACCACACGGAAGCTGGTGGTGTAGATCACTATGCGGCCGAATTCAAGAGATAACTCCAGCTGCACAGATGAGATCACGAGAGGTAACGTTATACAAGTGTGTGCTGTACAACTGCAGGGACGTCGGGCTGGGGGGGTGAAAGGTGCTGGTTTTCCCGGGGCCCAGGACAGGGAAGGGCCCTCAGAAGCATGTGATGTTTTTCTAAGTTGCATTTTTCTATGCTTTAATCTACTTTTTTTTGTTATATAATAGAGATGCGGTTTGAGTAAAGTCCTTGACAGACAAGACAAAATTCTGTATGAGATCTGAGGCCCCATCTCCTTTCAAAAATGTTTACATATTAGCCAATCTGTTGATGAATAAAAGTAATTCTAACGTGCATTTAGCATATTTTCTCATTATAATGTAAAGTTTCTTGATGTTTTTGAAATCGGTCTGGGAGCTATTTCAAAAACAAACTGTACTGCGTCATATTATAACCTGGTAGCTACACAAAATTAGCGAGTTATCGGTAGGTGTATGTAGAGGGTGAATACTGTAGGAAATGTGAACGAAAAAATAACACTAATAACAAAATTTGCTGGGATATACTGTATAAATCATACACAAAGTGATGCATTAGGGGCCCACTGAGAAGGTTTGTACCTGGGGCCCAGAATTTGGTGCAACGGCCCTGTGTAAAAGCAACTGTCATTCTGTGGTTCCATTCAAACAGAAGAGCTTTTGTTTAAGATATGAAGTCACTCTAGAAAGACAATGGACTGATTATACAGAATAATGAAAATACAGCGGTGTCCCGTGGAAAAAGTTGAGCTGAACAAAGTTGAACTCATTTATTACATACTCAAAAGGGTATGTTTTCAATTTCAAACACAATTTCAGCTCGAAAAGAAAAGGTTAAATACAAAATAAGAGCCATCATTTGGTCTTACAGTACTTCCAATATGGCTCAAGACCATTCTAAAACTATTCAGTAAAGGTCAAACTCTGTTCCATTTATGTGACGTTTTACAAGACTTATTAGAATTCTTGGTCGACTAAACATACCCTTTGCATCGTTTTGTCGACAAGAAAGGAGCGAGGCGTAATGAAGAGCTCTCAAAACGAAGAATTTCCGTCACCTGACCATATATCTCACTCAAAATGAACACAAAAGACCATGAAATTGCACAAATTCACTCAGTCACAAGTTTGCGTACGGAATAGTGCCCAGAATCTGCCCAGAAAAGCTGAAAAAACTCACTTTCTGTCTTCAACTTTCTGCAGTTTCCGTATAAATGTTTATAATCCAACAAAATAATCAGCCGACTAATAAAAAGTTTGGTCGACTAAGACTCCATCGACCAAATACTTGCAAGCCTTAAGTATTAATACCAGCTCAAATGAGTATTTTGATACTAGTTTCAACATCAGTTCGTATCTGGGAATAGATTCGTTTGCCGACTTTACTCAAAATGAACCCAAACTTAATTTAATTCTGTCTGTTTTGCACTGTTAGCCTCTCTCAGACTTCAAGTAGAGCAAAGCTGTGAACAATCAGCTTGCACACACTCACATTCTCATTTATTTAAACCAAATCACCACAACACAATAGTTTTAGACTCGCTATAAAGGTTATTATGAGGCACTTGTTTCTGGGATTTTTTCCAGATCTAAGAATGCTGGCTTTCCAAGAACGCACGGATTTCCTGGACAGCGGGATTTATTTACCCCTCAATTATTAAGTGTTATTAATAATGGACACAACCGATAGCTACACCAGGCTGAGCGGCTAAACTGCATGAAGAGAAGACGGCCTGTCACAGAGGCAGAACAAGCACAGCGTTTAAAGTCACCTGGGTTGATTTATAAATACTTTAATACACTTTAATAATCCCGGGGGAAATTACAGGGCAGAAAACATCAAGTGATTTCTGTCCCTTGAGGTTTTCTTTTTATAACTATGTGCTGAATGTGCGTATAAATGGTCTCTTATCATATGTTGTGGGTTTGAAACTCTAGCCTTATAGAGACCATTTATTCTAAATGAAGAATGGAGGCTAAAGTGAAGTGCAAAGTAATGTGATTTCACTGGAGAAACTGGGATTAACCCCAGAATATGAAAAATTTAGATAATTTGGTAAATGAAAAGCACTCAGACACACGTGAGTGAAGTCAGAGCTGCTCTAAACACATTTATCATTGAATTTTACATCATGGTTTAGGAAATTATGATAAACTCTTTGCATTTTTGATCAATCAATCAATCCAGATCTATGGGTTTTACTGGAAAAATGAGCCCACAATCATTTTTCATTTTATCTAAAGCTACATTAGATACTATACCATAAATTAGATAATTTATTTGAAGCTAAAATACAGTTTGAAGGCTAGAAAATTGTATTTTATCCATCGTTTGTATTAGAAAAGCATTGACCTTTCTACCCTGGAAATTCAAATGTGTTGCTTTTTTCCAACACATAAAACCAGAAGAATTTTGATCTAATGTGAACTAATCACTGAAAACTTTACAGAAAACTTAATTTTGCCTCCAGGCGCCTCCACTCGAACATCCCATTTTAAAGGGTGTTCCTGTTTGTTGTCCTCCTCATATTAAGGCTGGCCCGGTGTGACCCCAGTGAAGTCCACAAGCAGGTTCCATCCAACATTACTACATGGAAAAAAGATAAATTAACTGACATGCCATGTGACATAAAAAGCATCTCATTAAAACTAAAAACAACAACCCAGAAACCACTCCATAGCATCTTTAAAAAACTAAAAGGTGCAATGTATAACCATACTCCTTGAAACGTTTTTGTAAACATCCTTTTTCTCTTTGATTTTGGTGAGCTGTCCTATTGGTCGTGTTTGTTTGTTTGTTTGTTTGTAATTAATTGGTGTAATTTGGTGTAATTTGGTGTGTGCAGGACTTTCTTATTGTTGTTTTTGAAGCACTTTATAGATACATTTGATTTTTGATTTTATAGATAAATTAAATTTGATTTGATATCGTCTCCAGATGCTGCAGTTCTTTTAAATTAATTAAATTAAATTAAATTAAATTAAATTAAATTAAATTAAATTAAATTAAATTAAATTAAATTAAATTAAATTAAATTAAATTAAATTAAATTAAATTAAATTAAATTAAATTAAATTAAATATGTTTTAATTACTAAAAGACCTTGACAAACATACATTGTTACAGTGAGACGGACGCCTCTAGAGGTGGGCCATATCATAACGATCATCATATCCCGAATACATGCTTTTACGACATATCTGTGCTGAGGCAGAGCTGATATGGGGTAAAGCCCCTTTAAACAAGTCAAATATTGGTGCCATTGTTAAGTATTTAGTCCAGAGCCATTTACATTGTCAATTACACCGTTAAGTTTCTCATGATAAAACTGTTTGGCCATAGACGCTTTTCCACAGATCTGACCTGTAACTCGTTCAGATAGCGTCTCCTGCTTCTCTCCATGAAGCTAATACTAGAAAAGTTACTGGATTCACGTGGCATTTAAGATTGTTCCGACTGGACTCTAATCCTCGCTCATGTCGATAAGAGGCTTTAAATGGCCGTCATGTCTTCATCTAAAGCCTGTAATAAGAGAAATGCCCTCTTGATATGACCCTCACAATACTGTCACGGCCACAAACAAAGTGGCGGTGCCAGCTGCGGAGACTACTAGAAAGCGAATTGGTGAAAATTCATTAACCTGATTAGTTTCCCTTGAAACACTTACCGAAATGCATCATTAAACTTTAATTACCCTGTGACCTTGTCCTCCATTGTACTCTTCTGTCCCAGCTGCAGTCCAACTCTCAGACAGGTGTAAATAGATTTTACCAGAACAGTTGGAACGTTTCTGAATAAGTTATAATTCAGGAACAATACACGCCGTACTACTATTACTACAACTACAACAACCAGACACCTACGACTACTTACCAATATGTTTACCATTACTACAACTCAGTGGCGGACTTACCATTAGGCAACAGGCCACAATTGCCTGGGGCCCCTAACCTGAAGGGCCCCCCAATCAGATGCCCCCCGATCGTCACAGACACAAGGAAACAGATGCTTTTCTCTCAATATCGCAGTAAAGTCGTGCAGTGTACTTTTAAACAAGAAAAAGACCGACAAAACAGTCTGGGATTGTCAAATGGATTAATTCTGCCCAAGCCCCCTCCTAATAATATTAAACAGTAAATAAAGTGTAACAATCAGTTGAACATGTGTTAAAATGCAACAAACGGGAAATAAATGTTCTTTTTTAGAGCTGTTTTCCTTCCTTTTTAAAGCTGTGTTGAAGATATAAGCTTTAAAATGTAAATAAACAAACGTAACAAAAACAACAAAACAGAAAAGTCATAGAAAATCACACTTGATGAGGAGGGGCCTGTACTTAATTTTGCCTTGGGCCCCCATTATTCGCCACTGCTACAACTACTATAGAACCAAGTTTTGCAAGTCTCAGGGAAGTCTCAAGTCTTTGGCCTCAGATCCAAGCCAAGTCCAAGTCATCCTTTCAAGACATTATATCAAACTACCATACAGATCATATTTTGCAATTTTCATATATTTTTGCAAATGGTCCCTGTTAAAAAAGTCCTGGGGTCTCATTTGTAAAAGTGTACGTGGAATTCTTACTCAAAGTGTAAACACAAACTCTCAAAAACATGCTCATTTTTCATCTTTCTGAGCACAGATTGCCTTCTTTCTCGTTTTTGAAAGCCCAGATGTGTGAAGTTCTGAGTTTTTGAACTGGCCCTTTTATTTCTATGTAAAGTTGTCTTTATATAGATCACAAACATAGAGGAAAAAGTAACGTACGTAACATTTTTGTACGTACGCAATCTTTGTAAATGAGGAAATGAGGCTTGCTGGAAACAACTAAAAGAAGAAGTCCAATGTGTTCCTACAAAATGAAACACTGGAAGTAGACCTAAAGCTGTCAACTGTACAGAAAAAATAGTTCTCAAAGCATATTCTTCTCAGTAGAAACATCAAGTCATCTGAGGTCGCAAGGCTCCAAATCTAAGTCAAGTATATGGACTCGCTGGTAATCAAACCCAAGTCTTAGTCCGTAAGTCATCAAAATTGTGACTAAAGTCCAAGACACGACTTACAAGTCCACACTTCTGATTAGAATGAACTACTATCGCCAAATAAGTAATAATTTAGGAACAGAATAAGGCTTTTCTTGAAGAATGATGGCGCTACAATTACAGCTACTGATAACTACTATCACCCAGACAATACAATATTCTCAATTTCTAGGTTTCAGATGACATAACAGCATTCTATAGTAGAAAGGGGTTCAGAGGTTGTCATCCGGACGCCGTTTAAAGATCGAGACGTTTCGACAGTCATTGTCAATCTATTCTATAGGGCAATAATATGGATTAAAGTGACTAAAGATGAGGGGTAACTAAAATGAATATTGTTAAAATGCTGTTGTAATGCCATTTTTGTTGCGATATAACGAGTTCTAGGGTCTTATCACTGATAGAAATGATCAGGTCGAGCATTTGGGAGTTTACCTTTTGGATATTTCATGGCAAAGTACGATGTGATCAATCAAAAACTGTCTGGGAGTATGACATCATCTCATTCTAGAACCTGTACACAACCAATACTGAAAATTGAAAGTTTAAAAACGGCCTGAATAAGTTAAGTTTGGTGCTTTTTTTTTGCACGTAAAGAAACTATAATTGCAGACTTACACTGTTAGTTGTGGGCAGACTCTCAAAAAGTGCCTGCCCAGCGCTCACTTTGTGCTTGACCCCCCGCACTGTCCCGTTCTGGCTGAGTATGTTGACCCTCTTGGTGGTGAAAAGCCGGTCCTTGTTGCCCCCCGCGTACATGAGCAGCTCGTCCGGCTCGCTCTCACTGTCGTCCAGCTCCGAGCCCAGAAATCCATACAGGTGTCCGTGAGAATCCCCGCTCGTGGACGGAGTGCTGGCCCGGTCCGCGTCCGAATTGCTGGTGCAGTCCGAATCCAGGGAATCGGAGGGTCCCTCATCTTTGAACATCTCCTTCAGGACCCGGCCGCTGCTCCCCGAGGCCACCCGGAACCTCACCCGCTTCTGGGGCTTGTCCTGGCCCAC
This sequence comes from Rhinogobius similis, assembly GCA_019453435.1. Classification (NCBI taxonomy): domain Eukaryota; kingdom Metazoa; phylum Chordata; class Actinopteri; order Gobiiformes; family Gobiidae; genus Rhinogobius; species Rhinogobius similis. The sequence goes on along the minus strand of CM033630.1, from coordinate 29,666,626 downwards.
CGTCACCTCTGTCCCGTCCATCTGGTCCCCTCTTCCCTCTCACATGTCCCGAGGAGAAACTGTGCGCCTCGTGCCTCTTCATCCAAGGGGTAAAAGTGGAGTTGTGTGGCCCAATGGATTACCACGAGGCTTAATCTGCACAGTTTGAAAGCATCTAAAAAGGAGCAGAGCCTAAGCTGCCTACGGTCACCCTCACTCGGACTGTAAATAATGCATGGGCCGCTGCCATGGCAACGGAGCACACTCAGAAAAGGTAAAATGATAGTCAGGTCGTGAATTATTCAGCTGAATTTACACAGTTTTTACTCAAGTTTGTGCGCAGGGTTTCGATGAGTGGTCAGTGCTTTAATCAGTACAAAGCATTGTGCTGTTCGCGTTATGTTTCAGGAGTTTTCAGGCCTTAAACAGCAGCAGCCTCCAGAGTGTCAGAGCATGAGTGAATGAACATGTAGGCCCACGTATATGCAGATGTTAACTTTGTGTTGTATAATTGTGTCTTGGACGACATATGGTGCCCACACTGCGGCTCTCGGACTCTTTTTGTTGGGTCTCACGCGGTTTCTCAGCTTCAGGTTAATCTCAGCTCAGACGTTGTTGGCAGAAATCATAGGAAACCAAACAGTAGCCTGCATTACTTAAAAAAACAAACAAAACAAAACAAAAAAAAACACTGCTGGCCAACTTACAATATATACATTTTTATTAAAGCTACTGAATAGAAGGTACAGTACATAAATCATACAGTTACAAATGGAAACCATGTTGTACCAGCTCGAAAATCTGAATCAGAAAGGTTTTTATTGTCATTATCAGTGAACAAAATTCACAAACTAGGAGCTTGCTTCGACGGTAAGATACAACAGATAGTAATGTATTATAATAATGGTAAAGTACAAATAAAAAGTGTAGACTACATGAGTTTAAATGAACCAAATGACTGGAAATATGGTCTGTTCATCAGATTGTGATTTGAGCTTCCCAGCGGTTCAAATAATATTGATCAAGTCCAGGGCCGGCCCATGGCATAAACATTCTAAGCAAATGTTTGGGGGCCACAACCAATAGGGGGCCACCACCAGAAAGAGACCATAAAGAAAAGTGAAAATGTAAAACTAATAACTGTGTACAAATATGCTCCAAAACTCCAAACTTTATCTTTCAATACAGCATCAAAAAACATGTTTTGTGTGGCCTATTCAAATGGGTAATTTGATTAAATAAAACAATGCAATCTTACTTGCATCTGAATACAGGACATGACATGTGATTTATTCAGATATTCTTGAAGGAGGACCCTCAAATACCTTTCCACATATGACTATTTGTAATTATGAAAAGAAAAAATGTACAGGTTGATCAACGTGGCCTGCTCTGCAAGAGATCACAAATCACCTTTTCTCCCTGGTCCACCCTTGATTTCTTGTCTTTATTTTAGTGTATTGTTATGTCTATTTATTTACACACTCGTCATTCCGTGGGCCACAACCAAATTATTGTTTAGGGCCTCCAAATGCTTAGAGCCGGCCCTGACCAAGTCTATGAACCTGTCTGGTCAACCCAGTTTAACTTTTTAAAGAGAAATTAAGAGAAACTCCAGAAAAAATAGCCTCTGGTCAGACTCATTCCCAAAGGTTGTACACTGTAGAGGCAAAGATGTTCCACTCTAACTTGCCTCTAAGTTTTAGTCTAAGTTTTAGTCTCCACACAGTCCAAAATATTGTGTTAAAACTTCTTTAAAGCAATGAATCCACATCCCACAATAGACACAATTAGAAACAGTATACCTCTCCACTTGGCAACACCTGTGTAGCCCTTTTCTGCCCCTTTTATAGAAGCCCACAGCGCCACCTTATGACCAGGAGAAATGGTACAGTTTGGCTCCCGGACACGTCAACATCCATTGCTTACTAACTTTGAGAAATAACTGACAAATTTAATCCAAAAACAACCCAAACAAATGGACAAAAGATAAGCACAAAATATAATAATAATCTTGGTATCAAAGAGTGAATAGAATAGTAATAAAGGGTCTAAGAAGAGTGGGCTGAAATATCACAAAGAAACATCCACTGTTAGAAATAAAGTGTAAATTTGTACCTTAAAGCAGTGGTTCTCAAACTAGGGGTCGGGACCCCAAATGGGGTTGCGAAATGATTTCTGAGGGTCTCAAGATTATGGGGGAAAATTGATACAACAGTCTTAAACAGGGCTTGACACCCTTCAAATGCAGTGGTATGTAGAATGTAGATTCCTATTTGTTGGCCTATTAAAGTCATTTTCTAGGTCAATATTCTCAAAATAAAGTCATAAACATTAGCTATAAGGCTAATTTATCACTTTGCGTGTCGCCTATTTTTTGTGTTTGGGGGTCGCGAATGTGAACTATTGTTATATTTGGGGTCGTGACAGAAAAAGTTTAAGAACCACTGCCTTAAAGGGTACAACGGGTTCTCGCTGGGGCACACATTGTACCCCTAAAAGAGGGTACAGTTTAGTAACCTTTCATTTTGTACACTTTCAAAAGCAGATGTAAAATTGTGTTTAAAGAAGAGTATAAAACTGGATAAGCTAGGTCTATTAATTTCTTTACAAATATATACCTTTTATCATTAAGTACATAAATGTTCCATTTCAGACAGGAAAAGGTACATATCTTTGGGTTCAAATGTGACACATCGAAGGTACATTGCTCAAAACATCACCTTAGAGAACATATTTATACCATATCCATACCCTAATTTTTGACAGTGTTAGGTATATGTTTATAATATATACTTGTACAAGTACAAAGGAATGGGGTGATAATACTATGCTTATGGTTCTGATGTTATTTAATATGGCTGGAGAATCGATCAAACACATTTGTAAAACTCATGCTTTTCTCTTTATTGCTGGGTTTCCACCATCCATTCAACATTTTAAGGACTTCTCACTATTCCAAAGATATGATATTTTGTTTTAAGTTGTTAATTGCTATGACAATGGTCCTAATTGTTCATCAGCGCAATCATATGTCAAGTTAACCCTAACCTTCAGCTACTGTGTACTCCAGGCATGGCTCTGTGACGTAAGTGGATCTCCCCTGTGTGCGGCGTGCGTCCCACCCAGAGCAGGGGTGCAGGTGTTCACTGGACGCCCTGCCTGAGCTGAGCGGAACAGGGTCAGTGTATAATGTATCACAGTGACACAATGACAGAAAACAGCAGCGTGTCCACAGACGCCCACAGCAGCAGCTCCCCGGAGATGAGGCGCGTCTGCTCCAGCGCTGACAGCTCCACTCTGTTGTTCAGGCGCCAGTTTCACCCATGCACGAGGCACGCTCTGCACACTTTTTCTCGGGTTTCTGCACAGTGGCGCGCCTAGGAATTTGGGGGCCCAGGGCAAAATTAAGTACAGGCCCCTTCTCGTCGAGTGTGATTTTCTATAACTTTTCTGTTGTTTCTCTTGAATTGTTCTTGAAAGGAAGCTTGTTGGTCGTTGTTGTTTATGTGTGGTGACAGGTTCATAAATTGGGGGTGGTAAGTGGGCATCTAGCTATCTATTATGTCCCAGACGGATCAATGAGGTCAGAAAATCAGTGGTTGTCCGGATTAAGAACTGGAGGAGATATAGGGCCTTTGCTGTGGCTAAAACTGTTGAACAATCTACCTCTGCAGATCAGAGCTGCTCCATCACTAGTCTTTTAAATCTGCTCTCACATTTCTTTGTATTGGCTTTTAATAGAAGAAGAAGAAGAAGAAGAAGAATGTTTATTTATAGAGCGCTTTTCCACCTAACAGGCACCCAAAGCGCTTTAATATAAGGTAAAGTGCCTATGACAGGTTGGACTACTTATTTAACTAAAATCAGCAATCAGAAAAAGGTTTATTGTCATTGTCAGTGAACAAAATTCACAAAACTTGCTTCAGCGATAAGGTGCAACATATAACAATGAATAAAATAGTAGCAAAATATGTAAAAGAAGACATGCATAAAATTAAGAATTAGCTAATAAATAAAATAAAATATACAGAAAATGCACAGTTGGCTAGAAAGTAGTGCAAATTTGACAGTGCAAACAGAAAGCTGCTTTTATGATATGATTGCAGGTTACACAAATATATTTAAATTGTTGCTAAATAATAAACACTTTTTTTTTTTTTTTTGGTTTGTAATTTTACTTCTTGGTTCCATAGCAACGATCCTGTACACTTTGCCATTTTTTGACAATTAAAGTATATCTGAGCATTTTGTTGAAATACTATTTAAAAGGTCAAAACGATTGTTTATTTTGTATAAATTACATAATCTCTCGAAGTAACCTGTCGAGTTTCCCTGGTGTGACGTCATCAATTTGTTTTTACTTCCTGTAGTTTTCAACAGATTTTTCAGCTTTTCTCCACAAATGGCTACTTGATTGGTTTGAAATTTACAACAGATATTACAAAATAAACAACATCTTAACTGTAATAATATTAATATATGTACTTTTCTGTGTTATTTTTACCACGATGTACATGTGAAGCACTTTGAGCAGCTGGGGTTGTTGTAAATGTGCTGTAGAAATAAAGCTGACGTTGACATCTTATCTGGGGGCCCCTTCATGTTGGGGGCCCAGGGCAACTGTGGCCTAATGGTAAGTCCGCCACTGTTTCTACTCATGGTGTTTAGAGCATTTTTACCCCTTCTCCATATTTGCATTGCTGCTCTAAAGAAGTCTACATTTAGTTTGCCCTTTAGCGATGCATAAAGCCTAATGTGGAATTACAGTTTTATTTTGTGTATCAGACATTTATTCTTTTGTTTTTTCATACTTTTTCATACAAATGCATACATTTTTCGGGTGCAACACAGCTAAAGTTTTATTTTAGTCTAATTTTGAATACTAAGTTGTTGCCACTTGAACATTTTTAGGTGATAATAGAGGTTGCTGGTGCCCCCCTAAGGCCCCCCTAGCCCCTGTTTTCCCCCCAGAGCTGGAAAACACAACACGCACACACTTATCATTGTTTTTCTCTAACACCATTAACTTTATTAGGTTCAGTAGATCTTCTGAAACAAATATGTACTAGTTTTTTATCATTCCTTGTCAGTTTTGAATGCTCTCTGCTGCGTTCCTTAGAAATTACACATTTTGGCACCGTCTCCGTCTGTACTTGTAGCAGCAGTACAACAGCGCCCTCTGCAGTCCGACACCTTCAGAACCGTATTCCAGGTTTGACAGAGCTGGCACGCCCCCCTCATCCCGGTTTACAGTCCAGTGGCCGTGTTTCTGGATCTGGATGGCCTCCCTGATCCGACGATGGGACTTGTTGCTCTTTGTGCGCGTCCATGACCTCAGCGCTGTCCCGGACACGTCACAGTAACATCACGGGACACTCCTGAGAAACAACGGAACCTGTCGAATTATGATAAAAACAGAGAAACTCATATTCAACCATTTACTTCAATTCATGTTTTTATATTTTCCTGCAGGCCCTGATGTGTCCTGTCGTTTTACACAACGGTAAGGCTGTTAATTAGTTCCTTCCTATTTTGAAAAGCGTCATTGAAGAAGGTCTGTTGGTGCATAAGGATTGGTTCTCCATTCTTTATGTTGATGTAAGTATTAAATAAATCAGAGCGTGGATCATTTCTCAGCACAGGCTAACATTCTTAACTATACAGGCCATAGTAGAAGTGGTGCAAGAGTAGCTGCTTGTACTTTGAGGAAGTTGGCCAACAGTATTTCACACATACATCACATGTCTGCAAGTGTATAGTCCACATAGAGCTTAGTCACCAAAGCGCTAGACTATTTCCAAGGCTGCTATTGTTAACATTTTTTTTTTTTTTTTGCTTTGACTAAAAGGAGAAGGAAAGAATATTGCGGCTAATCACTCTGTCCAATCATAAAGTCAACTAATAAAGGCTTATTTATGGCTTGATAACCTGACGTATGCAAGAAAGCAAGGAAAAGGTTATCTACCTTATAATTATTTACATTTTGGCACGTTCTAAGCTGTTGGATATTGAAATGACCTGTGCACTGTTCTTTACAAAGCATTTTAAAGTTAATAAGAATAAGCTGTAATCGACCTCTTTCTATATTTACAGGAAGTGAAACTGAAAGAAGTGGTCAATTTTTTGAAGTAGTTTTGCCTGAAGTACACCTTTTAAAAATATACTTTCAGATTAAGAAATACAAGTATATAAGACAGATTTAAAGCGACCATTAAAGCATCAAAAGATTAACAAACGGTTTTGAAACAACTGCATCGATTTCCAAATTTTTCTAGCCGTTTTTCTTCGTATATTTTACTTTTTTGCTCAAAGTCAAAACTCAAACAATGAACGCGCTAAAAATAATCCAACCTCAAGCGGTTAAAAATAGGAAGTAGAAAGTACAGATACCTGCTCTCAAACGCTCTGAAGAAAAAGCAAAACCTTCTTAAAACAGTACTTTTACTTTAGAGCTTCTTTACTGCTGCTAAGACACGATGTGTGCAAAAGCGCCCTGTCTCCTTGTGGAGTTTTGTTTTTGTATCAAGCCGCCATTTTATCTCACTCTGGCACATTTAGACAAGAGACCTCTGCTGCATGGTTAAGCTGCTCAACCTGAAGGAGCTCTATCTATCTCTCAGCCCCACTCATCAGCAGTCTTAACTCCCTCTCCACCTCCATTACAAAAGCCGTTTGATAAGACGAATACCTTAACAGTGTTTAATATTCGGCGGCCCGCTTATGTTGCAGTAATTGAGTAGATGTGTCAAACAGAGCCAGTGATTTATGACTTTAATTTGCTGCAGCTTCAATAATCCAAATATCTGATTGCAAGTTGGTTCATTTCCTAAATAAAGACTGGGAAGAAATCGCAAAAATAGTGAAATATTTACAACGCAATAAGCCGCATGAGGGTTTTTGTGAATAGGAACGCTGTGTTAAGTCCCAAACTGTAGATCAACAACCACAAGGGGGCAAATTTCAATTACATCTCACTGACACACAGCCCAATTACTCCCCTAAGACCTGAGGCTATAGCAGCAAAGGATCATGGGAGCTGTAGCCTCAAACACTTGTCCAATCAGGCAGGTGATGTATGAGTGATTCCCTGATAATGATTTTACTTAATTGTTTCGTTATAGGATTGAAGTCACCGCATGCAGCTGCACGCAGGCGTTTATTTCAGACGCTGGAGAGGGAAGCCATAGTGTAACATTTAGGCTGCGTTGCTTCTCCTGGCATGTGTTCTGAGGTTTTTGGGCCCTCTTGGAAAAATGATGTATTTTCTTGCAATGTAGCTTTTTGACAAACTAGGCAAAGTCACTGCAAAAGTATTGTTTAATACTCTGTTTTGCACTGCACTCATATGAGTCCAACATTCTATTAGCATTTTTGTTGTTGATAGGACTTGTTATCTCTATAATTGCAATAAGAATCACTGTAAATAAAAAAGCAGTTGAGTTGAAGTGTCTGTAGGCCACTGTGTTTGCATAAGGTCTGCTCAAACACACCGCTCTACCTGCACTACAGCTGTCAAAGAACAAAGGTGCTCGGAGGTCGTAGAACTACTGTAATCTTTATGGCTCTTAAGATAAAAACAATCATTACAGAACAAGTTGACAGTTGACACAGATTTGAAATGTGGATGAATTATGCCAGTTTTATCAATGTGTCATTGTTTAGACTGACAATCTGGAAACCACAAAAACAGGGTGCTCACACAATCAGAGAGGCAGCTTCTTGTCCCTGTTGCTAAGCAACCGCCGGAGCTACTGAGCTAAATCCCTGTAGCTGTGGAGCTGCTGATGTGATGCTGAATTATAGGGAAGAGGGGAAGAAAGAAAGGCATGTTGGAGCCAACTGTGTGTTCAGGTGTGTATGATTCATTGCAAATCGTAATGTTTGAGAATGCTTTTACTAGGGTGCTCCTTTAGAGCGTTCATGGGCATGTGGAATCATAAATAACATACATTTTGCACCACTGGTCCCAGTTTTCAATACTCATAGTTCACTGTTGAAAAACAAGTCTGTCTTAGACTGACAAATTCCCCTTCACATTATCATAAATAAATGAGAAGCTACCAGTGCAACACATGCATCAGACAAGTGTCCTGAAAGACTGCAGTTCTCTGTGGAAACTGCAGTGGTGCTGCTGCTGCACAAATAACATCAGCACAGTGTCATTTAGCTGAGCCGCAGTGAAAATGAGAGCAGGCTTTGACACTGCAGTCACAAAGGATCATACAGTACTGTTGTTGTGTTCTATCTGAGTTTTAAATGTTTAAAATGGACATATTTGAGCAGGCCAGGAGCAATGCACTGATGTGTTATCTGTGTTTTGACTGTAATCGCAATCACATTTTTTCAATATCTTCAAAACATTTCTCGAATCATCAGTTTGTTGAATGAAATGTTGTTTGTAGAGGCTTTTTACACAGAGAGACTATCAAGACAATCAACTTGAAACTTAAAATGTCTGTTGAATAACCAGAACTACCCACACTGCATATGTAGGCTATGTGTTAATTTCGTTTTGTCTTTTGTTTTGTCCTCAGCATCAGTTTTGTCCTGCATCATTTAATAAGCTTAAGCATATGTTATGAATGTTTATTAACGTCAGCAATCATCTATCGACCGCCATGTTTCTAATGTTATAGTAGCTGCAAACACATTTCCTTTTCTTAATAATACATTGCAGAATTGGTATGTTGTGCGTTGACAATAAAGCCTCTTAAGGTGCCTCTCGAACAAAGGCTTTTGTCCATGTATTGAGCTGTACAAAAAGAATAACCTTATAGAATTTAAACTCGCTCATGTCTCTTGTGTCTCCTGTCACATTTTTCATCACTGACTTTTGCTTACACCAGGCAAAGTGTCAATAGACGTACGATGGAGTAGCATCTGAATAACAATAACATTTTAAAGCAGAAAGTGACATTTTCCTTTTGTTCCATCCGTAATGAGTCGAAATTTAACTATTTTAAGATCTGAATTCTACACTGTCCCTGTCGTATAAACAAGTTTTGCCATAATTTATAGTTAGACGTCCAATAAACATGAAATAAAAACGGTCAATCCAGTTCAGTAAAAAGGTAAATCATATTTTTTTCCACAACAGCTTCAAAAAGTGACAGAACTTTAAAACAAACGTTAGCGAGAATATTATGAAGTATGGCATGAATTGTTTCTTTTTTGCATGTATTCAATTAGATGTGGTTTATTGCAAAGAAATACCTTTTAAACTTGCATTCTTACTGTGAACAGACTCGCCTATCCTCAGATCTGACCAGTAACTTGGTCTAATGGCTTCACCTGCTTGTCTCAGTGGAGTTAAAAGCTGTAAAGTGGAACATTCCAGGCAAAGCAATAACATCTCCATGGAGACAAGCAGGTGACTGACGCTCCACCTGAAAAGTTAGAGTGCACCTTTAAGCAGAAGATTAGTCCTATTTATGGGTTTCAGTTTCCTGTTTTAAACAACATTTTGAGGCCTTCTCACCATTCAAAATATTTAACTTTCTGGAAGTGGAAAATCACCTGCATGATTCCACTGAAATTGAAAGTTACCTTGGAAATTCTCCATGCAGACAGAGAAGTATTATGCTGTATTGTGGAATTAAATAGCAAAAAACAAAAAAACAACAGCAGCATTTCCATGGAAAAAAGCAGAAGCCACTAAAAAAAAAACATGTAAAAGTCAGGTTTGTGAAGCTGCAAGCCGACTCACAGTAAGGACACAGTTTTTAATACATTTTTTGTACAATAAAATCATCCAAAATGAGAGAGAGAGAAAAATCTGCTTTACTTTTTAGTTTATTTTTTGGCTTGTTGTCCCAATTCCTACCAAAACCACAATGTAGCCTGCTATTTCTAAAAATATGACACAGTTACCTTGTCCCATGTTCTGTCTACAGAGCCTCCCTAGAGTAGTGCTCCCCAACCTAAAAGGGTACATGAGCAATTACCAGGAGGTACTTAGAATGGTTTCAGATTCTAAAAGAAGAAATGTACTTTTTTCTGGATAAAAAGTGTCATTTGATGTAAATGTTGCATCTTTTTGAAGTAAATAAATTCATAAATATAGTTAAAACAAAAACACAATATCACTAACTGACAATATGTGACTATAAACCCATTTATTTGCCTGAAACCCAAGTTAAGGGGTGCTCTTGAGTGTGAGACAAAGCTTAGGGGGTACTCCAGACAACCACTGCCCTAGAGCACATTTTTGAACCTCTCTTGAAACGTTTCTTTTACAATCAGCGCTGATCACTTATCCATAGCCAATAGTCGCCTGTATTTTTGCATAGCCCTACTGTACAAAACTCATTGTCATTACACTACTCCCACCCACTATTGTTTTGTGTGCAATCGTGAGCGAAGTCTGCTGCAGAGGGGGAGGCGCCCGAACCAACTCGTGCACAACCAACATTTACACATTTACCCACATTAACCACGCCTAGAAAACTGACCAGACCGAGCCACGCGTCGCCTTCACGCGTCCACGCCGTCATCCCCGCCACCCGTCCCGCGTTTGCAGTCGAAACGCGCTCCCAGTCCCCGGCGACTCCCCTTGCGCTGCTCCGGGACATGGTACGGTCCATAATGTAGCGTCCCCCTCACATACTCCGCGCTAAGTCCGTATGCGCTCCCGCTGTCTGCGTCGCGTCCGCCGCTCTCCAATCCGCTGCGTGCGCCGTGCCGTGCCGTTCCGTGCCGTGCCGGGGGATGCTGCCAGTGCCACTGCTGCTGCGGGTCCCGTGAACTGTGAGCATGCTCCTCCTGTCATCCGCACGACATGAAGCCTTTTCTTTTTCTCCACTCACCTCCTCACACGTTAGCGGCGATCATTCAGCAGTAGAATCCGCATGAGAGAGGCGGCGGGTGTCTGCTGCTGTGCCGTAGCCGAATTCTGCGTCTCTTCCGCGGTCTGAGAGGAGACACGAGCAGCAGCAGCAGCAGCAGCCGCGGGGAGTGCAGCTGCAGACGCGACCGCCTGGCAGGTGTCGTCGCCCGGGGTCTGCAGAAGAAGAAGAAGAGATGCCCCCCGTCAAGAGAACCATGTCTGATCTGCGGACGCGGGCTGAAGGTACGTGCTGGTGATGCTTGGTTGATTAAAAAGTCTTCTGCTCTGTCTGTTTTGGCATGTTTTTTTCCCTGTTGTCTTTGCTTGGAGGGAAACGGGCCCCTGCGCTTTTGGAAGAGGACGACTACAGTATAAGTTGGCTTTGATTAACCACACAAGGGTCAAGAAATCCCCTGGGGACACTTTGAGTCCCCCCAGGGCTGTCTAGGAGCTGAATTGTCAATGCCCTGGTGCAAAAGAGTCATGCGTCTGCAACTTAGACATCTATTTTAACACGTATCTTGCTTCCTCTTGACCTCTTCAACCTATAACTCAGACAGCGAAGCCTGGTAGCCTGAATAAACTTGACTGGATTATCAGGTTATTGCTTACTCAGTGTCAGAGCCTCAGTCAGTGCTATGTGTAGACAGTTGGTTAGTTGCCTAAGGGTCTAATAATGGGAGCATTGTTGGATCCTTGTAGGAAACAGCTCCACTCAGTACCAGCAACTTTCCACTGCACCAGAAGTGAAAGTGCTTGTAAATAGATTGCACAATTCCAATGTAACATGTTGTTCGAAACCAGTTTGGCGTGTAGCAGCCCGTTTTGGTCAGGTGTGTCGTGTGTTTGTGTGACTATGCACCTGTCACATGACGCTGGCGCACAACGAAGCCTTCCCCGAGAAATGTCTTAATTCTCGAAAGTCAGTGTTTGATGGCTGGCCCTGACCTCTCGCACAGGGGCCCTATCTGCGTGAGTCGCTCAGTGTACTCGTGATATTTATGGTCCCGTGAACGCAGTGGCCGGCCCCGTTTCATTTTTGTTCAGATGAAATAGTACCGCGGTGAATTTATTTGGGACGACTTCGATGTGCTCGGGTGATAAATCGGTGTGGGTGTATTGTACTTATAATGCGGATATTTTCATAATGGTTCAGGTATGTCTTGCTGCGATAACAACACATGACTTGCAATGTTGTACTTCCTCTAATACTGTAGTTTGACTCTAGATAGAAAGAACAATATATCTGGGGTTCAATATTTCTCGTGCATGTTTTCTTTGCGATTCGGGGAACTTTTTTGATACATTTTGCGCTTTAGAGTAGCTTTCATGACTGATTATTGACCCCAACTAAGTACAAAAGTGTTTCAGCGTGCCATTTATTTATCGCAGCTCATGTTTTTATAGATATTGCGCACTTTTTCGGGCGGATTCTCCTTCTGTCAGTGGCACAAAGTAGTTTCAATGTTATCGTTCATCGCGATACTTTCTGTAGCACCTACAGTTATCGTGACAGGCCTGACTGTACTGATTCGTTTTGCCTTCCGTTTCGAGCATTTGCGGACTCGATTGCCACGCGGAGAGACTTGCCCTCTGCGTTCGACCTATCCTTCTGCTTCTTCTTGGACACCTGTCAAGAGCAGCGGGGGACCACAGTGCAGCTAACCCTCGGGGACCATTCTGCAAATCTTGAGCCAGGATCTTAGTCAGGATTACCCTAGCTGGAGGATTGGCCTACTGTGCATGTTGGGGGAAATCGGAGTGCCCAGAGGAAACCTAACCAGACACGGGCAACACAGAAAGGCCCCACACGGTCTGAGAAATTAATCCAGGACCCTTGCGCTTCGAAGCAAAAGTAGTAACCTCTTTGCAGTTTGTATTATGACATGTGTTGACAGATAAAATTAGGACGCAGACGGTGTTGTGTCATCATTTAATATCTTTTAGAGCTGGGCTGGTTGGTCTGCAGATGCTTTTAAAGAAACCTCACCTGTCATTCGTGTTGCACGTCCTGTTTAGAGCAGTTAAGAGCGCTGGATTTGTGTGCAGCATAAAATCCTTTGAAAGAAGAAGTGGTCAATGTGAAGCTATTTGTCTCCTCCACGAGCTCATGGTTTGAGAGACCGTCTAAATAATTAAAGACTAATATAGATGGCACTGAAACTGTTGACAGATGCGGCTGCTGCAGTCACAAGAGTGAACACATGAATAATGCAGACGCTATTACTGTCACCACCACAGCCCCCAACTCCCATTCACTGTTTGGTGATACTATGAAGATCCAATGCTGCAGTCGTTTGTTTATTGTTGTTTATTAGCCGCTTGTGTTGCGCCGTTTTCTACCCTAACCCCTAACTCCACACCAGTAACATCATGAACGCTTGATCGATATGAACAAATGCTTACACAAAGTTAGTTACCTGTGGATCGCAATTGAATCAAAATCGAAATTTGAATAGATGCAATTAGCAAACACGCTGAAGTGCTGTCATTTTTCCTCCACAAACAACAAAATATCTTGACTTTATGTCTATGTACAGTATATCTGCATGTAGTTTGCACTGTAGTTTAGATCTGTACAAATCTTCTGAAATTCATGTGATTCTTTAATTAGTTTAGTTAGTCAGTTCATAGACCTACATTATTTCAGTCTTATTGTCAATTCTCCTGGATGTGTTTTAAACTGTGAACATTGGACAGAATCCTATAATTAAACCATAAACCATTGACTCTGTGTAACTTTATGAGGGATTTACAAATGAATAACAGTAAGTTTCAACATTTGTGGATTACTATTTTGAATAATTCTTCCAAAATGAAAGTAAAACTATCAACGTTTCCAGACACCAGACACGAGACAAACCGATAACCAGACACGGTGGCACTGGCATGAACAATATTTGCCACATTAAATACCACTTTTTTTCTTAAATGGTGTGATTTGATCATATTTAAGTGGCGCATGTGCCTTGGAATATTTCCAGCCAAAAAAGTGTGCCGTGACTCAATAGAGGTTGAAAACACTGGTCTAACCTGTCAAGGACTTAATGTACTTTAGTCCTTTTAACTGACAACAATCACACCTTTAGAGTAGAACAATGGCACCACTTTCTGCAGCTATTGTGAAAAAATAATTTCACTTTTGTTTCTGTGTGCTGACAGAGAAGACACTGAACTCTGTGAGAGTTTTGTTTCATGTAGAAAGGCCCAGTAATTAACAACAAATCTGCAATTTGACAGTTAAACCTCAAATGCTACCTAAGAATTCTTAACTAGTTCCTGCTCAGTTATAAACTATGGTGATCCTAGAATGTCGTGATGTCGTGTGAACGCTGCCTATTGTAGCTCACCACAGCAAAAGCACACTTCCCTCTCTTGAGTGTTATTTTTTAATCACCACAGCACATCAGGGGAGCTTCCATCTAGAAAGGGCAGCCCTATGCCAGGCTTACCACCTAATCCATCAGCCGCCTGTCCGTCAGCCCCCGACGCTGCTGCACACTCCCCAGTCTGGCTGTGCACGTGCCTGTCACTCATCTCCCGTGCACCGAGGAAACATCTAACATCAGTGGCAGACGGCGCCCACATCAGTTGCCAAAATGTCTTATCTAGGAGTCTAGTGGTACGTTGAGTGCTCTTGGCACTAAGAATGTTGAGACTAAGCATCCTAAGCTTTCATAATCTTTTTGTCAGCAGAATGAGTGCATTTTCTGTCCCTTTTTGCCATATTCTGAAGTTGCGGAACACAATTTTCCCTCATGTTTTCAGAGGTGCATTCCATTTATTGTACAAAAGTAACAAAAGTGAAAGTACTGAAGATAAGGTATAGATAGCTAAAACTGTAATTTACTTCACTATATTTGAGAGCAGAAATGGCTGAGGATTTTTTTTCCTGCACATTCATAGTTTGCAATGATGTCCCAATTTAGAAAAAACAACGCGAAAGTCACTTGATGAGAAGTTTTTTATTAAATTTTACCCAGATGAAGCTAAATGAAGCCTTTGTGGATCCTTGTGAACCAGTTAGTTACGATTAATCAATTCACTTGTTGCAAACCTAGACACTTCACTCTCAAAAAATAGTTTTACTCTTCAAGTACATTTTCTCTATCTCATCTATACTTTTATGTAAGTAGATTTTTTTCTTTACTTACATTTGAGTAATTCTTAGCTCTCGAACATGTACTTTTACTTAAAAAACGAGCACTTCTTCCATTACTGCTATTGTTAAGGAATACATTTTACCTTAGCTCAACTTTTTAGTGTCAGTACATCTCCCCCTCTGTGTAGGCAAAGCAAGCTGGTCCTCTGTAGCATTTCAATTACGTCGGCTGAGCCCTGGTGTGTGAACAGTGGATACCGGGCAGGCTGCAGGGGAATGGACTGCTTCTGTCTGAAGGGAGAGCTGCCTGCCTGGCGGATCACTGGCTGATAATAATGTGGCACAAAAGCCCAACACTCCTCTAAATCCCCTGTCTGGCTCCTCTGGTGTGGCACGTCAAGTCCCCTCAGGGCTCTCTCCACTGCCGACGTGGCGGCATGGGACATCTCCGCTCCTCTATTTTCTACTTCATGTCCGGGCTCCATCACTAACCTGCAGCCAGCCTAATACGTGTGTCTTCAGATATTTATTCTGTTCACTTCAGTAACTCTCTGCTGACTGCAAGGCAAAGTGAATGTGGCAGGTCAATCTAAGAAAAAGGAAAAGGAGTGTAAAAAAAAAAAAGGGGGGGGGGGGGGGGGAGGAAGGACGCTGAGAGTGGAGGACACGCTGGTAAAGGGATCTATTGGTGTTCTATACTGTGGCAAATGGCTGGAATTTATAGGCCCCTTTAAGACCAAATTGTTGTGGAATTAGACCACATTAACGTTTGTAAGTTTAATGGCACAAACGTGATGAAAATGTAAGATTTTCTTTTTATCCTTTTTGCTTTAATGGCCATGTTGGACCCAATTAAGACTGCGCAATATTGATTCAGATGTGGCTGTTAATTACTGCTATATCGATTATTATTATTGTGATATCTTATTATGATGATGTTATATTGAAGCTAATGTTCATATCCCAATTTACTGTACATGTCAGACACTATCAAAACACTTAGCTTTGACAAAACCAAGATTAAATCAAGGTTCATTTAAGAAAATATTAAATAAAACCTGCCTTTTTCTTTTCAAACACACAGTTTAAGAAAAAAAACTGAACATGTCTATCAGATGGAGAACCTTGGTGTTATTAAAATATATTTGTTTGTTATGATATTGATTATTGCGTAAGCCAACGCTGCGATATTGATACTTTTATAATGTACTGTGCAGCCTTGGACCGAATATTGATCATATGCAATTGAAGACTCAACGACGAGAGACAACACATCTGATAATGGCTTTTTACATTTCCGGGTTAGTCTATTTTGAGAATTTCTTACGTTGTCCATGTTTAAGGTGAAAGTAAAAGTCAATTGTTCCATTTTGTAAACGTCTAAAGTTAATTCAGTCCAGTCCTTGACAGTCGGCTCCACCCCCTTCATTCATTTTGTTGTTATTGCTTTTTTGCTGCAGCCAGAAGTACATTGAGCATCGTTTCCATTGTTGGAGTTTTACACCCAAGATACAGAATCTTTTAAAGGTATTATTCAAGCTATTTAGCAATAACAACACCTGCAGTTCAATAAGTGCAAGCTAGACATGTTTATTACCACACTTTGGAACATTCCAGGCAAAACCGTGAGAATAGGAGAACAGGAGCCAAATAACAGTGCAGCGTTTTAGACTGTAAACCAGATTGTGTTACTCGGTCTGAGCCCAGGGAGCACCGTCTCCAAACGTGCCCGAGACAGTGGGTGAGATTGCACCACAGCATGACGATAAGGTCAGGTGGAGCCGCAGCGGCAAACACTCCACAGGACGACAACACCATCAATGGCTGCGAAATGAGACTCTCTCTGCCCTTGACTCTGGACATCCCGGGCTTTTATGATCCTCCACGGGGCCAGCATCAACAACAGGCCTTTCTATCTCATGGGCAAACATTTAGAACTCAAATGTCTCTTAACGTGTTTTTAAATGATTACTAAATGGTAAATAATAATCAGTTTTTACTACAACTGCATTTGGGGGTATATTACGTAAAGTTCATTTTTGCTTACTCAGAGTTGTATTTCAGTTGATTCAGGCGTGTTTGAGTACTTTACAGAGTTCAGTGCTTCACTTGTGGACCCGTCACGATAAGTTTAGCTTAGCTTAGTTTAGTTTATTTGAATAGGGACAAGTATGCTTCATGAGCTCATGTCACATACTACAACATTTTAGCCAAGGCTAATTCTCAATGTCCGTCCCCAGAAGGGCTTTTACAGAGAAAATACAGTACAGTAATTAAAATACAGAGCGTTTAAAATACAGTACATTTAAAAAACAATACATACAACAGTGCAGATATTACAATATACAAATTACAACTACATATGGTCACATGTCTGACCACTGATGAAATAATTTTTCAGTTTATGTTTAAAAAGGGCCCAGGTCACCTCTGGGCCCTTTATATCCACTTATCGTTCAATATATGATTGAAAGAACAATACGTTATCTTGGGCGTTTTCTTTGCAGCTGTAGAGAGTGAAACAAGCAACTTTTATGAATCATTATCGAAACAAACAAACTACTAGTGTTTCATTGTGCTATTTGTTCTTTGCAATGCTTGTTTTTTAATTGAATTGCACTGTTTTTGGGGGATTCTCTGGCTGTCGGTAAGCTTAAAATAGTCTCTTTATTACCGCTTAGTGATACTTTCTGTAGCAATTCAAATTTTGTTTTATGACACTTAATTATTCTGTAGAAATCCGCTCAGTTTCTTTACTTTTTTTCTCGTAAGCCATGGACCCTTTTTAGGTTTGCTTTGAAAATGACTGTTTTCACCTGTCCCCTGTCCTCTTTCCTCACCCCCAACTCGCTATTTGTTCTGATTATGTGTTCAAAAATGTCAAATAAAATAATAAATCTGAACAAGCAATTGAACTATCCACTGCTTGTTGTGATGAAATGCCACTATGAAGAGGCGGGGCTTATCAGTTCTGCATTGTTTAACAGGAAGTCAATGGGGTAATTTCTATTATCAAGCCGTTTTGGATAAATATTATGGTTTACAATGAACAAAATGTAAAATAACAATCCAAGTAGTTTCATATTAAAAAACAAAAATCCAGCACGATGTTGTGGCGGATGTTTTGCCCATTCGCCTGTTGACAGTAACATGTTCCATCAATCAGGTCAGCGAGCATCTCAAAACACTGGCATGGATTAATTTTTTTGCTCTTCCGTTTGGATAAAAGCTATTTTTAGACGTAGCCATATGACGACAGTTTTATGCTGCGATGCAAGGACAAAGGAGAGCGCGGCACTGTTTGGATTAGAGGGTGTATGTTATTAACAAAATTAGCTTGGCTTTTAAACACACACTAAGTCTGAATGAAATTATGATGTGGGGGGGAAATCCGAACAGCATTTCCCATAATCCACTTTTGACCCACAATTGGGATACCACTCAAACTCAGGATTGTATTGAAAAGATGTCACAATATAACATTTTATTTTAGTGTTGTGTTCATTGTGAGAGGAAATATCTCGATTTTATGTTTATTCACGATCGCTGACAACAGTGAAATCCTTAATTTGCTTTGTTTTACAAGTATAGCTTTATAGAATCAAACTTTCTGAATGAAAAAATAATGATAATGTCCCCTAAACAGCCAGATAAAAAAGGACTTTACATGTACTTTGACTCTTTTGGAGTATATTGAACTGAAATGACTCTGTTGCTGCCTATGACTCCCACTGTTATCTTAATTTATTTTATTTTATGTTTATTTTATATTCTAAATTGATTTATTATTTATACATTTAATATTTTTATGTATTCTTATTTCTTATTTTATTTAGTATTTTATTTTACATTTCATTCTACATTTACATTTTTTTATTCTAATTTTTTAAAATGCATTTAGTATGTTAATTAATTCATTTTTGTATATATATTTTTCAATTTTACATGTAAAAAACAGCACATGACCATAGTGGGAAGGAAAAAAAAAAGCAGTCGACAGCCAAAGAAATTAAGGCACATATTGTCAAAAACAAAATAAATAAGCTCGGTCCAAAGTCTGTTTAAATTTGTCTATTTTCATATAATCTGATCTCGTTTTTTTTTTTTTTTTTTTTTTTTGCCTCGCCCCCTTTTTACGAATGTCAGTTATAAAATCAGTCCGATCCTTGAGTGTCGGTGCAGTCTGTGTCATCCGTTTTTTCGGGACGGCCCTCTTTTCAGCCACCAAAAGAATGCTCCAAAGGGATCCATTTATTGTCTCCATGGCAGGAATTTTAAGGCCCAATCAATGAAATGTCAGAAACAGTCTGTAGTGCTTTGTTAATCCGATCTGTCAGTCCAATATGCGCGAACAAAAGGACAGCCCCAAAACGCACGGGCAACCGCAATTCCTTAAGACTATATTGCGACCCGAACAATCCCGAATATCAGTTTACCAAATCATCTCGACGTCGCCATTGTGTTATTACCCTTTTCGCGGCCGACGGGATTGTGTTTCCGATTCACTTTGCTCTTGAGAGTGTAGTCGAGCGGCTCTGACAGGACATTACCACGAGTGACTGGCATTCCCCGGGTCACTTTCCTGTTTTCATTCTTGTTAGCGGATCAGTTGCACGCGCCATATGCCGTTCTCGTTTTACCATTGACAGCGTGGCCCGCGGCGGAAAGGTTTGTGCCCGCAGATCCCCCCCCCCCCCCCGCTAAGCCGCGCCAGGCCTGCCCCATGATGTCACGGAATGGCCCAGCTGCCCCCCCCCCCCCGACCCGAGCCGGTCCGGAGACTGTGGCCCGCCCGTAAGCCTATGAGGAGCCAGACAGAGCGCCGCGCACGGGGGATTACTCGCCGCGCGGCCTGTTGTTGCGGGTGCTTACAGGCTGTGATCTGATAAGAGACTTACAGTTGTTGCTTAGGTGGAGGATGTTCCACGTCGCGGACCCACCTCCAGCTCCCAGCTCGCCCCCCCCCCCCCCCATTCACAAATTTAAGCGCAAAGGAGGTCAGCTCAGGCACCGCCGCGGCTCGGAATAGACCCGCTGCAATATTCATCGCGTATAAATGAATCATGTTAGAGCTGATGAAATATGAATGGCACATTATGTCGGCTTTGACAGAGAGGGATCATCAAGGTTATACATTAGCACAGATCAAAGGTAAACAAAGGCTGTGCCACTGGAGAGATAATCCGGCACAGGGCTTTTTCGGTTTTGTTGTTGTCTTTTATTCACATTAGTGCCAAAGCCTAAATAGATGTTTATTCATTTGTAATTCATATGTTTTAGGGGAAATGTTATTGCAGTTTTACGAATCCACTGGAATACATGCATATAGAGCAGCACGCTTTGGGGAAGAATATCTATCCTGCGATTGGGATTAGATTTATATTTTATATAGTTTATATTCTTAATGGGATTCTGTTCAAAGTTCACATTTTAAACACAACCAGGACAATTGACTATAAGACTGAAATACTGAAAACTCACAAACAAAAGAAGCATGTGTTTCAAAATGTTTTTGTCGCTTTTTGTCACGTTTTCGTTACGGTTCGTCATGTTTTTGTGATTCTAGTGTTGTTTTGGTCGCTTTTTGTCGTGTTTTTGTCAATTTTAGTAGTGTTTTTGTCACTTCGAGTTGTGTGTTTGTCGCTTTTGTTCTGTAGTTTTGCTTTTAGTTGTGTTTTTTTTCGCTTTTAGTCACGTGTTTGTCGCTTGTAGTTGCGTTTTTGTCGTTTTTAGTTGCGCTTTTGTCTAGGACTGCAACAAGTTAATCGATTAATCACAACTAATCGATTTATAGAAATGGTTGTCAACTAATTAAATAGTCGTGTAATCATTAACTAGTCAATACAGACTCCAAAACTATGTGCTGAAAAAAGAAGTTTTATTACTTAGACAGCGCAAGAATGACACAAAAACACACAGGAAACATGGAAATTGTGTGTTTTTCAATAAAATACTTCAAAATATTCTTCACCAGGATGTCATCAAACACCTTCACTTCTGATATTCAAGAGTCTCTCGTGCTTTAAACAAATAATCGATTAATCGAAGGAATAATCACTAGACTAATCGATTACCAAAATAATTGTTTGTTGCAGCCGTAATTTTGTCACTTCTAGTTGTGCTTTTGTCGCTTTTAGTCACATTTTGGTCATTTTTAGTTGTGTTTTTGTCGCTTTTAGTCTAGTTTTTTGTTTTTAGTTGTAGTTTTCCAACTTTTAGTTGTGTTTTTGTCACTTTGAGTCACGTGTTTGTTGCTTTTAGCATTTTTTTGACGCTTTTAATGGCGTTTTTGTCGCTTATTTGTCGTGTTTTTCTTGCTTTTTTCAGAACATGTTTTAACAAATCTAAACTACAGGATTATCAGTTTTTATGCAGAATAAAACAGGTTAATTTGTTGCTTGTGGAGGAAATTATTGCACTTCAAAAATTGCAGCCTTTGCGATTGGCTAATTGTGTCCAATCAAATAGCGTTTTCCATTCAGTTTCTGTTAATTGTGCAGCCGTCCCTGCTCATTTTAAGAGCTTCATAAGTCCTTTTCACAGCACACATGCGTTTCACTAAAGAAGACATATTTTTATTTTTTCTCTGGAATAGTATTAGATCGTGACTTTACATTTTGTTCATTGTAGAGTGCATTATGGTGAATCTAACACGGCCTAATAATAGACACTGTTCATTGATTTCCTGTTTGTGGAGGCATTTCGCTGTAGCAAGCAGCACACTCTCATTGACTTGTTTTTATTCTTGAGAAATGACTACCAGACATTTCTGAGCCGTACGTGTATGACCCACAGTATGAATTGTCTGAGTAGTTGCAGTTAAGTACAGATAAGGGGGTGGGGACAGGGGGTGGGTGAAAACGGGCTTTGTCTGAGCGCATAAGCCTTGAATGCAGGATTATTCAAACATGTCTGAATCAATCAAGATACAACTTTGACCAAGCTAATGATGAGGAAACACCGTTATAACATGGCTAAACGCTAATAAAAGTTGATTTTATGTAATATGTCCCCTTTAAAATGTGTAACTAGATTTCCAAAACATGAAACCCAGAGTTAATGATATGAGTATGTTTAAGCACAGAGCTGCACTGGTATAATATTGATCACTAAGGTTATTATTGTTTAGGTAAGAGAATGTTCTATGTCATCTATATCGTTTTATGAAAAATACAACCAAAAAAAGCAAACATTTATTTTATTGTTACTCCTGGGTGAGTTGAAAATGTTCTCACTTTGAGGTTAATAGTGCTTTTTGTAACTTTGGTGGAGGGTCTGCCACCGGCTTGTTTCCACGGAGATGTTATTGCTTGGCCTTAAATGTTCCACTACGTAGCATTAATGAACCTTTCTATCTCCATGAAGACAACCGGATAGCTCCAGCAGGCAGCCCCGCTCTGTAACAATGCAGGTTTTCTAAGATATTTTGAGCAACACCTGTTATTGAAGAAAGATAGATGTTTAATGCCATACTGTGGAACATTCCAGGCTAAGCATCGTCAGGGAGACTGCTGGTGACCTCCAACAAGAAAACTTACACAGTGCACCTCCAGTCCTGCATTATAACTGCAAATATAATCACAAACCGCAAACCTGAAAAGAAATCTGCAATTGTGGATCGTTTCCAAGGTTAACACTTTATTGTCCTCGAAGGGTAATTTGTCCTCTGCATTTGACCCATCCTTCAATGCAGCTGAAGCACTACGTTTTCTAGTCTGACAGTCTGTCAGTGATGGAAAGTAACAAAGTACAAAAGTAAAAGTACTGTACTTAGGTATCTGTACTTTACTTAAGTACATTTTTAGTAGATACTTTTACCTCACTTCATTTCAGAGCATCAGAGCATGTATCTGTACTTTCTACTCCACTACATTTTTTAACTGGACTGAAAAGTAGAGCCGCAGAAAAGGCTGAAGGGTTTATTTCTTCACTATCACATCTTTGTTTTAACAAAAAGCCTCTGTGGAGACCTAGAAAGTATCTTATAATGACCAAAACTCAACAGAATAAATCAGTCAAGATTACAATTTGATGCTTTAATAGTTCTCCAAACCAAAAAATAATTACTTTTATTTTATTAAACTATTTTATTTTATTTCAAAGGACTACTTTAATACTTTTACCTGTGTAGATTTTTTTTTTTTTTTTTTTTTTTTTTACCTGCTGTATCTATAATTTTACTTTATTTTCTCATAAAATAGTTTTCGCTTTACTGGGAAGGTTCCACTGTACAATATAAACTCATGTAGGTTTCATGTATCCAGTTAAAGGAGTCTTTATTGGCCTAAAAGTACTTTGTTTGCTCCTTGTCTCTACAGAGATTGCCTGGTTTTATTCCATCTTCACCAGCAAACTGCACACATACCTCCCTTTAATTTATGCTTTTCTCAAAATATTGCAGCCGTGTTTTTGAGCGTGGCAACAGAAACACACTTCAGTACCGCCGAAGACCTCTGCACCTCTGCACCTCTGCACCTCTGTTAACCATTACCCGCCGTTGCAGTTTTCCATTGAACGGCTACAATCGCTGCCATATGTCAAAGTGGCTCTGATTATTGCCTGGATGTGTCTCTGCCCACCTTAAGCACATTGTTTGCCGAGGTTTAGGGTGACGAATATCTTGTCCGCGGGCAGGTAATAAGACACCGTGATTTCTCGGCCGGCTTAATGCGTCGAACGAGCGTTTTTAGGACGGCTGTTAATTGGGGTTCGGCTGCCACGTCCGTGTCCAGGTTGGATCAATGCCGCTAGCCCCGAGCCGACCCCATACCCTGCTGTTATTGGATCGTTCCGGCGGGAGCCAATCTCTGGCGCGATCACGTGTTTGGGTTTTTTTTTTTTTCTCATCTGTGTTTTATTGACCTGCCTACAACTGTTTGCGCCTCATTAGTGCCGTGTGCTCTGCAGCGGACGGTCGTCTGGCTGCTGCTGGACCTATTTTTGGAAGACCCGTCCGTATATTTTTTTATATATTTCGAGTCGCCCGAGGATGGATGATGGATAATGTTTTGAGGGAACTCCCGGATGAGGTTTATTATTATTTGCTGTGGTCATGGAGCCGAGTGAATCAGCGCAGCCCAGTCCCAGTCGCAGTATGTTGTTATTTTGGTGAATTCCTTGTAAGATTTCACTCAGTTGAGAAGTGAATTGTGTTAGTTGTAGTGCTGCACGATATTTATTATGCACTGGGAAAAGAATACTGAAATAAGACAAGACAAAGTTAATATGTGCTTGAAATAAGTAGTATTTATTAGAGCTGCATGATTTGAAACATATTTAATTGCGATTAGATTTGTGATTTATGTTATCGAGGAGAATTGACAAAATGATGAATATGAACGGACAACTTAATCCAGTTTTTTGGGATGTTTTTGTTGCATGATTTTGTCACTTTTTGTAGTATTTTTGTCAATGTTAGTCTTGTTTTTGTCACTTTTAGTTGCATTTTTCCACTTTTAGTCGTGTTTTTATTGCTTTTAGTCACGTTTTATCTGATTTTTGTTGCTTTTAAACTCATTTTTGTCGTTTTCCGTTGCATGTTTGGCACTATTATTTGCTTTTTGTCGCGTTTAGACACGTTTTTGTCACATTTAGACACGTTTTTGTTGCTTTGAGTCATGTTTTTATGCTTTAGATCTGTTTTTGATGCTTTTTTTCATTCAACAAACAAAAACAAATCTAAATTACAGAGTTACTAGTTTTCATGCAGAATACAACAGGATATTTTGTTGTTTGTGGCGGGAAATTATTGCACTTTTGCAGTTTGCTAATTGTGTCCATTCAAATTGCAATTTCACCTTGATTTGGATTAATTGTCCAGCCCTAGATTTATCTTGTTTTGAATGTATTTTGACCATCTTTGCATAAGATTTCTAATGAAACAAGCACACACATCTTGTTTTACTTAAAATAAGCAAAAGACAAACATTTCTAACTTGAAATTAGACAGAAAGTGCTACTGTACTTCAATTAAGAACAAAAAGCTTTAATGTTTATGAACGTCCAAATATATTCAAATCAAGATAAATACTACTTAATCTCAATTGATAACTTGTTTTAATTATTTGTTGTTGTTATAATTTTTAGAATTGTATTAAATTATATTGTGGTTTTAAAAAATATTTGCGTTTTGATTGTTTAAAATAATGTCTATTGCCTAAATTTACTTGTCAAACTGTGTCAAAAAACAAACAAAAACAACAACTAAAAATTAAACAAACAAACAATCAAAAACATACTAAAACAAAACAATTCTAAATTAAGAACAAAGATAAATCAGCCTTTTTCATGTAAATAAAAAAAACCCTCAATATTTCTGTCAGAAGGAGTTCGTTTATATTAGTTTCTTGCATTATGGATAATTTGCTAGACAATTGCTGTATTAATATTGTTGCGATAGATTATTCAACCCTATTAGTGCTGCCAT
This sequence comes from Rhinogobius similis, assembly GCA_019453435.1. Taxonomy (NCBI): domain Eukaryota; kingdom Metazoa; phylum Chordata; class Actinopteri; order Gobiiformes; family Gobiidae; genus Rhinogobius; species Rhinogobius similis. Next base: position 29,641,291 of record CM033630.1, on the reverse strand, counting down.
TTTCACACTTAAACGTCCCGCTTTACATGCTCTTTAATGTCCAACCCTGACTTGCTGCACTTGGTAATCCTTCAGTATCGGATCGTTACAGGTGCTGTCGCTGCTGCCATTAGATGCATTTAATCTTTCTGGTGTTGACAGTCATGGGAGCGATAACTTTTGACCCGCAACACTCCTGGCTGACCCCATATAATGCATTACTATGCAGCACAACATCCATCTACAGAAGGTGATGTTCTCTTTAGCACTGTCATGACATCAGCTTATAGTCCAGCTGAAACCAAGAGTGAGTGCCCAGGAAGTGCACAGTTTTCATCAGAGGTGGGCGACAGTGACAAAAATGAATATCTCCATATATTGTTGCCGAATCCTGATACTGATGTTGTGACGATATTATGTCAGTCAAACAGAAAAGTGTTAAAATATGTCTTTAATCATATCAGTTGAGGTTTAATTATCAAACAAATGTGAAATATCACTTTATAATTTATAACTACAACGTAGCATTTTTTTTTTAACCATACACGATAGGACTGGGATGATACGCTTTTAGCATGATACAATACAATGACTATACATCCTGATACAATATACACTGTGAGAACAATATATTGTGACAGGGTTGTCAAAAGAATCAAAAATCAGATACTAATTGATACTTAACTTGTATCGAAACAAGATACTCATTTAAGTTAAGTGTTGATACTAGAAAATTCCTTTTCTAGAACACAATTAGACCTTTTCTGAACAGTTTTAGAAGGCTCTTGTACTTAGTCAGATCCTAGTATAAGACCACAATGTTTAATAAAAACTCTTAAGTACTCTTAATTAGTGTTGAAAATGTCACTCTGTGGTCTAAATCTTGACCTTGAAATATTTGTAATTATTCTTGCTGTATCAAAATTGGTGTTGGGAACTGAGTATATTTCTCGAATCAAGCTTGAAATTTTTGTGTTGTGACAACACAATATATTGCAGTTCGATTGTAGTATGTAGTATGTAGTATGTAGTATTTGTATGTATTGCAATACTTTACCAATAAATGGAAAAAAGTATTGCAAAACAGTACACTTAGTGTTATGATTCATTATATAAGGGACTGCAATCATTTACTCGAATCGAATGCAAAAGTGAAGCTTCCAAAACTGTAAATAAGTCTAGCATTTGTAAAATTGCAGATACACGTTCATGGCTGTGGTTGTAATAAAAGCTTTTTAATCAATCAGCACCAAAGCTGGTATTAACAATACTGATATGTAAAACATAAAACCCCATGAAAGTCAGTTTCACAGTATTTGATCGTGTCAGTGTTTGGCAGATCCAGTAGTCGGTTGTACTCTGTCCTGCAGAACTCATGCCACTATAATTGTGAAAGCTCTGGAGCACTGCAGCTTTATAATATGCAAGAGGGCATTCAAGTTTTGTGATACATGATTTATGATACTATATGACCATGGGACAAAACTATTTATTGTCCCAGCCCTAATAAACGATAGACTCGTTATTCAGATTCAATATATCTTCAAAACAACATTCACAATCAAAATTCCGCCCTCCTTTAATATTGGCCTACATATAAAACGATTTGATTATTTTACAGAAGTTGGCGTGTTGTTTTGTATTCCTTGTAAGAGAGCTCATTTTTATTATGACCAATATTTGAAGAGCCTTTTGGCAAAATGAGAATCGGCCAAGATAAAACAGATTTTCTTTGCATTGTTTTGACCTTCTAGTCAGTTTTATTGCATAATCCCCCTTTCTTTTCCAAGGGTCACTAAATCAAATCGTCTCACTCCTTTTTATTCAGCATCTACTCCTACCATTTTCTTCCATTTCCTGATCTTAGGTCTGGAAAGGACGCCATGTGACCTGTTTTCATTGCATCTCGGGCATTAAAAATAACTTATCGAAAATCCCTGGAGATATTCCTAGAACTGCCCCCTCTGTAAGCCTGGTTCACTTAGCGCCGAGTAAAAAGAGAATGGGATATCCTGCGTGCGAGTGTTCGCCAAGGCCAATTCACACTGAGCCTCACTTTCCCCACTGGGCGCCCCGTCCAAAATACGTGCCCTCTTGCGGCTATTGTTCCACCCATCTGTCTGTTGGCCCACACCGGCAATAATCCGGACATTTGGGCCCCTTCCAAACTCATTACAACACTTGGTGGCATTGATCCTGCCTCTAGAGGTTTTCCTCAGTGGGAGCTTTACCTCTCTTAAACCTTATCTGTCCAACAATTACCCTTTTCTATTTGTGTGCGCTTAATATAAATGACTTTGCTGATTCAAACTCTTGGCGATAAGCGCGCGACATAAATTACAAATTATTTTCCGAGTGTATATGCGCCCGGTTGCCCCCCAGCCCCGCTCTCGTTGATTATTGATGTCGGCGTAGTTGAGCCGTCTCACGCCCCGCAGTTAATGAAATTAGTGCAGAGGAAAAGCCCAGTGTCCACGAGGGAGCTTTAAGAGCCAGTCCCGGTGAGACTGGTGGAGGAGCGGTGGCTGAATACTTTATCCACGCAGTGAGTGTGCAGAGCTGGGCATGAATGAGCATGGAGGAGGAGCTGGACTTTGTAACACCTTCAGCAAAAGAAGCCGGTAAGACGATGCTTTATGTTGACTTTTATATAGCGTCGCTGGCTTGCCTTTGCTACTTTTTATAGACTTGTCAGGGAGTTTATAAGTCGTTAAACGTTGGAAGAGCAATCGCTTTTGGCTACGTTGCGCCTGCGTATGGATTATAATAAGCATCAAACACAAACAAGACAAATGATAGTGAATGGAATTGTGCTTCTGAGTCATGTAGCACTATTCCCTGTTGGTGGTCTTTTCTTAGTGCAATCTCCACGTTGCCACTTCTTATCCTATTTAAGTCTGCAGCTTGTTTCCCATAATAGGCTCAGGTGTGTGAGAGGAGTAAGGACCTGGAGATTAGATGCCGCGCTGCATCTTCTGTTCGCAGCGATCGGACTGTGTTGCGATACTGCTCCGTGTTGCAGTCAGAATACAGTTTGCAAGCGAACAAAAGGAATTGGAACAGTGCTGCAGAGTTTGAGGGTGTGTTGCTGCACGCTCGTACTGGTTCGAGTCCAGTTTAGTCCTGTCGTAGACTTGGTTTGATACACTTCCAGTCCTGATTTAGTTGCGTTTTTAATCCCAGTTTTGAAGTGTTGTGAACGCAGCCTAAAACAAAAGACAAAAGGAATTGTCACTGTGCATTTTTACAATAGAATTTCCTCCACTTTCTTCGCGCTATTGTCTGGTTCCCTTTCTGTAAACTGCACATGATGAATTGGAAAGAGAGGGAGAGGGAAACACAAAGTTGAACAGGAGCAGCTGCAACTGGTGCATTGCAGCACCTGGTCTGTGGAGGCCGGCTCCTGCTGCGAGCGCTCACTCACACCACAGACACACAATATCAATCAGGTCCGCTCAGCCCCGTGGCCCGGCTCCGGCTCACCTCATACTGCAGCAAGTCCGCCTTCCTCTGCACATTTGTCATCGTACACACGCTGCCTCTGACCCTGCCTTCACCACCTCTCTGCTCTTACACTAACCTCCCTCCTGGGTTTTCTCCTGGGCGCAATCACAGACCTGTTAGCTGGGCGTTTCGGCGCACATACTGTGTTTCCTCTTAAAGCTGCACTTCCTCGTTTTACCAGAGATGCGCCGAGCTGTACTTGCAAGTTTAGCGTTAATAATTTGAATACATAACGTAATGCTGTTGGGTTTTAGGGTTCTTATTATGTCATGGAATGCTGGATTTTTAAAACCGTAACACTGCACAAAATCTCTACACTGTGCATATGGAAAATAATTTTGTGATTATTATTTTTTTCCCTCTATGTCTTAACCCTTTTTGTCCGATCCAAATGTTAAGTGCTGGTAAGTTACACCTCTGTAGACGCGGTTGTTCCAAAAGGCAGTGCTACACTGACAGAAAAAATATTAAACAAAATCTATAGTTACTAGATCGTGTATGTAATTTATTATAAAATGTCAAGATCTCTTCTTGACTGCTTCCCAACTTTATTAGGGCTGCAACTCAAGTTAGTCTGCAATTATCTTTCAATTAGTTTACTAGTCGTGCATTTAGTTTTGTACAATACATTTTCACCAAACTAAGGTTGAAATATGTTGATTGAATGGTTCTAATTGGAGTATATTTACAGATATTAGTGTAAATAGAAGTGTTGTTGGTGATATTGTTCATTCTTTTTTGATATTATAGTGTTCATTATTTACTGTGTTTACCTTTTCTTTGCACTAACATGAAACATTCTCAGTATTTTCTAGTATATTGAGCTGAATAATTTGCATCTACTTCTTATTAATGACACCAACTAACAACTGAAGTGTGTCATTTTACAGCTCATATATTTTAACCATATTGTTGATTTAAAAAAAAAAACTTTATTGTGTCATGTAGCGCTGTAGCCCTTTAGTCGATTAATCGGTCGATGGTGTCTTGGTCGACCAACATTTTTCTCAGTCGACCAGTTATTTTATTCATATTAAATTGATTTATAAGGCAAAAACAAGAAATGGAGTGAGTTAGCTGAAGATTTTGGAGTGAATCATGATATATAAATATGATGTTTTCTAATTGTTTCCTGTATAAATAGTTTGCATGAACTCCTCTGCCGTTGGTGTCTTTTGAGTGCAGTTTGGGTTTGAGAGATCGGTCGATAGGGCAGGTCTTTAGTCGACCAAGAGTTTCTTCAGTCGACTACAGCCCTGGTGCCACGAAGTAGTTTTAAATATTATTTTCTGCTGCAGTACGTCGCACTTTAAGATTTGTTATTTGTGATGTATTTCTGAATATACGTTGCTCTTTTCATATCTTGTTCTTATCGTTGCTACATGGTGCCATAAATAACCCACTTTCAATGGACAAGAATGGAATATAACTGTTTAATGCACACCTATAAATGGGTGCCAGTGACCTCCTTGCTAGTTCGACTGCTAGTTTGCACTTAAAAAGTCGTCGCACGTCTCCAGCATAACCCGTCGCTCCTAGCCCCACACATCTTCACCCCTGCGCTAATCCTATAAACCACCTATGCTGATTTGACGTGTGCCTGCCTGCGCTCTTGCATAAGCGCACCGGGACAGCCAGCCCTCGGTTCTCCCTGCGACCAAAGCACCGGGGGGGCGGGCGGTTATTTTTAGCCCCGAGGCACATGCTGAAGAGGACTGCCCTGCTTGTGAGTAAACGACGGAGGGAAGCAAGAATGCTGGGTTTACGCTTGACGGAAATCTGACCCCGGCCCAAAGTGGATCATTAAAATAACAAGAGAGGTGTAATTAAAGCGTCGAGTTTTGTGTAACATCAGTGAGAATGTGTCGAGCGTAAGGTGAGAATAAAGCGCAAGAAAGAGTGGAGAAAGTTGTGTGACTTTGAGAACGGTGCCAGCCTTGACTTTGTTTCCTCTCGACAAGCAGGAAATATGGCCCGCAGAGGATCTAAGGCCTATTACTGGGGCATATCCGCTAGGGTTTGGGTTGCACTCCTTTGTAACTCGCGCAGGTTGTTGTTGTTGTCGTCGATGCCGTGACCTGGAAAGCTTTAAGGATACCCCTCCTCAAAGTTTGGACTATTTTAGACTGCGTGCTTGTCCAGTTGTCGAGGGTATACCCGGCTGACCTTACCTGATAACCTGGCAGCCGTTACCACCTCATGTCAGGACTGGACCGCTTTCCGTGCGCTCATGGAAATACACGCATGCAACCGGAGATGAGCGCGATACTGTTGACTTTGAGATTTAAGCCAGCTCTTGCGCCACTCTTAAGGATACAAGTCCAAGCATATAAATTAAGTGGTGGACTAGACAGGGGAACATGAAACGTTTTATTATAGTTTGTACCCTTTAAAATGTGAGAAGTAATATAATGGTGCCACCACAGTCGTAGTTCTTAGTTCTTAATGGTGTTGGTGTTCTTAATGGTTTTATTTAATAAAATGTCAATCCACAGTAATACCAGTTTCATGTAGAAGTTCATTCTAAAAGTATTTGGCTACGGTTCAAATTTTTCCTATACATTATTATATATTTTTTTGTATACTTACTCCAATGAGTCGGCTATATAGTTTCAAGTTTATACTATTGAATATTTGCTTAATATGCTATCAAATAGATTGCTCAGTCCTCATTTTCTTGTAGGTTAGCTGATTTTCTGTGTAGCTTTGCCAGGTGCCCTGCCTGTGACTTTATAGTTGGACAATTGGAGGAAGTAGACAGTGAAGAATGTATGAGTGAACAAAAGAAGTGACAGAAATTATAATGTTACTGTAAACTGTGAACTCTATCAAGATGAGTGGGAGTAAAAATCAGGAAGAATGTAACTTCAATGAAAAAATAAATCTTCTTTGGGGTGCCAAAGTAAAGATAAAGGTGACCCAACAACAATAACACATTGTGACTTTTTGGCTCACAAGTGTATATATTTCCTCAGGGCCATGACTCTCTGTTTTGGAATGCCTGAGGCAGCACTTTACAATAGATAATGGGTCTGCTCTTGCCAGGATGATTATGTATGAGAAATGTTTTATGGTTTACTGTAGATAGATAGATACTACAATGATAGTGCATGAGTCATGTTTTTATTTATTTGAAAAAACATGCTTACATTGGCGCTCCACAACTTAAAGGGCATGTAGTCCTATCTGACTTTTATTTCTTCTGGTTCAGAAAAGACACCCTTTGCACCATGCAGTATTTGTAAAAGCAGCTGTCTGTAATAAAATAAGAGACCGTATAACACCGACTGAGGCACTTTAATAGGCTTTTCATTGGATGAGAACCATAAGGTAACAACCTAGTGCGGGAATTGGGAATGTTGTTGGATCAGAACACCAGAGAAGCAAAAGCCTGTGACTGTCTGTGTAGTTTCTTTGTCATGGTTCAATTTTAGAGTGAGATAAGAGAAAAAAGTTTCGAATTGAAAGTTAAAAAAAGCACATATAAAGGCAATAAAACATTTTTTTCTGGCCATAGTGCAAAATGTCCAGTGAGATGCATTACCTGAATGTTAAAAAGTAAACAAAATAATGGACTTACCTGCAGCTGGGTATCACTAAGCTAAAATTCCATAATATGTGACGACACAATCCTGAAATCTAGAGAGGTGGGCGGAGCTTACAGGGTTAGAGTTTGTTCCATACCCATGGTTCAAAGTCAGGTAAAGGGCCTTTTCTCCAATTATATTTTGACTTGTAGAGCTATCAAAACTTTGCCGAGCTCAAGCAGATCTATCATAAAGTATATAATCCATGTTTGTTTTATACACAGCACCATCTGCAGTCTGTGCTGTAGTGCTTAGTACTTTCAAGGACATCTGCACACGAGCCAACCCAAACTCTTCAAAACACTTTTCATCTCACTTTTGTTTGGTCTCAGTGGGGCACCTCTTATAGAATATCCTTTCTCTGTTGCAGGATATGAAAAGACAGCCGACACTACATCGGAAAAGACATCACTGGCCGACCAAGAAGATGCCCGGCTCATATATCTTAACCAGCCACAGTTCGCCAAGTTTTGTAGCAACCGTGTCAGGTAAGAAAGCAGATGGATATTGGAAGTGTAAAGTGAAGTGTATGTTTATAAATAAAAAAAACTTAAATGGTAGGAAATTACATTAAAAAAACAATTTAATATTTTGAAGTTTCTGCCACTCCTGATCAGTTTTTTTTTTGTCTAATATTGTGAGACATAAACACTCTTCCGAACATAGTCCAAACTTGGCTTCTTTATGTGAAATAGCATTTCAGATTGGTTTTCTGTTTTGAATATTAATTGTTTAAACCAAGGGTGTCCAAACTATGACCTGGGGACCAAATCCATGTTTGCTGGCCCTCGAGCCTCTGAGTTAATTGATCCAAATTACAAGTAGTACTTTTTTTTTTTTTTTTGGCAATTTTAAATATCCTCTTCCAGCACTAGCTTTGTAACACACATTTTTAAGAGACTCCCATGATTTCAGCTTTTACTAGGCTTGTGAAATTCAATTTTTATTGAATCAAGGTCTAATCAAATGTTCAATGATCAGCTTGGGGCATTTTAATCAAGAGGTCTAGAACAATTTGCTGTCAGTTAAATCATGTTGTTTGACACAGAGTTCATACTTGGGGGGAATAAATTGGACTATTTTAATATTAAGGGCTACTGATTAACTATGTCTTGTCTATCTTCATAATAATAATAAAATAAAATAGTCGTCGTTTTTAATAAGAAAAAAACAAACATCTGACGGATCAAAAATAGTCTTCAGCATTGACATCTCACTTCCACAACTATGTATTTGGGCCTTAAAACCCCTGCCATGAACACGTAAAAAAATGAAAGCTACAAACTAAGCCAACAATCAAGGACTGGAACGACATTAGAAAAATGGAAAAAAGTACATTTTTAAATTTGAAAATGGATCCATTTGACAAAGTTTGGACTAAGTGGGACATTTATTTAGCACAATGTGTGTGGTAACTTCATTTCTTTTGTTGCCTTTGTTTCTTTTGTTCTCTTTGTTTTCTATCTGTGCCGTGTCCTGTGGTTTTGTTTTGTACATAAAAAATAAATCATGGATTATTTATTTATTAAATCCAGTTCTACTTGTTTACACACTTTATAAACTGGCATCAGCTGCTACCCACCATTTCCTCGCCGTTTGTTTGCCCTGTTATTTAAAACTGGTAATGTTAACCCCGGGTCATCTATGTTTTGTGCCCCTGCCCTGCATACCTGCTTGTCACTGCTGTTAGATGTACGTTAACCTTTATGGTCACGAGCATAACAGCTAAATTAAGCCATACAGTGTTTCAGCTTCTCACATTGTGAGCCAGATACATGATACAGTTTTGTGAGACGCATGTTGACTGACATAAGCTATGGAAACACAGTTGACACTTTTACACAGTGACACATCTAATGGTATTAAAAAACATTCGATAACTTAAGTTCACACACATCCTGGTCATGAATACTTTGCATATAGACTTAACCTTTACGCTGTCTTTGCACTCAGTGTTGCAACTCTTTCACCCTAATCCTGTATATTGATTTAGCTCTTTACCTTTTTATATTATGTTTCATTTTTTAATCATATTTTTTATGAATATTTATACAAATACTTTTTGTTTATGTTGTATATATCTTGATATTATTATTGTTGGCCAAATATAATATTTATCATGTAACCCCCCCTTCCCCCCAAAAAGGGTACATAAATACAATACATACAAATACATTTAATTAAATGAAGAAATAATCATGGACATTTTAAACAAACAAACACATTCTATCTGCAAATAAACACAAATTTAAAAGTGCAATTTGCGAAATCTCATTCTTGGAGCATTGACCATAGATATACTATGATTCCTGGTGTAACTGTTGTGCGTTTGCTATTGCTAAGTCAGATTTTCCAATGTCTGAAATGATCAGTGTTGCCATTGTTGCTACATGTGCAACTTCAGCCTGTACAGACAAATATATGAAAAGACGTGTACATGGGAGAGCTATTGAATAATTTAGCTTTGAAGAGCTTTGTCAGATCATAATATCAACATTGGTGTGAAGAACAATTGATTTTTGACATGCATTTCATGTCTTGAATGTGTGAATGTGCAGTTTTTCACTCTGACCTATATGCTTTACATTTAAGTCTCGGGAATGTCTTCTGATTCCTATTGTGTTTAGGTTTGTTTTTGCTTCACTACTCCAACTCGTCCAGAGCAGGTGGCAGTTGGCGTGTCAAGAGTAGAAAATCCTGCGTGTGTGTGTCCTAACTCTGTTGGCATCTGTTTTGGGCACATTTGCAATTCAAAGACAACACGCCCTAGTCCTCATTTTTCAGGTGGACTTATCTGCAGTGTGCTCGTGGCATGGAGCAGGATCCCTCTAACAGGGAATCTGGCAGCATTTAGTGTTTGCGTCCTGTCTGCACTGTAGAATCATATCCGTAGAAACGATTTTCATATTTCGACATATGACTAAGCCCTCATGAGAGATGCCTGCTTGGTGCTGCCGGCATGCATGACTTGTGGATTGTTTATTCAGCTGTAGAGCTTTTTGGCAGACCGGCCCAGAATTGAAAGATGATTAATTGCACAATTGAAAACAACTTTAATCCCACTGCAAATGGAGCGGCCGCACAGACACTCTTCCAGTTATGTAGGCGTTAAGTGCTGACAGTGTTTTGTGGGACACCAGGGTTAATCTCCACAGGCGCGTGTGGACACTTATGTACACTCATCATGATATTAAACGATAATTTGATCACTCAACTGATGGATTAAAAAAGACAAACTTGACATTGAGTTTGAAATGCCTAGACAACACGCACTTTCTGTATGAGACCGTAGTAGCGTGTCATCTTTAGAGAGAGAGAGAAATCTGTGAACTCTTAGTTCTAGAAGCAGCGGGGTTGGCTACCATTATAAAGTTTCCTCAGGGGTGCCAGGAAGTTGAGGTAACACTGGTACAGAAAAATAAAATTGTTAAGTGCAATTAAATGTCAGTCTGTCCATTTTGTCCAAAGTTATTTCAGTCCAGTCCTTGACAGTCAGCTCTGTCCCAGTCATCCATTTTTTTTGTTATGGCCTTTTTTGCAGCACACAAAAGGACTCTCCACATGTATCCATCACTCATCTCCATTGCCGGAGCCCTACATCTGAGATACTTTGTTTTAGTTATATGAAATATCTGTCTGGTTTTCATGTGTCCTGCACTAGTGCTATAGAAAGTCACTTGACTTTGCCAGCACAAATATGAAATACGCTTAAAAATATGGAATTTGTTCAAATGTTGTACTATTTTATGTTTTTTGTTAATGGTAAACACGACAAAGATGGTGGAAAAAAGGACCACTCATGTGTGATCAATAGTACTAAAATTTCAAACTCGATTTTAAAACAAAAGACTAGACTCGATACAGATTTTAATATCAAATTGTAATTTTTCAGCACAAAATAAAAATATTTTATGCCATCATGTGATCTTATACTAGTTCTGATAAAGCTCAAAATCGTTTAAAATCTGTTTTGGAAAGGACACATTTTGTCCTGTTCATATTCTTTTTCAGTATTGATACTTTCTCAAATGAGTATCTTTTTGACAACTCTACTCATTTACCAGTTTGGTAAACCAGGTATCACTAAGCACTAGTTGTCCTTTGTAAAAAAAATGGAGAGGTGAAAGTAATTTCCCTCGTGGGCTAATACAGTTTAAGTCTAAGTCTAACACAGAAACAAACAGTCTCCTCCTCAGGACACACAGCCGACTCACCTGCACTTAGCACTAGCGCCTTGAAGTATCATCTCCGGGTGAGAAAAGTGGGTGGCGACTGTGTACAAACAAGCACATTTAAGCAGGCTGAAGTCAGTCGGGACGAGCGTGTTTGTACAGGACTTAAGTATCCCGGTCAGAGGGATCTTGACGTGCACCTACTCTGTGGCCACATGTTGGACCTGTACATTGTTTGTTGTTATTAGATCCATCTTTGAACAGAACATCGCACAAAGCCTGAGTAAAAGGCATCATACATCTGCATTGTGTGTGGTTGCATAAGCCTGAGTGGTTAGCTGATGGCCTGGCTGATTTGATTATCTCCTTTTGTGGTCGGATCCCCGTTGACCACGAGCTGGCACACACCAACCCCTCTGATGATGCACTACAAAGTATGAATAGTCTCCCCCACTCGATTAGATTATTGTGTTGTTCTGCTTCTATGGGAGTGATCCATCTTGGCTTTTATATTTGTTTATACAAGAAATGGTTCTAAGTCAGATAAATGGCTTTTCTAGAGAAGTCTGATGTGAGAGCCTGTGAAATCCATTCCATAATGACATGATTGTGGCACCGAATTACATCCCTGATCACTTTATGACTGCAGCACTGTGTAGGAACAAACCTTTTATTTCAAACAAGCTGTATTACGCTCAGGGTTGGGCAATATATAAAATGTTAGTAGGTCGTTAAGTCGATTTAATCGGTGGATAGCGTCTGGCCTGGTTTAGTCCTGGTGTAGTCCTAGTTTAGACCTGGTTTAGACCTGGATTAGACCTGGTTTTGACCTAGTTTAGACCTAGTTTAGACGTGGTTTGGTCTTGGTTTAGTCCGGGCTTGGTCCTGGTTTGGTCCTGGTTTAGTCCTGGTTTGGACCCAGTTTAGTACATTTTGGTTCAGTCCTGGTTTGGTCCTGGTTTAGTCCTGGTTTAGTCCTGGTTCAGTCCTGGTTAGGAGTAGGTTTGGACCCAGTTTAGTACATTTTGGTTCAGTCCTGGTTCAGTCCTGGTTTGGTCCTGGTTTAGTCCTGGTTTAGTCCTGGTTCAGTCCTGGTTAGGAGTAGGTTTGGACCCAGTTTAGTACATTTTGGTTCGGTCCTGGTTTGGTCCTGGTTCTGTCCTGGTTCTGTCCTGGTTCAGTCCTGGTTCAGTCCTGGTTCAGTCCTGGTTCAGTCCTGGTTAGGAGTAGGTTTGGACCCAGTTTAGTTCATTTTGGTTTGGTCCTGGTTTGGTCCTGGTTTGGTCCTGGTTCAGTCCTGGTTCAGTCCTGGTTCAGTCCTGGTTTAGTCCTGGTTCAGTCCTGGTTCAGTCCTGGTTCAGTCCTCGTTTAGAGTAGGTTTGGACCCGGTTTAGTACATTTTGGTTCAGTCCTGGTTTGGTCCTGGTTTGGTCCTGGTTCAGTCCTGGTTTAGAGTAGGTTTGGTCCATTTCATGGATTGGCAGTCCTGCAGATTTTGTTAAAGCCTTTCGTAATACATTTTTTTCTTATTTCAAAAGTGTTGGACATGTTTCCGGCCCAAAGGACAAAACCATTAGAGAAATCTGGCCCTCGGTTTTATAGAGATCATAAAGGAGTTGTTTGGACCACAGCAGAAAGAAGAGGGCGTGGAGTGAATTAGCTGGAGTTTTGGGAATGAATTGTGAATGTGTTGTATTTTTTCCATACAAATTGTTGTCAATGCACTATGGGTGAAACATACACAGTAGTCAAATCATAGATATCATTTTAATTCCTTTTGCTAATTCCACACCCCCTTTTAGTCGACTGATCAATACACAGGTTATACCCAGGGCTGCACAATTCATTGAAATTGAATCGAAATCGCAATTTGAATGGACGCAGTAAATAAAAATTGCAAAGACGGCAAGTACCATAATTTCCTCTGCAAACTATCCTGTTTCATTCTGCATAAAAACTGCAAATCCTGTGCACATCCTGTTTTGTCAATTCTCCTGGTTGTGTTTAAAATGTGAACTTTGAACAGAATCCTATTATTAAAACATAAATCGCAAATCTAACCATAACTGCAACACTGGTCAGAAAAACTCCAATTAGCAGGGTTTGTACAGGTGCTTGGAATCCTTGGAAAGGCTTGAATCTTATTATGTTGTTTCCAAGGTTGGGAAAGTGCTTGAATTTTGGAAAAAGTCCTTGAAAATTCTTGAAATGTAAACTTTCCCATCTGTATCCATTTTGACACTAAAAAGTCTTCAAGCTGCAGATACAGCTGCTTTGTTCTGGTGTTCTAACGTTATATGGAACAATTATTTCTGCCTCTGAGCTCCATTGCACGGGTTTGCCTCAAATTAATGACTTGAATGGGGGTAACACTAAAATACAGGAAATGACTTCTGATTTGCCCAAAATGTCCAACAAAGCCCATTTCTTGTGATAGTTTTTCACATTTGCAAAGTGCGTATTGGGAGAGAAACATAATACATCATTCTGTTCAAAAACGTTTTTTGCAAAAATAAATAAATAAAGTTGGGGCTGAGTTAAGTAAAAATGTGCTGGAAAAACGTTCAGTCTACCTTGAAGGTGCTTGAAAAGTGCTTGAATTTTATTTTTGAAAAAATGTATGAACCCTTAATCAGGTATTTTTCCTAAATCTTGCAGCTCTAGTTATGCCTTAATTTGTCCAACAAAATTGTTTTGTGAAATACAGCCCTAAATTTTAGATAATATTGTGAATGTTGTTTTGAAAATATGCATGCATAATTTGAATATTGAGTATAGTAGAAATAAGAGTATATGGTGATATTTCTGAACCTTTCTGATTAATTTTGCAGACATTTCCCATTTGTCTGAAGTTAAAGTTTGGAGGTCAAGTTTATTTATGTCATATAAAAAGAGGTTTGCCCTGGCTCACTCTCCGCTGAATCAATTTTAAAACAACGACACTGAAAAAGGTGCACTCTCAGCCCTATACGTTTAAAGACACTTTGGAACACATTTCTGTTGGATTGACATTATATCGTCTGACAATCGTTATCAGGAAACTGTAAAAAAAGATATACATGAGATATACATTTTTGTCAATATCGTCTGCACCTTAGCTCGACCTGTCGGAAGTGTTTTTTAAATATAGCACCCCTGGCTATATATAAATATGGAAAGGAAAAGCATTAAGGATCAATAATAAAGCTTCAAAGTGGAAGTAGTTGTGAGTGAAAGTGTTGTTTTGCTCCTCCACGCTGTCTTGATCCTGACTCTTCTGCCAGGAAATAAAACGTAAGATCTATAATCATCCATTAAGGAGCGTGTCAGGTGATCTCTGGAGGAAGTCGTGTAGCAACCAGAGCTGACAATGCCTCACCACATCCATCTCCTTCAGGCTGGTGGAGGTCGGAAATCAAACGGGATCAGGAGAAGGAACATCGGTCAACCATATAATAAACATAGGAAGGAAATAGGGCTGCACGATCGGCTATCATGATAATTACTATATCCACTTATCGCTCAATATATGATCAAAAGAACAATATATTTGGGGTCAAAGTTTTTATTTGCACTTCGGGGAACCTTTTCTTTCCTTTTTTGGTACGATTTGAGCTGTAGAGAGTGAAATAAGCAACTTGTGTGACTCATTATCGACACCAAAAACTACAAAAGTCTTTCATTGTACCATTCGTTCATTGCAACTTTTTGGGGGATTCTTTTGCTGTAAGTGACATAAAGTAGTCTCAATATAAGCGTTTATCTGTTGCAATTTACACACATCAAAATGTGCATTCGTGACAGGCCTTGCTAAAACACTTGGGTCCTTCATCTGACAGAAATGTACTATTTTTAAAATGAAAATGTGTGTTTTTAAATGAAAAACGCAGATTTTACAGATTTAATTTTCCTGAAATCAGTTTTCGTTTTGACAATGTTTGACAATTTCCTGATGGCGAGCACATTTTAGTTTCAATACAACTGAAATGATTGTGTCAAAAATATATTAAACTATCACAATAACACCAACATAACAACTCCATCAGACTGAAATGTGTATTAAAATTAAAAAGTTTAATTTTTTTAGTTCTTAGTCATGATTTTAATTTGATTAACTCCTGGTTTTGTCTGTGTTAAGATTGTATTTAGTTTAATAGAGTACACAACATAAAGTAAACATTGCAATAGTATCTATGTTGCAGCACTTGACAAATGCATCCCATATCGCAAATCAGATCAGGCAAGGGGAAGCCAGCTACAGGAGGAAGATGGAGGAGCAGCTGCAGCAGCAGAACATCCAGGGAGTGTGGAGGAGCCTGAAAACCATCTCAGGTTTCAAGCCCCCCCCTGTCCAGGCAGAGGGGGACCTTCAGTGGGTTAACGATCTGAATTCTCACTTTCTGAGATTTGATCAATCACCCACCCCTCCCCCATACAGCTGCAAACCCACACCCCACGGCTGGACAATGGCCCACACCGATCCTCTTCACACCTCTGCTTCGGTCCATCAGCTCACCATTCATCCCCCACCAACCCCCAGCGCACAGTCACCCCACCCACCCCTGTCCTTCACAGCAGCACAGGTGAGGAGAGAGCTGAGGAGGATTAAAACCAGGAAGGCAGCAGGACCAGACCGCATCAGCTCCAGGCTCCTTTAAGTCCCGGCGCAGATGAACTGTGTGGAGTTATGGAGCATGTCTTCAACATGAGCCTAAAGCTGAGGGTGGTACCACAGATTTGGAAGACCTCCTGTGTGGTACCAGTGCCAAAGACACCGCGCGCTAAAGACCTCAGCAGCTTCAGGCCGGTGGCTCTCACGTCCCATCTGATGAAGACACTGGAGAGGCTGGTCCTGGACCACCTCCGCTCCACCGTGAGCTCAGCCATGGATCCGCTGCAGTTTGCGTACCGGCCTGGCATTGGAGTGGAGGATGCCGTCATCTTCCTGCTGCACCGCTCTCTCTCTCACCTCGAGAACCCTGGCAGCGCTGTGAGAATTCTGTTCTTTGATTTCTCCAGCGCCTTCAACCTACCATCCAGCCACTGCTGCTGAGGGGACAAGCTGGAGTCGGCTGGTGTGGACTGTGACCTGGCAGAGTGGATCCTGGACTACCTCACGAACAGACCCCAGTTTGTGAGCCCGGGATTGTGTGTCTGACACTCTGACCTGCAGTGTGGGGCGCCGCAGGCACTGTCCTCGCGCCCTTCCTCTTCACCCTCTACACCTCGGACTTCCAGACACAACACGGACAGCTGTGTTCTGCAGAAGTTCTCTGGCGACTCTGCCATCATCGGACTCATCACGGACTGACGATGACGCGAGTACAGAGGAAATAACGCAGGACTTTGTGGACTGGTGTCCAGCAGAACCACCTCCTCATCAGCGCGGGAAAGACCAAGGAGATGCTGGTGGACTTCCGCGAGCGCCACTCCACTGCCCCCTCACCAGTGAACATCCAGGAAGGGACATTGAGAGAGTGGACTCATACAAGTACCTGGGTGTTCATCTGAACCACAACTAGACTGGACTCATAACACAGGCACTGTACAGGAAGAGTCAGAGTCGGCTCTACCTCCTGA
This sequence comes from Rhinogobius similis, assembly GCA_019453435.1. Taxonomy (NCBI): domain Eukaryota; kingdom Metazoa; phylum Chordata; class Actinopteri; order Gobiiformes; family Gobiidae; genus Rhinogobius; species Rhinogobius similis. Next base: position 29,624,490 of record CM033630.1, on the reverse strand, counting down.
GGAGACTCAGGTCTTTTGGAGTGTCAGGGCCTCTCCTGAGGACCTTCTACGACTCTGTGGTGGCATCAGCCGTCCTGTACGGTGTGGTCTGCTGGAGCAGCAGCATCACAGAGAGGGAGAGGAAGAAGCTGGACAAGGTCATCAAGAAGTCCAGCTCCGTCCTGGGCTGTGCTCTGGACTCAGTGCGTGAGGTGGGGGACAGAAGGGTCCTGGCTAAACTCACGTCTATGCTGGACCATGAGTCCCACCCCCTGCAGGACGCTCTGTCTGCCCTGGAGAGCAGCTTCAGTGACAGACTGATTCACCCTCGCTGTGTGAAGGAGAGGTTTCGCAGGTCTTTCCTTCCTGCTGCTGTCAGACTTTACAATGAACACTGTTAGCCCTGAACATGTGTCATTCACCCGCTACAATCATGTGCAATATAATTTATCATACTATTAATACACTTTTACCTCACTATAGTCATACGATACACTTAAGCCACTTTAGTTACCATTTTTACTGTAAATGAGAGTGTGCACTTTATACTTTATATTGTATTTTTTATGACCATGTTTATTTATCCTATTTTATTGCATGCGCCTATTTCTTTCATTCCTGTCCTAAACTGTGTGTTGCAACAGTGGAATTTCCCCATTGTGGGACAAATAAAGGATCTCTTATCTTATCTTATCTTATCTTAAAAACTAGAGCTGAACGATTTGGCCAAATAACTAACTACATTATTTCAGACGAGCATTGCGATTGCGATTCAGCATTAGATTTGCGATTCATGTTTTTATTGTTATTCTGTTCAACATTCACATTTTAAACACGTCCAGGAGCAGAAACATTTGAGACAAGACTGAAAAATTAACTGCTAAAGTAATCAAAGAATCATGCATTTCAGAACATGTTTGTAGAGTCTAAACTACAGAATTAGCAGCTTTTAGCCAGGTTTTTTTTGCACAAGAAATTATGTCTTTTAAATAATGGCAGCCGTTCCGATTCCGAGTGCGTTTAATCCTCTACCATTTCCGATATCGTGCAGCGGCCCTGGAAGGAAGCATCAACAGGACATTTTGACCAGATCCACCACTGGAGATCCATCTGCTGTTTCTGTCTCTCAAGGGAAGTTGGAAACAGTGTATTAGCTCAGTCGGGCTGAATACCCAGTGGACGCACCTTAACTGTGCTCTAAACGTGCTCGAGTTATTGTATTGTTATTTGGATGATGCACGACAACTACTTCATTATGAGGCCATTAGGCTCTGTCACAAACCCACATGTACAAAGGAGGACTGCTTACTGTAACGCGAGCCGCCTGTAAAAGTCAGCTCCGTATATTTGCGCTCACCTTTCAGCCTGTCTCTCAGCTTTTTTCAAATGTTGACAGATTCACTACAGTGTGCATCAATCTTCATACGTTATGTGACACCCACCTGCCAGCGCTTACAGTGTGCGGAACTAGAATGAAACGTGTAAGGATGGTGTGATTGGTCATTTTGAGCACGTTGACAGTTCTTTTTTTTTGTCTTTGGCTTTCACAAAACCACAAACGGCACAAATGAGCAGAACATTCACACACACTAGATGGATGATTTAGATGTAAGGCTGAGCGATTAAAAAAATAAATAAAAATTTCAGCGCTGAGATCACAATTTTGAATGTTTCATGATTCGTGCGGTTCGTATCGTTTTATCCTCTGTTAAAGGGTAAGTTCAGTTACTACTTTTGCGTTCCAGGAAAACCACATAAGGGGCCTAGTCCAATTTTAAAGTAAGGAAGTGCAACTGAGGTTTTGGGGCAAAGACGACTTGAGTTTGGTTGAATTTCCCTGCATTAGGGCTGTCACTAATGATTAATTCAGTAGTTCACTTGTCAGAGATTATTTTTATTTTAAATTGAGACTTAAATAGATTTTTTAAAAACAATTAAAAGGCTTTTAGAAATAAATAATAGAGTAATATTGGTACAAATCAGAAATAGTTCATTCTTTTTTGATATTTTGATTTAACTGTGCCTCTGTTTTTCTTATAAAAAAAGGTGTTTTAGAGTTTGTATAGTCCAGATAACTATTACGGTAATAAAACTACTATTATTATAAAATATACTATTTTTTTTTTTTTTACAGTTGACTAGTCATGACATACATAATTGTTGCTGTCCTATTGTGCATGTAAACAGTGTGTGATTGGTTAAATCCAGCTCTCACTCACATGAGGCTCACCAGTAGGAAACTGGATGAGGAAAGGAAAAGTGTATGTGTTTTAACAACTTGTCTTTGACTGTCCAAAAAAGGGCTATATATGTTTGATGCATTATTATTATATATATTAAAAAATGAAAAGCATTGAATCACGGTATTTCATTAATGTCTCATCAAATAAGCATTTGGTCACAGATTCTTGGTCGACGAAGCCATAGTCGAACCCATTTTTTATTAGTCAGCTGATTATTTTAGCACCAAAAAGAAGACTGCATGGAGTGAGTTAGCTGAAGTTTTGGGGGTAACTGGACATTTTATTCTACCTTTTAATCTCTGAAAAAGCTCTTGTTAACTTTTTTGAGCAGGATGCCAATCATTCTGAGAGCGTTTCCCTGTCCCCACCCTCTTCTCATCACTTAATCGATGGACAGGTCACGTCTTTAGTCAGCCAAGCCCTAGTCACAGAATGAGATCACCATTCTACACAACGCCCAGCCTTAGTTTGACGTTGTTGTTTACTTTACCTGTGGAACTGTTGGCAGCTCCCCATTGTAAAATCCATATGCTACCCTCTTCGTGCGCCGTGGGCTGTAGTCTCATTGTGTATGTGTGCCTGGTTTGTGCTCGGGTGAGTAAGCAAAGCATTGCCAGTGGCTGAGCATACATCACGGCATATATCATCCTCCAAAGTGGCTGTTCTGACTGGACCTTTAACACAGCCGTAAATCAGAACGCTGGAGGTCTGGTCCTCAGGCTCTGGAGGGCTCCACCAGTGCCAGAATGAACCCAGCACCAGCAGCCCACGAGCCCACTGCAGCAGAAGGCACATAGCTCATGTTTACCCGCTCCCTCCCTCTTTATGATCATTAGCTCTGGTCTGCTGTAGTCATCAGAGCACATGATGACTCATATCGCTCTGCTTGGACCTATTAATAATGATAATACAGCATTTTAAAGAAGATAATTCATGGGAAAATGATGAATCCATATTACTACTGTAGCATTTTATTGAATGTATCGAACTGTTTCATAAATAAATGGGTCTATCAAGATGGAAACCAGAATCATTAATATTACATCCCTTATACAACAACCGTAAAAGCATAAATAAACAAGTTTTGCTCTGCTCTTGTGTTCTGTACAGAAGAAGGTCACTAAATGGATACAGGTTTTCATGTTTCTAATTGTTACTTTAGAATTATACTATTAGTATAGTTCCAGTGGTAAATATTTATCACAGTTTTATGTCAGTCAAGTTGCGGTTTGTGAAGAAAATTTGAAAAATAAAAGTGTAAAAAAAGTGTAAAATTAAAAATTACAGGAACTGGAGCTTATAGTTCTAAAACAGAATCCCTCTACCTATGTTAACAATAAGTGTCATTCTATCAAAAATGTTGAAACTGTTTTCATTCAACGGAAAAAGTCAATTTTACATGCAAAATTGACTTTTTGGAGCTTGTTACCATTATTGTTATTATGATTGTTTCCCCTTCTCATTAAATCACTCTTCGTATTTAGAGTAATTCATGCATGTTTGAGCAGTCTTCATTCTCATGCAGAAAAGTCGCCATTGCTCCCTGTGACATACGAAGGATTGCAGCGTCGAGTTACCGTTTCGCTCTCATGAACTGCAGCTCTCAAGTCGAAAGCACTGACCCCTTCATCACTTGTTGGTTTCAACCTGGAAGTAAATGGACTTGTTTTAGATCAATATTGCGATTTCAAATATCCAAAATATGACATAATGATCCATGGGAATATAACTGTATTGCAAACAAAAGTACAATAGGTTTTCTTTGACAAAATAAAGGTATGTCAGGTATTATTGTTTGTCATAACGTGTAACAGTTATGGAATTGCCTCTGCTCATGTCTAACCAGGAAGTAACCTTATAAACTTAACCAAAATCGTCAAACTTTGTAAAATCTTGTACAGTCTTACTTACAAACCTCAGTATAATCACGTTCACCATGTTTTGGTGAAATGTGCAGTCTAACCTGACACCGATTGAGTCCTAGGGAAACAAACTATTCCTCGATATTGTAAAGCGGACAACGTTCTTTGTCGTTCCTTGTGTAAACCTGTGCATTTCTGTTTTTTCTCTCCCTTTTGCCCTCTGCTGTTATTGACACTGCTGCTGCGTGATGCCGACTGCAGCACTGCCAAATATAACGTCCTCACCTTCCTCCCGCGGTTCCTCTACTCTCAGTTCCGAAGAGCGGCCAATGCCTTCTTCCTCTTCATCGCACTCTTGCAGGTAAGACGTATCGCCGCTGCCATCTTGGGCTGTCTGTCTTGCTTACAAACCAGAGTGCTAGAAGTGGAGCCGATACGTAGATTTGGTACCTCATTAGTGCTAAATCACACTTCTCCCCAGCCGTAGTTTTTGCCATGTGACTGGTGTGTTTGTTCTGACCTACACACCATCTTCCTAAAGGTCATGGCTGTAATTTCATACACGCACAAACACAAACACACACACATACATAGTAGCTTTCTTTCTTTGCATGATAATGAATAATACATGTAATACTATGTGTGGCACTAAATAAAACACATTTGCCTGTAGATGTAAAACCGCTACATGCTACGAACTACCATGAGTAAGAATATCACTTTCCTTGTTTGTGCCACTAGCAAGAAGTAGTATTTCAGTTTATATTGAACATGCAATTATAATAACACAACATAGACACACACAAAAAAAGGAGTCTGAGCGACAAAACTCATTGCTTTCCACTGGTTTATACTGAGACTATTAAGGCACAAGTGATCCATATATGAATCATTTTACTGATTACAGTTTATGGATAGTAAATGTCACTCATTGCCTCCACAGATCAAATTTATTACAGATTAAATGTGCAGTGGTTGCCTGTGTATGTTTATGACAATTCCACAAGCATAAAGTAACATTCATATCGCAGTTTTTTGTTCAGCTTGTTTTTAGACTATGGGGGCGACCACAGTTTCCTGTAAATGACTTTGTATGAAAAAAAACACACACAAAAAAACAACGCAGGAAGTCATTTTAAAGAAGCGCTATATATATTTTCTGATGGGGTTGATACTATTCCACAGTATGACATTGAACTTCTTTATCTTACATTTGAATGATTAAAAGAATGAACTTTACTTATGCGCTCATGTCTACAAATCAATAAAATTCAGTTTCTCATCAGTTAAAAACAATGCAATAAATACATTGAAATAAATTGGTAGATAGCCCATGTAAAACTTTTTAATCAAAAGGTATGTTTTGCTTAGAAATACCTTTGAAAAACTGGGATTCTTGCTGGGAGTGGCGTTCTTTTCCACAGATCTGACCTGCGCCTTGGTCTGGAGATGGAGACATTTCATAGGTTATGTTCACGTGACATCACAACATTCTATAATCCGTATAGTTTTAAATTGAGCTGGACTGCAGGTCAGACTTAAATGAGCTGTTTAATAGTCTGATCGTAGATTTGTTGTTTATTAGTTTATGGTTCATATCTCTGTAATTACTGGACCTATGCACATGAAACAAAGTTCAACGTCTTCTCTATCATCATAAATAAACAAAAATGAAATCAGTTTTCCCCTAGGTCTCAGAAAATTGTGCCAAACTCCAATGGTCTAGGTCAGGGGTGGGCAATTATTTACTTTATTTAACTATAAAATGACAAATGCACCACACCTAACTCATACAATTTTTTATTGAATGCTTTGCGGGCCGGATCAAAATGCCAAAAGGGCCGCATGTGGCCCTCGGGCCTTAGTTTGCCCCCCTCTGGTCTAGGTTGTTTACGCAGGTTTGTGGACCCAATTCCGAACAAATAATGACATTTAAACATTTCTGTATTTCTATTTTGGATATTTCTTTCAAAAACAGTTAAATCTCCCTCAGAGTCCATTGTCCAACATCCACGGAGACAAGCAAGTGGTGTACCCTCCACCCAAAAAGTTACATAGTGAACCTTTAAGTCATAATAGGTTCACAAATATGAATTGGGATTTTTAGGTGATTCTAATACACTCTGAATCTGGTTCAAACAGTTACTTTAGTGTAAGTCTTAGTGTAAGGCTTTTGTTAAACCAGACCGAGTATTCAGAGCTGCCTGGCGTCTTTAGCGGTGCTGCTGACAGACTAGTCTATGTTAATGAAAGGTTGCAGAATGGAAACCCGCTCTATCCAGTGACCTTGAAGTTGGGGCTTTGAACAGCAGCCAGTGTGAATCTTCATTACCTGCCCCGTCGATGCTGCGACCTTGAATAAAACATCCATGCAGATGAGCAAGACGGGAGATCCATTTTCTCAAGTTTCCAGAGTAGTGTCTTTACAGTGGCAGCAGTATAGATGAATTGCCTTAAATTGATGCCACACATCTTTGTCATAAGTAAACGTCCACATTAAATCAAGAATAATCACTCTAAGTAAATATCTTTTTGCCCAATTTCTTACAATTTGAACTCTATTTCATATAACAATCAAACTGAAAGAAAAACAACACATAAACCAAGTCCTAATTGTATTTTATCTCACTTGCTGACATGTTTCGTTTATTCATTTTGTTTAGCAAATCCCAGATGTCTCTCCGACTGGTCGCTGGACAACTCTGGTTCCCCTCCTCTTCATCCTTGTAGTGGCAGCTGTCAAAGAGTTCATTGAAGATCTGGTAAGAAAACCAGGGCTATAGGTGTCGCATCTTAAATTCATCCTTGATTAAAAGAAAAGGCATTACTGTGGCGTGCAATCAAGACACGGACACAGAACCCTCATTGAAAAACATAGACTCAGCTGAAATAAATGAACAATCTGCAAACTTTCAAGACCAAATTAACATAAGGTCAGCAACCTCATTAGCATTTTGCCCTTTTGGTGCGTTTGTTCACTCTTTATTGTAGCCATGGATGGGAAATGAATGGAGTCATTTCCCATCCAATGTCGTAGTGACTCAATTGTATTATTTGAGTTTGTTGATAAACACTCAACTACGTGCTCCTCTCATTAACAACGGAAAACGCACCCGCCTTGCAGAGATTTGGATCGAGTTAGTTTTTTTTCCCTCCACAACACGTTCTGATGTGTTCCCTGTGGGGCAGAGAGGAAGTGATGCTTACAAGGGCTCAGCAGGAGATTTTCCGACATCCAGACGAACAACCAAACACAAACGTGGCCATTCGGGGTCACAGCTGTGCCTTCACTTTCACTTCTGGAATAAAAAACAAAAAAAACACCTAATGCACCTAAACAACTGTTTAGTCAAATTACACAAAACAACTGTGTGGGCCCAGCAATTATGAACAGATGGCTGCAAATTGTAAACAGTTACACTTATTCATTGTTTGAAAGAGCAAAAGGACACATATTTAGAAAGAATTCAGTTGGAAAATGTGTCATTTACCATTATTTTACAATGCAGTGTCAAAGTGCACACTATTCACAAAGAAATACTAATTGGTGGTGAAATTGTGGTTGTCGTGTGGCCCAGCTTTGATATGTATTTTGAAACTTTTCATGTACCCAATTTTTTGCATGAATAAAGTAAAACATGTTTCGCCCTATTACGGACATGTTTCAAAAGCATCTATTTGAGTGACAATAAGACCACAGCACTTTCTTTGCATCTATGTGTAGAGCGTTTTATTCCACGAGAAGCAGGAAGTGTGCTGTTAGCATTCTAATGTGTGTTAGCTTTACCCGGGACGGCAAAATTATATAAAATGTCAATGTTTAGGATGATGGGACTGCATTAAGTTATACATGTGCTGTTACAACTGCTGTTAAGAGTTTACAATGAACTAGTTCTGTTTTTCACGTTTCAAAACAGTAAAAATCAGATACAGCACCTTTAAATACTGGCCAGAGATTAACAAAACACTCCAGAATGTTTTTGAAGTCCCTTAATTTCAGAACTATATTCTGGCCTCTAAACTCCTGCTATGGACGCAATAAATGGATACATTTTGAGCATACTTCTGGCTGAAGGAAAGAAGGCACAAATTGCACCAAAAATAAAGGACAGGACTGACACTGTAATTAATGTAATAATTTTCTTTTGATGTCTTTTGCTCCCTTTTTTGCTGCCCGTTTTTGGGGTTTTGTGTTTTGTTTTATATATTTAAAGACATTAAAAAAGAGAAAATGAAGAGCCGAAAGACCTCAGCACACCTTTCCCTCTTCATGCATAAGTAATCCCTCAGCCTTTGTGACGTTGGCAAGCGAATGTTGCATGCTACTGTATTGCGGTGACCCTGCAATGCGATCCTCCCGTGCAGATCCCAGTGGGCAGTTACTCTATACTATTAGCTTCTATCTCCTCGTGAAGGGCCCAGCGCAGCACTTTTTCCTCTTGAACTGTGGTGAAAAACATGGGAAGTGAGTGGAGATGACTGTGTGCGCGGATGAAGGTCACCAGCAGCGCACACGTCTGGTCTCGGTAGTGTTCTGTCCCTCACGAGTTGACCTGACAGGGCATGATCGACCCCAACTTCATGAATCATGCACAATGGACACACTCTGCGCCAGCTCACCTTGTTGCCTCCCGTCCCACTGCAGCAGACACTGAAAGCATTGTTCCAACCGTTTTTGTTCAAGTAATGCGTTTCTAGACATGCAAAAGTGCTGTGCTGTGATGCCTTTTCTTTCACATGCAAAGTCTTTGAAATGTAAGGTATATACACTGTTTTAGAGATGCATTTGATAAGTTATTGGTAGTAGTTTTTACAATTAGACCTGCCACAATAATTACTATATTGGCTTATCGTTCAATAAATGAGCGATGGAACAATATTCACCTTATTCCAGAAGTTGCTGTGGGCGACGCCATCTTGTTTCCATTGTATTAGTTTACATGGGGCAGACGAGCTCAACACAAAATACGTTCTAACCGGACAAAAAAGCAGTTTTCAGGCCTCCCAGGAAATCCGTGCATTGCTGACTTGTTTTTGCTCGTGTTCATTAAACATTTTATACAAATCAATCTACTTTATATAATATTTTAGCGGCGAGGTCCTCGTCAAACCAGAAGTGCGTTTACTACAGGAGTGCGACCTGTCCAATTAGTTTCTAGCTCTCACAAATCCTTTGGCACGTCGTTAATATTCCCATGCATTCATTTTAAGGCACATGCATGGCTTTAGAGCGGCTTTTTTCAGACGGCAAAGTGAAACTCTTGTCGGTTGACCCAAGCATGCCTTCAACCCTCAGTAACAGAATGATTAAAAAGTATAATACTTCAAAATTATAGTAGTGTTATTTATCTATAAAGAGCTGCTTTTACAATATACTTAGTGAAAAACACAAATTGTACTCAATTACCAAAAAAAGAAAAAAGAAAAGAAAAAAGAACGTCAGGTACAGCAGCTTTAAGTGTTTAATTCAGCTATTCATTTGCAGTGCAGCTTTTGTAACTGTATTAGAAAATAGAAATAGAAAATCCATTAGAAAATAGGTTGCTTTGATTATCTGGCTTTTTTGTTTTAGTAACATTAAGTAGTTTCTATATTATCGTATATTTTGCTGTTTTTCGATAGAAATATATTGCACTTCACAGGCCTATATTTAATGTGTATGTCCAAGTCCAAAAGCTTTATTGCATTCAGTTTAGTCCTATACGTCCATAAATCAAAACAGTATTGCAAATGCCTCACCTTTTTTATTATCCTTTATTTTGTCCATTGAACTCCACAGAGGTCTTTTACTGCAGTATTTACTCTTCTCCTCTACATGCTGCACTGTGATTACACACATCATCATCTAAATACAGTACCATTCACCAGCTCCACTGGGACACAGGAATCGCAGAAGGGTACAAGGAGGAAAAACTAAACAAAAATGTTAGCTGCTCCGACTGCAATGAACAGAGGGTTTATGCTAAAGAGCAGATAGTGCAGTGAAGTACCTGACGGCGATTACTGAGGAGATGACGAATGAGCATTGGGTTTTTTTTCTGGTAATGCTTTTCGAGGACATAGTGAAGTCGAACATAACATTCTAATCATATTTCCAATGTAGGCTGTAAAGGAGGAAAGCAAACAGCTTACATGTACAGATAAAATATATATTTGCAATTTGACATTTATCGAAGGAAGAATGTCACATGATTTTAACTCTTTAACTTTAAACACAGGATGCAAGTCATGTGTTACCCAGATAGACATTTTTTAATTGTTACTGTGGACCCTTTAAAATACTGTTAGAATTTTCAAATTCCTAAATGGAGGCAGCTGGATCCAAATAAAATGGACACTAATACACTAACAGCTCTCAACACGAATGATTTTAAAGTCTTTAGAATAAAAAAAGCAGTATTTTTACATTTCAAGGATAGAGATGTTAATTATTTTGGTTCTTTATTATGGAATAGGGAGAATATACATTTTTGTAGCCTCAAATTTGTATTTTTGCTTCACAGAAAGTATAATTTGTTATAAAGTATAGATATTGCTAACCTATATCTGTGGGTGAAATGAAAACTATTGTAGGTATTTGTCCAGTAAATTCCTTCATTAAAAATGCGGAGTGTCTTTCGTAATCTCCTTGTGAATTAAACAAATAATGTAAAACACCTTAAACCAGCCTCGGAAATCACTCACATGGGTTTTTATTTGACAAAACCTTCTTGATTCGTCATCATTTGCAGTATTCTGTTAATCCAAGTTTCTCTATTGAAATCACATTATTTTCCACTTCACCTCTGCCTTCATTCCGGGAAACAAAATTTTTGTTTACAATTCTGAAAGAGTCTATATAAACAAGACAGAAGTAGCTTTTCAATCCCAAATAGTTTTGTAATGGCGCTGGGTTTAAACCATCCATTCCATGTTGTCCTGAGCTGTGGCCACACTGCACTGGGAGACTATTATGTGATAATGGTCTGAACCCTGTCCAGGCAGTGTAAAGGTGTGAAGAGTAAGTGCTGCCGTTCACTGGCCCACTTCCATTCACTTTCCCATTAGTCCACAAGGCCACCAAGCAATGCCAGCAGCAGACCAATCCACTTTGATCTACCTCTGGACTGCACTGGACGATGACTAATACATGGAGTTTTCCTACTAATACTGACTACTATTTAAATGGACTATAAGACGTTCATTTATGTTTTTCTTTGTCTTTTCAGAAACGCCATAAGGCTGACAGTGTAGTAAACAAAAAGGAATGTCAAGGTTGGTATTAAAGGAAATCAAAATGGGCTCTATGCACAGCAGCAGTAATGATAACTTTTATTAAAATGCAAAATCTGAACAAATAAATATAGATACATTTAAAAAATAAGTAGATATTAACACATTTTTTAAAATGTGTAAATTACTTCAGTTTGTTATTATAATTTGTTTTATTTTAATGTTTATTATCCGTCTCAATTAGCATTAGCAATAGCATAGACCTACAAACACTTCACTTTTTCCCAATCCATTTATGCCATACACCGCCACTTTGCATTGATAGCAAAAGTTATTTTTTCACAATCAGGGTAAAGTTAGGATTGAATTCGGTTGGGAAGGTAAGATAACTGTCTCAGCAGAAATGCATTGTGGAACAAAATGACGCCCCACAAACCCTTCCACTGGGAAAACATTCACCTCGTGTAAAGTCTTTAATTAAGCTTCAGACCTAGTTTTCCTAAAACGTCCGACTAAAATTAGCCCCAATTCAAACTGAAGCTGCTTCTGAACCCTTTGGAGCACAAGCTGTTGGCTGCACTCTGTGAAACTGAGACTGTCGTTTTGGCCTCTGGTGTCTGATTTACTCTAATTACACTTGGAAACATTTGTTGGATTTTGACAATTCCTCTTTAAAAGCTGAAGCTAATTTAACTAAAAATGAGTTTTAGGGATTTGTAATAAATTAAAAAATCAATTCCAGGCGGAATCCATAGAAAAGTCCTATTAAATTTTTTTTTATTTTAGTGCATTTTTTATTTGTGCTTTTAGAGTACAAACTGACTCTAATCCATCCCAAAATGTTTGATTTGACTGAAAATAAGAGGGTTATAGCTAACATGTCCACCGGATGATAGTTTCCTCTTTATCAGATGTAGATAAAAAGGAATAAATTAAACTAAGAAGCAGTCCAACGTCCCACCGGTGGAACGCCCACATGGTAATGGGTTCTTAACATGTTATCAGTGACATCCACCCACAACGTCCTATTCACTGCCCGATCTGTCAGGATTTACTGATTTTAAAGCAGCTCCTGCAAAACCCCATGAAGACAGAATTGGACAGGAAGTGGTGACAATAACAATGAACTAGCTTGTTGCTCTTGTGCACAGAGTCCATTAGACTTCACTCAGAAATGCTTTTCTTTTTAAATCTTAAATCATACTTGTGTGTAATAACGGTTTCTTTTCTATTTCCCGCTCCTTGTTTTGCCACTGTTCGTCTGACTCACTGCCGCATTCCCTTCATTACTCATCACAGTGTTGAGAAATGGTGCCTGGGAGATTGTGCACTGGGAGAAGGTATGTATTCACTGACAGGTGCACTGTTTAGACGTTATATATTGTAACCAAGGCTACACAGAAATATGAAAACGGTATTATGCACCAAGCAGCTTTACCATCCGTTGTGCTGTTTTCAGATAAAGAATCCTTGTGTACGCAGAGCACATGGAGACACACTCCAGAACAATTATTCCGTCTATGGGGCTCCTAATTTAGGCAGTGTTTCCATGTGGCTGGCCATTAGAAGGTCATGATGCAGGACAAAGGGCAAATTCTTCCATCGCACATAATGGGACTATTTTTCACTCTAGTGGTAATTACATAATAATATTGTGGTGTTCACTGCAAAAGCTCACAGAGTTTCACAGAAGATGGGATTGATGGGTAACTAAACATGTAATGTAATGTAATTCCGCTTTTTTAAATGATTGAATCAAAATAAATATAACTTAATAACTTTGTACAACCCCATGAAGTAAATTGCAAGGATGGAAAAGTCGTAGTGTCAAGATGCATGAATTTTCCTCATACGTTTCTAAAAGCAGTTACTCTTTTTCCTGTTCAATCCAGTTTACCAAATTGTATTGTTGTACAGATCTGCCTAAAAAATGTCCATTGTCTGTTTACACCAATAGCATTGTATGTTGTCTTTTTTCTCTAAGGTATTGAACAAAAAGTGATAAAGCAACAGCTCAGATAAACTTTGCCCTTTTCCCAGCTATCCACTTTACTCCATGTAGTTTGTAACCAGTTTATTTTCACAGGTTGAAGTGGGCGATATTATTAAAGTAAATGGCAGTGATTATGTTCCTGCGGATGCTGCCATTTTGTCTACCAGGTATAGGAGTCCATCGCACTGCCTGACAGCCAGGAACTCCTTTCCCTCTTGCTCTCTTAGCCCTCACTAGAGAGGTGGTGGTTAGATTCATATTTGGAAGTTACCTCTTAAAATATTCAACATTTTATGTGAGACCAACCATCACTTCTGTAAGTGGGCTATAGCGCAATGTTCTGACCAGAGTACCAATCATGTCTGCATAAATGCACTTCTTCACCTTATCACAAACCATCTAATCTCCAAATGATTTGCCAAAACAATGTGTCTCACAAGTTAATAGTTTGTGAAAAGGAGGACAAGTGCTGTGTCCTGAGATCATCAGGAGTGCTCATTGTCATCTCCCAAAGACTGAAACACTTGTCTCTCTCCCTTTTGTGTTTGCTGTTTGTCTGTCTGTGTTCCTCCTTTATTTCTCATCCTCCTCTTCCTGCCCCTTATGAACAACTGCCACATGTCCTCTCTCTCGCCCCCTGCTGGTGTGTGCTTGGTAATATCAGGTGGCTGTTGGGGAAGTAGTCAGAGCTGCAAATGGGGATCACCTCCCGGCTGACCTCGTCATACTGTCGTCCAGGTCAGAAAATCAACCAGCTTTACCAACAAAACAGCCGTGGGAGAGATTAGGGCTGTGGACCCAGTGGGACCACACATACAGTATTATTTTACCTCTCATAACAAGTCATTGATAAATTGAGCCAAGTTTTTATTTATCTATTATGTATATGTGCAGCTGATATGTTGTGAATATTAATGTTTCAAATATAACTTAACAAGAAGAACTGCAAATTTTGTATACACATTTTCCATAATTTTACTTTTGCATGGCTTTGACTTTGAATGCAATGCTTGCCACTTTTGCATGCAGCCACAGTACAAGATGAAGGCAAAGCATCTTGGACTTATTGACACCCTACCTCTCACATGATCCCAGTATACAATAGTTATAACCTCTAATAAATAACACCATTTAATTTCTCAAATTTACACCAGCCATCAGAGCAGAGTGGACTTTAAAACACGGCACTCTGTGGATGGCCCAGCTTTTAACAGCACAGTGTAAATGTCTTATTGATTGTGGTTGGGCTTATTGTCAAGATCTCTGTTTGAATTTTTTTTTTTCTTTGCCCTGTGTTTGGCACAGCTTTCTGTGTGCATAAATCACAGTTTAAAAGAGAAACTAACCAACGACCCAGCTCACCTTAACATTGGCTTGCTCAGCTCCCTCTGTCACGGTGCCCAGATTTAGTCAGCGACCCATTTGTCTGCTCGCTTTGTCGTTCTCGGCCTGCCTTCTTCTCAGCCCACTGTGATGTGTCCTTTCACTCGTGGTTTCTCTTCTATGATCAAATCAGAAGTTAGAACAAACAAAGATGCTATAACTCCCATAATAACTAGTTCTACTACATTTTTGTGCACTATGTAACTTTTCTGGTGGAGATGTTATTGCTTTGCCTGGAATTAGGTTAAGATATTGTGCTCACGATTTTATGATTATTTGTGAATGTTGGCAGTCTGACTACAGGAAAATCCTTTATTTCCTTCTATTCACATCTCACCATTCCTCACAAGCATTATGACATCTTTCTGAATGAAAATTGTTGCAATGATTATTTTTAGTTCTTTAGTTATTATTGTATTGTGACCTGAATAATCATGATTATCAATTAAAATAATAATCTTGACATCCCTATTTGGAATATTCCACAGTATTGTAAAGTCTTGCATTCATTAAATTACAAGTGATTTGTTGCAAAAATACACTGAAAAACATTGCGTCCTGAATCAGAAAACGTTTTATTTCCACTGAATACGTTTACATGGACAGAAGAAAATCATACAACTAGAAGAATAATCAGATAAGCCAATAATTACATCTGTTTGTTTACATGCTGAAGTGAAATCTGATGGTGTGGATATCTTAAAATATATATCTTTAGTTTTTGTCTTTGCCACATTAGTTTGCCGTTTTTAGCATAGTTTTCCCTGTCAACACCTGCACAGGTCTGACTGATCAAAAAAAAAATCAGATCGTTCACATCAGATGTAACAGACAATATTTACATGCACACAAAAATTATTATTATGAGACTTCTGCAGTTAAATGATTAATGATTACAGCAAAATCTAATGTGACTATTCAGAGGGACCAGGATCAGAGGGAGTTTTAGTTTTAGCTGTTTACACGTCAATTTTAATAATCGAAGGCTGATGAGATTTTTGATGTGCATGTAGGCAGTGTCAGTGAAAAAAAGCTAGGAATGTACTTCAGAGACAAAACAAAAGTCATACTGGAAGTGGGTTCGCCTCAACTCGGATCTGACTTGTTGGGTTTGTGGCAAAGCAATGACATCACCATGGAGACAAGCCGACGGCATACCCTCCACCTGAAAAGAACCTTTAAGTATTGCCACGTAACCTCTGAATGAGGCTATAGCATCTTTGTTTGCTATATGTTGGGACTTGGCTAAATAGAAACGTAATACTTCAGTTACTAGACATTAGCTTAGTAACACTGTATTATTCTTAATGTTGACATAATTCCACAAATTCTAGTTGTGCCATTTCCATATCAGCTGCAAGCATGTGCCTCCTCTTTATCCCAACAGTGAACCACAGGCAATGTGCTACATTGAAACCTCAAACTTGGATGGAGAGACCAACCTTAAAATCAGACAGGTATATCACAGCTATTACTCATTAATGTGGAGAGAAATATTCAATTAATTAAATGACGGCACTATCTGTTTGTTCACAGGGCCTCCAGGTGACCTCAGAGATAAAGGAGATTGACAGCCTCATGCGCCTGTCGGGTCGCATGGAGTGTGAGAGTCCAAACCGCCATTTGTACGAGTTTGTGGGCAACATTAGACTGGACGGTCACAGGTAGAACTACAAAAACAAATATATTTGTCTCACCATGACTTATGCATTACATTTGATAAGTAATTTATGCAACAAATAGGTTGAATATTCTCCAGTTAGATATTTAAACAGTAATGAGGGCCAAATATACACTTAACCTTAGCTTACCTCGATGTAAAGATTTATGGCTTACACTGATTGGTTAGTGGGCAGAGATGAAAGACCATA
Organism: Rhinogobius similis; assembly: GCA_019453435.1. Taxonomy (NCBI): domain Eukaryota; kingdom Metazoa; phylum Chordata; class Actinopteri; order Gobiiformes; family Gobiidae; genus Rhinogobius; species Rhinogobius similis. The sequence goes on along the minus strand of CM033630.1, from coordinate 29,607,947 downwards.
GTTTTGTGATGAACTGTATTTAATATAATATTTCATAGCCCATAAATAAGTGAGCAAAAGGAAGCCTGTTTGCCAGTGTGCTTCTGCTTGACTGACTTTGGTGTCTAAATGCAGCACTGTGCCTCTGGGGCCAGACCAGATTTTACTGAGGGGAGCCCAGCTGAGGAACACGCAGTGGGTCCATGGAGTGGTCGTGTACACAGGACATGATACAAAACTAATGCAGGTGAAGCATCGATAAACACTAAAACAACAGCTGCGACTGTAATTAACTGTTTAAGATTGTTTTTAATGTTAATAACTAAATCTGTTTTTGTATATGTTCCCAGAATTCCACTCGCCCACCTCTGAAGCTGTCCAACGTGGAACGGATTACTAACTTTCAGATCTTGGTGTTGTTCGGCTGCCTGCTGGCCATATCTCTAGTCTGCTCCATCGGCCAGACCATCTGGAAGTACCAATATGGCAATGATGCCTGGTACATGGATCTCAACTGTAAGAGTCCCAGAGCACATGCTGCATCTGTTTCCACATATTTTGTTTCACTTGTTCCATATAAGCTTATTTTCTGTCCGATCTTAAGTTACCTAAATGCTGGTATGCGTTCTGTTAATTTCTGTTGCCTCAGTTGAACTACGTTTCACATTACAAGTGAAATATGTGGCAATGTGGGAATGCTTACATTCCTTCTAACTGAGATATGCTTAGATGTGTTTTGATGTGTGTGTCTGTTAAAGAAATGGTTGAATATCACTGCGCTGCTGTACTTTTTGTTTCCTTTCTAATGTTCTGTTTGATTTTGTTTTCTTTGTTGTCGTTTTTTAACAGCTCCAGGTAACAACCATTTAAAAGCCTTGGCCATCCGTGAATGACCCTCCCTTACTAACCCCTTACTGAAGCTCTGCCTTTGCTAAGCAAATGAAGCCCCCTGTCCTCGCCCCTTAATGGTTGCCCAACATTGTATGGGCCGTGCCATGGACAAGCACAAACCAGGGATTCAACAATAGGTTTTTCCCCTCCAGCTCTCTTACTCCTTTGTCTAGTTATTTTCAGTGCCTGATGCAAACAGTGTCTCACTTTTCTTTCATTTTTGTGTATCGTTAAACATTTTGCACTTACCAAGCTTCAGACTCTCAACAAATTCTTACTCAACATCTCGCTACTATTGCATTAAATGCCAGCAGTTGTTTTTAGATGTCATAGCAATCTTAGTAATACGAGACTGCAACACATGGTACAGATTATGGAACATTGTGCCTGTATCTGCTGTTTAGAACTGTTGCCACTATGGCAAGGGATAAACACATTTTACACAATTCTTATCTAAATGACAGTTCAGTACAATACAGTGCAGTGGTCATTCTCCAGAATCAAATAAAGTTTACTTTAATATTGCTGCATACTTTAATCACTTTAATGTATTGCCCTGAAAAACAAACAAACAGCTAGATTGAAGAAGCTCTGAACCTGGTTTGCAAAGTGATTATCGAGACACGCTGGCCATTTCTCTGTAACCTGATAGGTCTGTGTAGGAGAGGTTGTGCCCTGGTCAAGTACAGCTTGCTTTGTGACTTACACTTTCGTGTTTTGGCGATTTCACATTGGCATGTATTGGCAATGGAGGATTTTGGTTCATTCATTGACACCTTCAAGCATTCAATTTTGTTCCATTTATAAACGGAAATGTAAGTCATAAAGCAGGTCTCCATCTTGATGATTGTATTTCCATAAGGGGAGGTTGAGGCTCTGTCCAGTGCACATTATCCAATCTGTGACAAAAGAGAGAGGTGGAGAGGTGCCATTTGCACTTAATTGGACCACTTTCATTTTAGAAACAGTCAATCTTTTCTACATTGGCACGTGCTTTGTTTGCTGGCCCATATCACACCAGTCATATGACACACACAGCCTATGATTATGCACACGTAGTGAATAATTAATTTGACTTTGACCCATTGCGGAGTGCTGACACTGGTCTTAGCAGGCAGTATGTTTTTACATTGTGACAACTTCACTTTATGGACACCGGGGGCACGAGTGAATAATGTTGATGCCCTCTGCACCACTAGCTAAGGAGGGTTGTGCTTTCATCACAAACTTGCTGACATTACAGTTTTAAAATGCTGATCTGAATACTGACGGTATAGTTTTTGTATGCATAAATTATTTACTCAGATTTAATTTGTGCATCTCCTGCATAAAGTATCTAGTATTTGCACAGCATTTAGTTGAAATGTACTAATATTTTTTTGCGTTGACGGTTAACTGTCACAATATACTTAGCGGTGCATGGTTTACTCCAAGACACGTTTTATAACCTAACAAATTAGCATCTCAAATCAGAGCAAATTCTATTTAACTAGAATTTCTTCCTGGCCTAAACCACCTGCCCTTTTTCACAATTTGTTGGTTGTGAATGTGCTATGGACTGAATCTCCCCCCTTTGTCTTGAGAGCACCTGATATGTCTGTCTTCCTCCCCACTTCAGACTAGTAATCCCACCATTATGTGTTGTAGCAGTAGCTTCATTCTTGCCACCTTCGTTGTGCCATCCCCTTTTTTTTCTTTTTCGCAAAATTCATCTATTATGGGGATGCACTCTCCCTCTCAACCTGCAATGCTAAGATCAAGGCTTGAGAAGGTAACAGTTATACCTGCAAGCTGTGGAAAGGTAATTCACCTCCCTCCTGTTCTATGTTGGGTGTCACTGGGGGTACGTGTCGATCATAGCCAGATGATTTGGGGGGCTTATTGGGGACGAGCATCATTTCTTTTGCATTAGTGCTTTGTGAAATCCATTGCCTGGATCATGCTGGATGCCAAGGCTGCTGCTGTGATACTAATGACTTTGAGATTCCTAAGTCCCTTTTGGCTACTTTGAATTCAGGGAACATTAAATTGGACTGCTAATTGGTTGAGCTCTAAGAGGATGAGGTTGGGTGGAAGAAATGGTTAATTCTAGCTAATGCATGACGTTAGCCTAAAACATTACCCAGAGTGGGCTAATGACAAACATTAGCTGGAAGTAGCTTTGGGCATTTTCATTAAAGGTGCACTATGTAACTTTTCTGATGGAGGGATCTTCCACCTTCTTGTCACTGTGGAGATGTTATTGCTTTGCTTGGAATGTTACTATCTTGCATTTATTCAATTCCAGGTGTTTTACTGCTCAAAGAATGCCCTGAAAACGATGAATTCTTGCTGTGTGCGGAGTCTGACCTCTCCACAGATCTGACATGTAACTTGGCCTGGTGGCGCCACCTTCTTTTCTCCATTGAGATCAGTGTGGAACATTTTAGGCAAAGCAATGGCATCTCCGTGGAGACGAGCAGGTGGCGGAAACCCCCACCAGAAAAGTTACACAGTGCACCTTTAAACTAATGTGTGTTTGTGTAACAGCACTGATGGGTTGTTTCTGTACTACTCCTTTGTTCAAAACTCACTCCTTCATAGACGGCGGGGCAGCTAACTTTGGCCTCAACTTTCTCACTTTCATCATCTTGTTCAACAACCTGATTCCCATCAGCCTTCTGGTCACTCTGGAGGTCATCAAGTTCATCCAAGCCTTCTTCATCAATTGGGTGAGTTGTAGTTACAGTAGATACAAGAAGAATAGGTTGTGTTCACAGCTCAACATTCAGAATATCCTTAGTTTAAAGTTGATCTGGAGTTCAAAATTCTATTGTGGAATTTGCTGTTTAATGGTCAAATAACTGTGATGACCTGTTTTATGGTTAATATCTGTAATTACTGGACCTGTCCACAAACTGGCACAACATCTGTCATCTGTTTGCTATTTTTGACATTTTCTTTCAACCTGAACTACCTTAAAATCTGTGTATTTCAACACGGGGTAATACGGGGTAATAGTTTAGACAAATGTTTAAAAAAGAGGAGATAAAAAAGTAAAGAAGAGATTTTTATTTATAAGTTACTATAATATAAATAATATAATGTATTATTTTATTTATTTATTTACTTATTAAGCCATTGAAATAGAAACGTCTATAATATGCAGGTTTGAAATAAATAAACAAACCAACAAACAAAAATTATAGAAATGAGAATGCAGCCTGTTCCCTTTGAATGTTCACATGGACCACACTGTCATTGGTCAAATCATATTAAAAGCCCATTTCTTAGCTCAGTCAATCATGATGGAGCCTGAACAAAAGGGGGAGTGGATGCAGTAAAAGGCAGATCATTACAGGGTCACTGGATCACAATTCAATGCTAATGCTTTTACTTCAGCCACCTTAAATGTTTTTGTTACGTTTTTTCACTCAATGGATGCACATCATGCTACTGTATTTGTATCATTACCATATGTGTGTGATTCCAGGACACTGATATGCTCTACGAGCCGACAAACACACCTGCCATGGCTCGAACTTCGAACCTAAACGAAGAATTAGGCCAGGTAACCACACACAATAACATTCATATTCTGACCTTTTCAGGCTTCTTTATCAGGGTGCTTCATTATTTTCATTCTTTTCACTTTCATTCTTATAGGTGAAATATATCTTCTCTGACAAGACGGGGACTTTGACTTGCAATGTGATGCAATTTAAGAAGTGCACCATTGCTGGAGTGGCATATGGGTATGTGCTTTTATTACTCCAGTACATTCTGTTGTCTACCCCCATCTTCGTCCTTAAATGCAATGTTAGTCTCTGTAAATTTGGTCTTCCACCTTCTTTTTCTTCGTTGTCAGCTCCAACCACTATTACAGTTGAACAGTTTATTTACTTATCCTTTAGAGATATCTGTTGTGGTCTTTTCCATCAAAACAGTTGTGTAGTTGTAAAGAGTCTGATGCAGCTGCTATTTTCCATCTTTTGATATAGGAATTAAAACAGTGAATTTGTTGTGTCACAAATCCCTTTCCCCTGCGCGGTGATAACCTGGCTCTCGCCAGATTGATATTTGTATTACTCTGAATTTAGTTCTACATGTTATCAGTCTGGACAGACTCTCGCCGAAAGCCGTCGGGAAAATGGATAACAGCATAACGAACATTTGAACTGATTGGTCGCAGGGCCAGGTTAGCGCTGTGATTGATCGGTTAGCATTTTCTAGGGGAAATGAAGCTTCTAAGAAGCAGCACCAGACTGAATTTATTTTGTGGAATACAATTAGAAAAACGTTCTGGCTAGCCAGGCTACTATGATATTGCCCTTATCAGAGCTTTAGTGAGAAGGCGCAGTGTGTACTGTGGAAGTTTGTAGTTAAGATAAATTACTTTTCCAAAATGTCACAAAAGCAATTTCATTGCGTCATCTGATTGGTAATTATTTTAAAACATAAATAATTTCCCCCCAATGCTTCAGTGGATCCTGTGAAGTATTTCTGTGCAGCCGTCACACTATGTGATGAATCCCATTAGGATTCAATTAAAAGTGTGATTGATGAAGTTCAAGGCAAAAGACAAAGACCATTTTATCAAGATCTTTCACTATGAAACGTTTTAGTATGTACAGCTTAAGCCTTGGACTTGTTCTGATGTAAAGCCATTGTGTACATGATAATAATGGTATTCTACAATTTTTTTTTTAATTGTAAACAATCAGAAATATTTGTATTTTAAATGTTTCTGTTCTATTTATTTGAGATCTAGTCATACACGTTGTTCTGAATAGAGCCACTGGTCTGTTTTCTGTCCTTCGAAGGCTCTCTTTTATGCAGGTAATAAATATGGATGAGTATTTCAAAGCAGGAGTGAAGGATGGGTTCTAATGAGGGGAAGCTGTTTCATTATTGTTGTACTATTTACTGTGTACATCGGTGCCTTAAAATAAACCAGGAAAATAATGAATAGCATAGATAATTAATGTTTTGATTTGCATTGCAAGTAAAAGTATCTTTAGGTTCATGTGAGCGTCGAACAGTGTGCACACGAATAACAAACATGTAATATGAGGCTGTAATTTGCTTCGCAGACATGCTGCTGTTGATTGTTGTTTTTCTCACCACTGTAATTAATAATGCTGTCCCCAGTGGTTTAGACCATAATTATTAAAAATAATAACCATAATGTCTAGCAGAGAGAGTCCTACTGGGCGTTGTTAGTCTGAAGGGAGTGAAAATAAAGTCCAATCAAACTATAATCACAAAACATGATAACATAATCAGTATTATAAATGCCTATTGTGCAAATTGGACCAGCTAGCCTTGTTGTGAGCTTGGAGAACTTGCATGAAGAACAATGAGATAAATTGAGCCTGAGTTGTTGAAGGAGTTCAAGAAAGCCTGCAATGCAGTAAGACATGTGAAAGATGCCTCATACTGGAGCTGAGCTTGTGTGAAGACTGTATTTGTTGTGAATGTCCAGTACACACCTGTTTTCTCCATGTTCATGTTTGATGGTACACACTGTCCACTGTGGCGCTGCCCCAGTACACAAACCTCCTCATGTTAGAAGTAGATCTCATGGTTTTACTCTCCTACCTTCACTCCTACAGTCATGTCCCAGAGGCTGAGGATGGTAGTTTTGCAGAGGAGGACTGGTAAGATGGTTGCAAAACAGTGACCCGATTTCTCTCTGCTTCTGTGATGTGTTCAGTGATGCTTTGCATTGTGGGATACCTTCTATGAACCAAATGTAAATGTGCATTTGTGTGTATCTGTGTGGAATGTGGGTTTTTGACTCAGTCTGTTTGTGATGGAATGTGATGCTGGTACTAGGTGTGATTCCCAGATACAATATCATAGATGTATAAGTACATGCAATAAGCTGTTGTGATATTTGGCCTAAAATATTTACTTCAAGTCTTCTTCTTCATTCTTTTTAAAATAAGATAATGTTGAGCTGCTCAGCGCACACCCACTTCTCTTTTCCTCTTTCTCTCTCACACACAGCCCTACTTCTGAGTGTTTGAGTCTGCAGTAAAAGCATGGGTGTGTCTTAATCACTTTTGCACGGGGGATTTTGATCTGTTAATAACATGATACCCACATTTTAAATATCTTTGGTTTAAGACATTGCTCTTATAGAAAGCATGTGTCGCCTTGCTGTTTTTTTTTTCTTTCTACTTTTAGTGCAGTTGGGATAAAGATAAGATCTATTAAATACTGGCTTTATTTTGTTATTCTTCGGACTAGATAAAATGAAAGAATGGTGTGGTATTTCAAACAAATATTCAGCACAATTGCATGATGTGTTAAAGGTCCTTTGTCTTGACTGCAACCAGCCAGTGCCCTTGTTTCTATAGTGACAGGACCTCCATGTGCTGGCAGACAATCAATAACTTAGTGTCCTCTTTACCCAGCCCTGTAGCTTAACATTTCATTAAGTTGATCAGCACGTTGAGATACAGCGCTTTTGAGCTCTGGGCTTCTTTAACGTTGCAATAATATTGTGTTATTGACCTAAATTATATTGTGTTATGTATACATGTTTCTTTGTTTGTTGTTCTTTATAATGAATGCATAATTGTTGCACACTGCCCCTCCTATACCTGCATTTTCAAAAGTACACAATGATGTCTTGTGCTTGGCTTTTAAAGAGCAATGCTGCCGTTTTTCTAAATCTGTCCATCTCTGCTTGATGATTGAGAGCGTGGTGTTTTCTTGTGTAAATTGTTCTTTTTATGTAATTCGAGTTGGAAAGTAAATAAGTGCAAAAAATAATAAAATGCATCATAATTATGCTGGCAAGCTGTAGATGTACACTTGTCAATTATTACTTTTATGTCATCGCTTAATACAATTTTAATTATTCCAGCATATCCCAACCGCAAAATGTTCTATATATCCTATTATCATGTAAACATCAAGTATGGTTTTGTTTTTACTTTTCCGTCTCCTCTTTCCAGGCACAGCTCTCACTCTTCTGAAGAGGCAGGATTTAACGACCCGAGCTTACTGGAAAACCTCCAAAGTCATCACGTAAGTCATGTCAGATCTCCCCGTGTCCAGCGCTGTTATCTAAGGCCACACTAGAGCCAGTGTAGCCTCATGTAATGTTAGAAGTTCAATGTTTTTGGCACATGTCGAATATCTGCGTGCTTCAACTTAGTCTTCATCATTGAAACATTATTTTTATGCCATGTTCCCCACCATAAATGTAAACATCATGTAAAAAGTAAGTAAACTGCCATTATGAATGAAATGGGTAACGGATTGATTGGCTGGTTGACTCACTGTGTGGCAGAGCTCTGGTGGAGGATGAATGTCACATCTAATTATAAACAGTGGTGCACCAGGGAAAGTAGTAAGCCCACTGGGAGCTTTGGTCTGTTATAAGTGTTAGAAGTATATGTTGCACAGAGCCTAGAGCAGCTATTTTATCATGATCATTTTAATAATCTTCATATATTGATAGTGTTCTGTCTAACCCTGATTATGACAATTGCGTTGCTTGCTTGTTTATTGACTATACTGCATATCTTTCATTGTGTACCAGGACAGAGTGCAGCACTGTACCATTTTTTTGAAAGTCATAATGAGTGATGTGCCCAGTCTTGCCAAAGACAAAGTATCAATACTGTCACTGTGAGTCATTCATTAGCTGTACCAATCTGAGAGAGTTCTGCGTTTAGTGTCCTCAACTGTCTGTGACTTCTCTGATGACTCATGAAAACATATATTGTAGACATATATTTTAACTCATCAAAACATATATTGTATGTAGACATATATTTTAACTTTGTGGTAGACTCCCAAAGTCACAGAAAGTAAAAAAAAATAAAAAAATTGCAATAAATCACATTTGGTATTACTATTGAGGATAGGTTATATTGTGACATGTGAATTGTTAGAATCAGAATCAGAAAATGTTTATTGCCATTGTCAGTGAACAAAATTCGCAAACTAGAAAATTGCTTTGGCTGTAGGTGCAACATATTGTGATGTCTCTAAATGTGTCCACAAGCTTTTTGAAACTACAGCTTCTCAGGAGATGTAACTCGGGAAAGTTAACCCTTGTTTTGTCTTGTTTTGTCTGAGGTAAATGTAAATGTTTATTTTTCCCATTTGTGCACAATCTTCGGGAATACCCAATTTGACAGTGGGATGGGGGTGGCTGTACTCTGTTGTGTCCTTGGACAAAACACTTTACCCACCCTGCCTCCAGTGTTGAAGTACTCTCGGATATGTATGAGAGTGTGTTTATGCGTGCGAATGAATTTTACCACATGAGCTCTTGTGGCACTGGATCTTGTCACATCCCTAATGTTTAGAGCGGAAATATAAAATCTCATTCTGTTCCTGGCGCCATAGGGTTATTCAGATAGTTCTTAATCTATTTATTTGTCCACATGTTTATCTCTGAGACTATCTTCAACAAAAGCGACTCCTTTAACACCATATGCTTGCAGTTTGTACACTTGTCCCTTGTCGCTTTGGACTGGTACTCGCTATAACATTAGGAGTGTTTATCATTATCAGTTAGTTGAGCTTCAGGCTGGCTGTAGGAGTAGTGTTGACGCAGTAGTGAAGGGTGGCAGACTTCGGAAGACCAAGAATATGCGTACTGACTATTATAAGGATCCCCTGTGGTTGTCTCGTGTAGATTCTGCGGAGGTGTTTTGTGCCTACAGAAAAGCCCAGTTAGTATAGCGCGTGTTTGCCCGCTCCTCCACTTTCTCGCTCTCTACTTGACCCTTCCACAATCTCTATCTGGACATGTCGGCAGCGATGATTGTCTGTCAGTGTTGCCGTGACACACATTACCCAGGAGTCCGTGGGGGTGAGAGCTGGCAGCACGGTATTAGCTGTCACATCTAATTGTGCTATCAGAAGCTCTCAACATGTCCTGCCCTCTGTACCCTGTTTATCTCTGCCCTCAATCTTTATTTTATTTCAGCATAGGACTGCCCCAACACAACTGTGACAAAGCCTGAATATTCAGATGGAAGTGTATGCGTGATCTATTGTTTTATATTCATAGATAAGCAGTTTCAATGTGATTTTTGTGTGTATGTTTTCTACCGAACAATCGTATTTGTTTACTTGCACTGACGCATGGTCTGCACATAGCGCCATATTGAAGCTAATTGGTCAAGATTCATTATTCAAAACAATGATGTACCTTTTAATTTTTTTATTAGTTTGTTTTTATTTGCCTCCATTGTTTTTGGACTATTAATAGAAATTAATAGAAAATCAATCATGCATTCCCTTTGTTTTTTGTTTAGTTTTTTTCTGTTGTTTATAACATTTGCCACATATAAGTCCATTTGCATTTTAAAACATATAATTTGATATTAAATTCATGATGAGAAGTGTATGAACTGCCTAACAATTTAAATAAAACCTTAGCCATGCATCATCAATATCATATCAATCAATCCTATCAACTCAAAAAGTGCACACTTGGTATGCAGTCCTTTCTCTCAGCACCACCTCTCTTTACTGTAACTGTGTTCTGTGTACACTTTATACACACGCACGCACGCACGCACGCACACATGCACACACACACAAACACACACACACACACACACACTACAGCATATGCTGACATGTCCTTCAGAGGATACCTGTCAACCCATAGCAGATTAGCATGCAGCTAGGAGGCAGATAGGGCTCCCACAGCCACCTGGACAGTAATAGACTATGTGTACTTTCATTACAAGGACCCTTTGATACGTCCTCCTCCCAACTCCATTCATTTTCCCCTTTATTGCTCCTGCATGGTTTCCAGGGCATGTGGCACCATTTTTATAACACTGTAGGTGTGTGGACAGACTTTGGATTACACTGCAATTACAAAACAAAAGATACATTCTTTGTCAAAGAAAGGGCAACTGTTCCTAAGCTTGTATTTGATGTTGATAAATGTTAGTATTCATTGGTTATCAAAACCATTTTAAATGCACTTGAATGAATCATTGCACCAGTTGTTTTGTAACCGCCATAGTTTGGAGTTACAGGCTGGTGGTGTAAGGTCACTATCCGAGCGGGTGGTCCCCGGGGCACACACAGGAGTCTCAGCAGATGTCTGTCCATGTGGGCTGGGGCGTGTTAGTCATCCAGTGCCTCTCATTAACACCACTGCCCCTAGTATACTCTCATCTTTTTAGTTGAATCATGTTCTTTTTATATGGATGAATAAACACGTGTTGTGTTAGCACTGAACTGAACCGAGAGATCCCAACCACTGTTTTTCTTGCTCTAAAGCTGTCCTAGTCGTTTTGTTTCTTTGTGTTGTGACATGTTTTTATTGCAGAGCTCTAAAAGTGCCTGTGCCCTGTCCTCCTCCTCTAGCCTACAGCTGCTGTCATCCTGGACTTCATGACTATGATGGCCATCTGTCACACTGCAGTCCCCGAGCGCATCGATGATAAAATCACCTACCAGGCCGCGTCTCCAGGTACACCACTGGAAACTGAGCAAGTCAAGTTCTATAGTATAGCTTGTTTCAACACTTGAATAATAGTGAAGACAAATTCTATTAGGGTTTTCTAAAAAAAACTATTCAAATTGATACTAAAACTAGGAATAAAATTAGATACGCATTTGAACTCATTTGAAGTATTGAAAGAAAACGCATTAAAATGACTAAGTTGGACCTTTTCTTTTTTTACTTTTTTTAAAAAAAATTTTTAATGCTCCTGATCTAGAACTAGTTTAAGACCTTGGGCTGGACAATATAGTGGTAAAAATTCAATAGTGATCTCCAAGTGATGATACTGCGATTCATAACTTCTTTCTAAGCTCTAAGTGAGTGACAGGTGGTTTTTAACCCATCACTATGAAGTGTGAAGCAGATTCAATAGAGAAATCATAAATACATACATACATAAATCGTGATAAATTAAATTAGGATCTATCTCTGAGAACATTGTGGTTTTTCATGTTTTTTTCAAACGACTGCATGGAAACATTAACTAAATATGTTAAAAATTACATTCTGTGTTTCTTTAGCAGACTTTACGTTGTTTTGAAATCGAGAAATGTTGGTATCGTGACAACTCCTTGCTCTATATTAAGACCCTTTTTTGCCAGGTTATACTAATATTGCATACAATTAAAACTAGTTCTAAACTGATACTTTGTGGATTTATATTTTAACTATTGGATTGCTCTAAAAATACTCCGTAAATAACGTATTTTTGCTGGTCTCTATGGTTTTAAAATAGAGCATAGTTACTGAACTGTAAAAAAAAACTAAACAAAAAACCCAGCAGAGAGCCATTTCTCTCCCGTTGGCAACCTCATGCTCAAACATAATGTACCTGGTCCACTGATTTCACTTCTGCCCTCATTGTCGTCATACTGTCCAGATGAACCAGTTTGTGTGCTAAATACGAAGGCCTACTTTTTACGCGCTGCACCACTTCACCAGACAACAGTGTCCACTTACAACCTTTCAATTGAATGAAATAAATTGTGTTTCTTTCTAGATGAAGGAGCTCTTGTTCGGGCCGCACGCAACCTGGGATTCGTGTTTTCCGGTAGAACTCCAGACAACGTTATAGTGGAAATTGTAAGTAATTTTTTGCATTAAACAAGAATAACGTCGCTTGATGACAATGTAATATTGAGGTATCCTATGAAAGCGGCTACATGGAAAGGGATTAGAGTTTAAATCCTGTTACCAAGTCATCAGCGGATGCACAGTTTGTCCTGTCTCTGTTCAGGTCAACCTTCCTGTTATTCTCTTTAATTGGCTAACGCACTGATTGCACTCGCAGAAGCAAAAGCACAAAGGCCAATACCATTTATTTTTTTCCATTTTGAGAACACCGCGTCTTCAAGATGTTTGCTCTATTTCTCACCTTTTTAATAGGCCTCTCAAAGCTGTGTTCTTCTCTAATTGCTCTGTCTTGTACCCAGCACTTTCTGGAATAAGGGATGTTAATTGAATTTTACCTCATTATTCCCCTGCCATTACATTAGTGCGACAAACTGATAAACTTCAATTAGGTTTGATTGTTAGAAGGCTGCAGGGTTAGCTTGTGCTATTAAGGTAGTATGTCACTGATGCTATATGTTGATCGTTTTTCCCTTTTTTTTTAGCTCGGCAAAGAAGAGAAGTACCAACTGCTTCACGTGTTGGAGTTTACAAGGTCAGTTGAATATGGGAGCCATTTTGTTCCTATGAAATCATACTTAAATATCTATTCCTGTATGTGTCATGTAAATTAAACAGTTGTTTTTATTGTGCAATATCTTAAATTGTATGTGGTAATCAAAGTGCAAATGACAAGTTCTTATGTTTTTCAATTATGACTTTTTGGTCCCTGTGATTAATATTTATTATAGTTTTAGATTAGTCAAGCAGCAGTTTATCAAGAAAAGTTGAAAGTAGAGCTGAGTACTGAAACTGAATCCCTCTGTCTTTGTCATCAATACAGTCGATCAAACATCAAAAATGCATGCATAATTTAAATGCAACTGACACCATTTTCTCTTGCATTTAAATGTTACAGTTTAAGTAATCTTTTAACAAAATAAGGGTGTGATCAGCTCTTATTATAATTCATATCATAATTATTGTTTAATATGGATTATTGCGGGCTTCATGTGGTCCTCGGGAACTCAAGAAACGTTTTTCGCTTGCACAAGTCGTAAAAGCAACACATAACTTATAGCTTGTACAAGATATGATGGGATGTTTTCCAAAACAGACAAGGTTTACAACAACAAAATTTACTGCTAGCTCAATTTTATGATTAGTGCCATAAAAAGCAAATGAGTTTGCTTTTAAACAGTTAGTCATTACCTTTACTTATGTCGCATCTGCCGCTCATGTCAAGCAAGGAAGTATTATGAACATCGCCATAATGGTCAAACTGTCAAAAATAGGCAAACATGTAAAATCTTAAATATAATGTTCGCTACGTCTTAATGAAATGTATTATCTAACCTGTCATATGCAATTTAACTGTAGCAGCTGAAAAAACCTCTGTAACGGGTCACAACGATTCGTGATTCTCATCCAATCCCATTTTGTCCCCCTCTGTGATTTGACAGTACCAGAAAGAGAATGTCCGTCATCATGCGCACCCCATCTGGGAAGATTCGCCTGTACTGCAAAGGGGCCGTGAGTGTCTGTCTCTCTCCATGGCAACGCATGACAGGCCACCCCACAGTGTTGAATGCACTCTGCACTCTGCCCGATTTCCCCTTTTCACCCGATCCTCTTTCCATACAACAAGAGCAGGTTTTAGCATCTGCAGGTTGCAATTGCTAGTCTTGATGAGCAGTACATTTCTGATACATAATGCTGAACAACACACATCATAGACAAAGATATTATAGTAACGCCCTCCAAACCATTCTCTTAAAAAATCATAACCGTTTCTCTAAACCACATAAGCCAGAACGCAGATTGTGTGCAAATAAATCACCTATACCTGCCATTAATAGTAAAATATCTACAGTGTTGAGTTTTATAAATGTCTAGTATTTATCATTTTAGATTTATACTTAAGGTTTTGGTAAAAGTCATCCTAAGATTCCCTTTTGTTGGTCTCCTCTAGCTTTTTGGGGTTTGTGTAACCATTAACTTGTTTTCTTCTGTCCAGGACACAGTGATTTACGACCGTCTAGCAGACAGTTCTCGGTATAAAGAGATCACATTGAAGCACCTAGAACAGTTTGCCACAGAAGGTGAGTGAGCTAATGTAGCCCCTTGTCTACTCAAAGGGAAATTTCTCTTTGGAGAGTACATATGTGTGCTTGTATTTACCCAAATAATAATCATTTGTAGGGATGCAACAGAAACTGAATGAATGTTAATTTATTTACTTGTTTTTAGGCTTATGGTAATGAGATTTAGCCAAAGAGCCGCATCAGTGTCTTCTTTGTGTCTATACTGCCCCCTTGTGATACTTCAGCAAAATGATGTCATCCAGAATAGCTGATGAGAGCTAAAAATAGCACACACAGGGATTGTCACCCTATGGACTGGATTTTAAATAGCTCATCATTTAACTAGCCCCGCTTAACAGTTTTATATGACTGCGCAGGTTATATCAAGTCAACAGAATTTAAAACGAATAAAAAGAAACAACATTGTGGTTTTGAAATGTTGTTTTGTTTTACCCAGGGCTGCGTACCCTCTGCTTCGCTGTGGCAGAGATCAGCGAGTCGTCCTACAAGCACTGGCAAGAAATCCACCACCGAGCCTGTACATCGCTGCAGAACAGAGCGCTGAAGATGGAGGAGAGCTATGAACTCATTGAAAAGGTTGGTCAAGTTTAGGGATGGCAAGATTATTCGATTATATGTTGCACAGTCTCGTTAAATTGTGATGTTTTTTCTCAGACTAATACAAACATTTGATATTGATACACCTCTAATCATAGAGGCATAAATTCTAGAACAGAAACTAGATAATCATTTGGGAAAGTATCTCTACTGAAAATGTGCATAACTAAGACAAACCTAGACTGTTTCTGAATAATTTTAGAATGGTCTTTGATCGATGTCAGTAATGCACAAGAACATGGCATAATACTTTTTTTTTTTAATGTGTAAATTAACTTTCTGTTGTGTAAAAAGAGTATTTAAATTTGCATTGTAATATCAAAATCAGTATTGAGCTTTTTTGTTGATCAAAAATGAGTTTGAATAAAATTTTGAAAGTGAAAAGTTGAAAAAGGAAAGTAGAAAAAGGCCTCCTAAAGACCTGCAGCCTCACACCTGCAAATCTGAAAACGTGTAAATGTAATGTTTATGTTCTGATGAGGTCTGAAGATTTAGGCTGCAGGTAGAGAAGGTTTTGTGTGAGGTAGGTCTGTGTGGAAGTGGTCGTCAAACACAGGAAGCCACAGTCGTAAATCAACCACTTGGCGTGTTCTTCATGGTCGCTCGTGGCTGCCCAAAACAAATGGAGGCAATCAATCATGAAATTCACTTAAATGTTTCTGAGAAGAAAGTTCAGTGTCCATTGCTTACTAAGCAAATCTGCTGCCAATGTTTGAGGTTACATTGTGGGGCCACCTACACTGGTGAAAGTGCGCTGCAGTCTGCCACAGGGTGGCACACTGGAGCTGTAGTTAAGGCTCAAGAGATTCTTTACAGCCATCAAGTGCTCAGATAAAGTGAAAGCGATGACTTAGATTGTGAACATTATTACAAATAAGTCATTATTTTATTGTATCACTATTTATCAAGGTATTTTTTCATTTGGTAATTTAAATACCATGCTCAAATGTAGCATCAAATTCATAGCCACTTATTCTACAATCTTCTAATAGTTTTGTAGCTCTATAGTTTTACTCTCATTGCACAGTGTTGTATTTAGACCTTATTATGATAATCTTTTTTATTTTTATTTATTTATTTTTTAACAATTGATTTACATTTGCAATTACATTAGATTGGCACAATAATGAAAATAATATTGTGAAATATTTATCAAACTAATGGACACACATTTGTAGGGAAATAATGGACTTTTCTCTTGCCTTAGGTGCTTGGTTCATTGTTCTCTAAACATCTCTTCTGACATACCACCACAACATAAATTACATGTATTTTACTTGTCCCACCCTGACTTCAGGCTGAAATCATGATCCAAGCTGTTTCCACCGCAGACCCTTGTACCAATTTACACATGGCAAATCATAGCTAAACAGACATTGTATTATTTGTCTAAAATCATATTTATTTGCTTAAAAACTCAGAGGACGTGTCATGAGAGCTGGCCTTTGTTATCCCTCTGCTGCTGCTGGCTCTTGTCTTGTCGTTCTACCCTGTGTTTTGTCATGTCCTGAGTCCTGTGATAGGGCTGTGTGACCCCACAACGTGCCCTGAAGAACCGCTTTGTATCCTGGGAAAACACCCGTAGTATGTCGCGGGTGAAAGCGATGTGGTGCAGTCACTGATCCTGAGCCGCCAGTGAGCTTTTTTGGGTGATAAACAAGAGCAGCTGATTAGAGGCAAAACATGCGGCGGTGACATAATCCTGGCTCAGATGTTTCAGTGACACATGATGATTCAAAGACCTTCCTCCTTCTTAATTAACACTTATTGAATTTCTACTGACTTCATGTTTCGTTTGTAGAACCTGCAGCTGCTTGGAGCCACGGCTATCGAAGACAAGCTCCAGGACAAAGTTCCCGAAACCATAGAGACGCTGATGAAAGCTGACATCAAGATCTGGATCCTGACCGGAGACAAACAGGAAACAGCTATCAATATTGGTAAGATTTGTTTGTGAGCCACGAGCCGAAATGCAGTCCTCAGCGCACACAAATCCCTTCCCTGTTTCGACATAAAGTCTGAATAACATTGAAGCAAAACCACTGTCAAAAGCTGCCCAGTTGTAGGAATGGTCTCCAAAAAAATATCATTGAAGGTTTTTTATTTTTGGCTGCTGTGATTGATTCATTCATCCATTCACCTGTACTCGGCCCTGAAGTCTTTGTACAATGCTCAGTTCTAGTATAAACAATTTAGGGTGCAGTTCTATTATGATTGTCACTGTGACTCCACACACAGACACCCCTTCTCTCTGTGGTTCTCCTTCCTTGGCGCCCCTGTCTAAGTGGATGGACTTGCATTGACTTAAACATATATAAATGACTTTGGTGCGGATGGAACTGGGGTTTCAAAACCGTAAATTCAACCAAATTACTTGTTTCCAAACCTGATCCTAACCTTACTTTATTTGTGAAAGTATGTTGTCAAAAATAAACATTTGCCTGAAAAGGTTAGAACGCTAAGCTCCGCCCTGGAACAAAATGCCAAACTTTAATACAAACTAAAGATTAATCTCCCCCAAAGTCCCCTTTAGGTCTCTAAAAGGCAGCAGTAGATCGACGTTCCACTCAATTCAAAATTATTGATTATTCTAAAAAGGTCTATAATGTTTAAACAACAAATATTTACAAATATATCTTGTATCATTGAGCTCAAATATTTCTACAAAATAGTCATTTAATTAGAGGTTGCTGAGCCTTGAGAATCACTAACCACAAAGTAAAAGAAGAGGAAGTCTGTGTGTGTGGTTCCTAAGATTGCAGTGTCCTGGTCTGCAGATTCAGACTATTGCCAAGTACCACATTTTATGCATATGTTAAATGTTGAATCTATTCGTTTTGACTGGTATGTTACATGTCCTCATTATCTGTTTAAGCTGTAACGTTCTGAGATTTGTATTTTTTGTGACTGACTGTGATATGGTGCCTATAGCTTTCCAGTCTTCCAATGGAATTACAGTCTTTGTCTTTACTCCAAGCCAGTTTGTGGAAGACTCTAGTGATTTATCTGCAAATAAGCAATACAATTTAGAAATTAGACCTTTCTTCCAACAATCCATAATGGTAGTTACCATTCTCACAGTACTTTTTCTCTTGATGCCAGATCAGTCATATTCTTAACTCTTAGAAAACTGCCCAGTTATGATTCAAGTGGACTTTATGGAGACTGTGCCCATGAACTTCAGTTAATATAACCTTACCTTAGAGTTAACTTGATATGCCATGCTATAGGGTGAACGGCAGCCTGGAACAGCTCCTCCAGTCAGTCACACAGTCATTCTTCATTCCTCCGGACAGACTACTGACAGCACGGCGTTTCCTCGTTGCACATATCTAGCAAAAGCATCTGTTGCAAAACACTAAATGATGTATGAGCACACTTCACAGACATGAATTAAATGACATGCATATGCACACAAGACTCCACCTCTCACACATGTGGCACCCTGGAGATTTACTCTCACAGATCTTATCAGGAAAGTATTACTAATGTTGGTCCAGAAGTGACCTGTCTTTAAAAAAGCCTTACTGCTGCATGTGTTTAAATGTGGCCAGCTACTACAAATAGATCAACTTTCTATACCCTTGACATATTAACGCAGAGTTTAGAAAAATATATACCAAGAGTGCTTCCATTTGAGGCTACCTACCTCTGCGGCCAACTGAATCAACCCTTTGTGTCGGCGCTGCCAAAAAGCCAGAGTGCGCTGCAGAAGCACAGACTCCCTGGGCCGTCCTTCTACCGAGTAGCTCTGTAAAACCTCCATCTTTATATTGATGTTGTTTTCTGACAGTTAACTCATAGAAAAATTATCCCCATATAACTAGATTTCTGCAACGGGCCATTAAAATTTACTTTTTGTGTTTGGGTAGTGAAAGCCACATTTGGCACTGGCAGTGTTGACCTATATTAAAAGTATCACTTTGACATAAAACAGTCCACCTGCTTTGAATGACATACCAGGCTCTGTGGACTACAGACTATACACTCAGCATGTTTGGTGTGTCCTCAGAGCAGCGTTGCATAATGTAAAGTAAATATTCAGACGTACTGTCTGAGTGAAGAGTAAGGATTACTCTGGGACTCTGTGCCAAAGCACCCACGTGTTGATTGACAGAGCTGCATAAGTGAAAATAGGGACTCTTTCTATCTTAGCTGTGGCATTGGTGTCGCTGCAGGCATTCTTCAAATCTCCTGGGAGTAGTTGTTTCCTGAACGAACTGCAAAAAAGCCACGTTTAGCGTGGAGATATGAGAGTCAGTTTAGTCAAGTGAGCTAAAGGTCCGCACACAGATGGACTGTGGCAGGAATTGAAAGGTAAAGGGGAGGGAGCAGAGAAGGTGTTGAGATTTTTAGACGTTTTGCACACATTGGCAATTTTTAAAACTTTTACACCTTTGCCCTTTTTAAAAAATATTCCCAGAAGCCAGCCCCAACTCTATTTGGTGTAGCCCTGGGGGTAAAACCCTCATTTCCTTGTAGCACGACCCTCGTGAGGTCTTCTGTTAATTTTGTCCATAGCATTGTCCATGTTTTATCCATATCTCATTGAATAAAATGCCACCCATGTATTCACAGCACCTTAACTCTGTGGCAGTCCCCTGAAGGAAAGTAAAGACTCTCTCCAGACAGAAGCAAAGTGTCAAAGGCCACAAATATTCCTGTGGTTATGCCACAGATGGCAACCCTTCCTAAAACTGTGGGATCCAGCTGAAAGCCTCAGTTTAGTTTGTGAACATTTCTGTTTTCCCTAATGGGAGACCATCTACCACCTTGTTGTGACCCTCAGCCTCTGTCCCAGCCAAGAGCTTTCCCCTGAGAGCAGTGTTGGCCAGCCCAGAGTTGTAACTGCCTATTAAAACAGGAAACTGACAAACCCTTGTAAACCAAACTCATTACTCATGTCCCTCAGACAGTGACTTCAGGCTGTAAAACTGAAATGCCTTTTTAAGTCATGTACATGCATATTTAAAGGCTTTGTCCACCACAGTCAATACAAAACTGGGCACGCAAGTACGATAATAATATAGCATTTTGAACATATTAGGGTAGAGCCATGCAAACAATAAAAATATGCATATTTTATTTACTTCATATTGTGTCACAGTAATCCTCTTTGTTTATGTGTGCTCTTAGGACATTCCTGTAAGCTTTTGACCAAGAACATGGGGATGCTTGTGATCAATGAAGAGACTCTAGACGTAAGTATTGGCTCAACTTTTCACATTTCACACCGCAACAGACCATGAAACATCAGTTTAAGTAGGTGTGCAAATTTGACAGTACGTTTTTGCTCATGTTTTATAAGAAGATCAGTATTTTATAATCACTATCTGGTGCAATTTTCATATTGTTTTTTTTCTAACCACACACTCCCTTCCCTTCAAACACTTGATACAACTCAAATAAAAAGAAAGAAAAATGGTGCCGCAGGAAGCGTTGAAGCAGCACAGCCCGCTACACATACCAAATCTCCACTAAAGTATTTAAAACCCCCAGCAGAGCAGAGTGTTGACCCCCCAGCAGGACCGTCTTGTCTGTTGTTTCTACATTTGCAAAGGGCACGTCCCTGCACCGGGAGCAGAAAAGGCTTAAGCCCTGAATCCACAGATGGTACTGAAACATAGCCGGGCGCAGTCTGTAGCACGCTGGGGCAGAGGATGTGGAGGGGGTAGGCGTGCGAGGGCGATGACGGACAGGTTTCACTCTGTCATCTACTCGTTTGCCGTGATAAATGGAGCCGAGGTAAAAGTCCGGGGCTGCTGGCTCATAGTATATATAAGGCCCGTTCTTTGAAATGTCAGCTCCCATTCTGCTGTGGTTGAGCAGATGCTTACATAAGACAGTTTGTTAGAACGCAAACAAGAAAAAAACTCTGCGTCCAAATCAGGCAGAGAAAGAAAGTCGTGCGTAATGTATGGTTGGTGTGTTAGTCTGCTCTCATGCTGTAAAAAAAAAAAAAAAAAGAGTAATCGGAGCATGTCTTTACTGTTGTTTAGAGCCTGTTATCAAAGAGGGGATTAAGTTAAGGCCTGTTCTGAACTTCTAAAGCATGGCTGGTAGTGGCTCAAGTGATATTTCACATATGAAAATGATGCAGTCTGTGTAGGGGTGGGCCATGTTTAAAAAAAAAAAATCTATCTCAAGCATTTTTTGAGGTTTAAAGTGCATATGTCAGGTTCTCATGTTTTTTGTAATTATGATGATGAGTTTGGTGGCATAGCTCCTGTGGTAAATAATTATCATGGTTTGACATCAGTCAAGTGGAAAAATAGAAAAATTAAAGTTGAAAATTACAGGAAGTAGAGTTGAGTTCTAAAATCGAATCCCCCCTCTCTGTCATCAATAAGCACCATTCCATCCAAAATAAAAAAAAATCAATCCAAAATAGACAATTTACACGCAACTGACACATTTTGTTTGAATCTTAATGAAAATAAATAAGTAAATGCATTATTATTTGTCAAAACAAAAAATTAACAACATTGTCAAACTGGGGAAAAGTAGGCTGCTTTTGGTAAAATCCTAAATATAATCATGTCTTCTATATTTTACTGAAATGTGTATCTAACATATATGAGACACTGTATATGATTATATCATATGCACTTCAAGTATCAGACAAAAGTGCAGAAATATAATTTTTTTGGAAGTTGTTTTTGTATGTTTGTTTTTCCATTTATTTTCCATATTTTTTTATCTATTCAGTCTTTATTTTCCATTATTGTATTCACTAGTCAAATTCAAGATTCGCAATATTATAAAAGGCTCAATCAGAACACCTCTGTTCAAGGCAAAAATCTGTAAACAGATAAAGTTGAATAAGGAATGGAATTTGGTGCAAAATCAAGATTCAAATTAAAACTTTTGTGAATGCTACCTGCTTATCTCATTGCATGTTAAACCTTTGCCTGAAATGTTCCACAGTATGGCATTTAAGTTCTCTTCTCCATCTATTGTCTGTCTATCATTTATATCCTTTGTTGTGTTTTTATTGCTCCAAAACATTTGTTCTTACTGTGAGTCGGGGCACATCTCCACTGATATGACCTGTAACACAAAGTTTTATTAATAGTACAAATAGATATGCATGTAAGGATGAAAAGGAGAAACTGCTCTTTTGAAGTGCCACGTACCTCAAAGCAGTAATCCAGGCTTATTTGTGAACATCATGTCTAACTTAAGTCTCCCCTCGTGGGCTCCCCAAATGTAAGACGGATGATGACATTTCATCCACACAAATGTCCAGATTCCACCTCCTGAGTGTCACATCCTGCTGGCGATATCTCTCGAGGACTATATCAACACTGGAGCTCCGTCTTTATGGACAGCTCTTGTAGATTGTGAATGGATGCCACATACCAAAACCAAAGACAGTCGCATAGGCTGTACTGGCCATTGTAGCCATAACAAAAAGGCTTTAGGAACAGACATGAAGCATTAGCACACACATTCCCCGGTGGAAATTAGGGTGAAACGGCTGGCGCACTTGAGGAAATGGTAAACTTTACTTAACACACCACATGATAAATTAGAGCTTAAACTAAGTGATCCTTTTCTATACAGTTTGTGAGATAAATGTGAGTTAAATGACATCCCCTGCCTTTTACAGCCCGTCCCTTGCCCCAGCCTCTTACCCTGTTACACAGACTCCATCAGGGATGTCTAAATCCTCACAGCTGCTCTAAGCTTGTATCCTCTTGCTCCGTTTTCTCCTCTGTTAATCCATCATCTCTTTTGCGTGTCTCTCTCCCTCCTTCTGCTTTGTGAAACTTAAAGCCCTGTTCTCCAAATATTTCCTTAAAGCTGGGGTTTCAGAGTTTTGTTATGCCAAGTGAACATTGTAGGGTCCCATTGGTACAATCTGCCTGCGCTGACATATCTGACCTTCGCCAGCCTGGGCCCCTCCCGCTTTCACTGGAGCTATTGGCCAGTATTTTCTAATGATTACAGCTGGTTAAGCATCTGCTTAGCACATTGAGTGTGATACCTTCCTTTGAAAAGGTATATTATACATGCAATGGCAAGTTCTAAATCACTTTATAGCACATCTCTATTTAATGTAGATCAATTCCATTCTCTTGTTGTCACATTTGCACTTAAACATTTAGTACCACACACACACTTAATATGTGATGCTCATCATTAACCATGAGTATACAGCTAATGGACTTGTGCAGACGTCCTCTTAATGACTTCAACATCTGGTATATTGATTGAGTGTGGCATGTTGATGTCATAGCTGCACCCAACAACAGTCAAGCCTTTCTCATATTTATGTGTTTTCACGATCACTCATCATTCGTACTGTACACTGTGTGAGCAAACATGAGCCATTCTCTTCCGCTTGAACTTGTGGAGTAATCCTTGCAAGTCATTATTTTTCTAACTGTTCTTGTTTAAGCCATAATAGTGACCCTTAAAGTTAAATTATTTGACAGTGGGAATACTCCCTAATATTTTACAATGTGAAGCAAATTCTTCAGTACATCAATCATGTATTATTATGTTTCATAACAAGAAAAGAAAAATGTATGCTATTGACCCCAAGTATTTTTTACATGCTTACTTGACAAATTTACCATTGTAGGGTGTTAAAACTATATATTAATGTTTATTTTTAATCATATTATTTCCTCAGGCAACACGGGAGACTCTGAGCCATCACTGTGGAATGCTGGGGGATGCCCTGTACAAGGAAAACGACTTTGCCCTCATTATTGATGGGAAGACGTTAAAGTACGCTCTCACATTTGGAGTGAGACAGTACTTTCTAGACCTCACTCTGTCCTGTAAAGCAGTCATTTGCTGCAGGTAAGATTTATGCCTCAAGATGTAAAAACCTTTCATAAGATTGTTCATATGTGGCCAACTCTGCAAGCGCTTCAACACGATCACTTTCTGAATGACAACACATTTCAGACCTGCAACATTGATCACATTCTAATTGAAATAGAACATTTGAATAGGCGCAAATTCACACAATTACCTTTGCAAACGACTGAATACCAATTCTTATGTATAAAACTAGCCATGTTGTTTAAACTGTTACACACAGGTTCCTAAAATTATGTTTGTATTAATCTTAATCTGTTAATTTAGCAGTTAACATTTTGTTATAGTTTCTGGACTGGCGTAAAATGCTTGTCAGAAAAATCTAAATTAAACTTTTTTTTTTTAATTTGTCACGTTATCACCTTCACAACTTTAGGTTAACATTTGTATGGGGCAGTGCTGCATGAAAAAACCAAACTAAAGTCATTTACAGTTATAAACAGATGTGCAGTTTACAATCTAATCTCAGGAGACTTTCTGGACTATCCATCACTGGCAGATCCATCACTGGCACACCTTCGGTCAACAAAAAGTGTCAGTGTGGGAGGTGGATAGGCCGGTTGTCCCTGTGGTTTGAAAGTCAACTTGGGAGTCCAGTGAAGGGAGAGTCAGAGTCATAGATTGAGCAATTATGTAACTATTGGTGATGAAAAGATGTTACTCAAAAATAGATAGGTTTCCTCTCCACCCATCTGACCTGTAACTTGGCCTGGTGGGCTCAACTGGGTGTCTCCATGGCAATGGATAAGTTTAATGAAAACATTCTAAGCAAGCAAATTAGTTGTCAGTTATTTGAATTATCAATTTAGTTGCGACTTATCAGTGAACTTGTTCCAGTCATGTTGTAATCATGAAACTTTTAAACAACAAAAATGAATTATGAATTGTCACGTTATACACTTACACTATCTGCTTACTGCGTCAAGACTGAATCTGGTTGGCTGAAAACGTGACTTTAAATGTGACAGTATTTAGGACATTTTGAACATGAAATTCCAATGCATTTTGTTATTCTACGTAAAAACATTTAACTTTAAGGTTGCTGTATTCACATTTGCATCGTCTAGTCCTAGATTCCTGTTTAGTCCTGATGCAGACTTGGTTTGACCCTGTTCTAGTCCTGGTCTAGTCAAGGATTAGTCCAGGTTTAGTCTCAGTTTAGTCTGAATTTCGCTGCCGAGTGTGTGCAAGTGCGAACACAGCCTTAAACACCCTTAAATTTACATAGAGACACTCTGCTCATAAGGCCCCCGTATTTACTTTTAGGGTGGTCCTCATTTTCACTGTCTACATGCTTCGACGTACTGTTCAAAGTAAAGGAAGAGCTTAGCGTTTGCCAAGTGCTGATCCAAAGACATTTTTAAAAGATTAATGTTATTTTATGCAAACCCCAATCACGCTGCCCTGCTCTGCTGAAGAACGAAGGCGCACATTTCATTTCTCTTTGTGTATATTCATTTTGCTATTCTTCAAGGGGTCCACCTTTTCTTTGGCACCGCGCTACACACTTATATTAAACAGACATTCCGTGTTTTTTCCTCCTGAAATGACCGGGTTCGCTTCCTGCCTTTCAGAGTGTCTCCGCTGCAGAAGTCGGAGGTGGTGGAGATGGTGAAGAAACACGTCAAAGTGATCACGCTGGCCATCGGTGACGGAGCCAACGACGTGGGGATGATTCAGACTGCACACGTGGGAGTGGGGATCTCAGGGAACGAGGGTCTGCAGGCCGCAAATTCATCCGACTACTCCATTGCGCAGGTGAGGCAGATTACCGAGCCCCACATATTTGAGCTATCAGCTGCTGAAGATGGTATGAAAACATTTACTCCCACATTAAGCCCTAAGACTGGATATATACAAACTGTAAATGACCTCAGAACAACTGTAAAATCATACCACAGCTATTGCCCAAGCTTCAAGTGCAGACAAATGCAGATGTAAACAGGTTATGTTGTCAGTCGAGGTGGGCAATATATTGAAATGTATGTAATATTATGAAAGTTGTTATGGAGATATGCACAATTTGAATATTAAGTGTATCGTTTTAGTAAAAATATAAATAAACTACAAAAAGAGCAGACAGAAAAAAAGAAAAAAATATGTTAAAAGGTGAATTTCTGCACTATTTACAGACATTTCACATTTGACTGACAATTATACCTCAGCGAATGCATTTGACTACATGTTTAACACATTTCTGTATCACACCCCTCGTTGATAGTGTAGAAAGTCAATTAAAAAGTGTCTGTTTGCTTGAATGCTCGCCTGTAAAGATGAGAAGGCCGCCAAGTGCTCTCCACTGTTAACTTATGTGGATCACTGCACATAAAGGTGCTGTAACAGAATTTTGAACATGAGTTAATTTAAACTCTCTACATGTATTGCTCACTGCCTAATGCATCCTAAATATTAATTGCAAAGAGTTTTGAGTTTTCAAAGTTTTGCCGTCACGGTAACACTAACAACAACTGGTATGTAGAGAATAGAATTTAATAAAAAGAGTGCACAGTGGACTAAGTTTCACCCGAATAGCTGCTTTTACAATAACTCTGTACTGTGGCATCTGTACTGTATTTAAGTATGCATTTTAGGTATTTGTACTTTAAGTTAATTTGACAGTGGATACTTACTTTTACTTCTCTACATTTGAGAGCACTGATATCTGTACTTTTTTTCAAATCCCGACTTTGAGAAAACAAAACTATGCATGCGTATAATAAAAGTAACTTAACTAATTAACTAAAAGATAGATTTAGTTGCTTCTGTTGACCGGAAATTACTACTTAAATACCTCCTCTATCTGTACTTCTACTTCTGTGACACATTTGAGTACTTCTTCTGCGACTGGGCAAAATAGATTTTACTTTATTACATGAAAAAATCGGGTACAGGCCCTTTAAAAAAGTACATGATTTGCTTCAGTGAGAACCCAATTACTTGACAAATTTGGTGTTATTATCAAACATTTTAACAATAACCTTACATAAACTCAAACAAATAGCCAAATGAATCTCAATGTTTTTGTCTTGAACTGTGTCCCTTGGCTGCTTCATCTGTGACCTCAAAATTTCCCCGAAAGACACCCACTGTCATCACCGCTAATAATTTCTAATCCACAAAAAGCCAAATTCCTGCAGCCATCACTCCTGTCATTATGCTCTCAAGTGTAATATGCGTTACGATATCCTGACACATTGTCCCTGATAACAATAGCTCAAATGACTGCCAGGGCTGTAGCTTATACAGTTGAGTAGTTACACCTGTAGAACAAGCATCCACTGATACCAAACACTCAATGCAACCGCACAGGAAAGAGATCCAGGCAGTAAACTATTAAAATACTTGTACCTGTGTTCCCTAGTAACAGCTCTTAATGATACTCGCTGTCGATATGCGATACACGAATGCTACAAAAGCCTCGAGTTCCCCTTGTGCAGCTTCGTCAATGCGTAACAAGCCGCTCTGTACCTCATGTTTCTCCTTTTGCCGAAGGGTTCAGAAGTTATGGAAACCAAGAGTACACAGTAAACTTTCTGCGCCCCGGTGCACAAGGTTGTGTCTATTGAAGAGGCCAGGGTTTGTCTCAAGTGCCCTCTTAAATCCACATGACATGTTGAAGTGTGTGCCATTCAAACAGCTGGCCCCTCGATGTAATTCATTTAGGTTGTGTTCAAATATAGTTGTTCCAGCGGCGCGTTGTATGGTACATTAACTGCAATTTGCCGAATGCTACGTGAAATCGATCCTGGGTGGTTGCGTAACTTGTTTTTCCTATTCCTGTTTCTAATTGCATAATTTGTTTCAATCTCGCAGCTATCGGTGAAGGTCTTTGCGTTCAATCAGTTCTGGGCAGTTGGGTTTCTGAGATGGATAAATTTGCCTCTATACATTTTTTATTTCTTTTTTAATGTTTTCATTGTTTGCGTTTGTAACATTTAAAAAGATATCATCCATGACATACAGTAAAACCAAAAATGGCTGAAAAGGAGCCAAAAAACAACCCTTTTTCAACAGCTGATAATTTAAAACACAATGCAAACATCTTTTTTCAAATCTACAACCCAAAAAACGGAACATAGATATTTTTTAATTTTTAACTGTCATCTTCATACTTACTTATTATGAGCTTTTATGTATTCCTTGTCATTGTCATGTCATTATTGTTCTTGATTCTTTGATTTCTTTGTCAACATTATTCCATAAATTCACTTATTTCTCAACAATATTTAATTCCATTACTTTAGTTCTGAATAAATTTTTTAAATGTCTATTCCTTTTAGATTATACTATTGAGACATTCTTCTTTTCTTTTTTTTCCCAAAACAATCTTCGAATGTTTACTGTTAACTGTTTGGGGATACTTAAGCCAGCAATATCATGAACTTTTAATGACTTAGTTGGACAAATAATGGGTTAAACTGATCTCTAATATCGATTATTGGTGATAATTCTCAATCTCAATTCTCAGTTCTCTAGTGTTGGTTGTATATTTACATGTTTGACTCAAAATGTCTACAACACAGCAATGGCTTTGGATGTTTTTCCTTTTGTGTAATTCATATGAGATCTCCAGCTCAGATCTTCATCAATCATGACTCCTAAAAATTTTGGTTTCTCTTTTATTTATGTTAGATTTAAGAAAGTATTGGAGTATAAAGACTTGGCTTTAGGCACGGCTGCAGTCCATCTGTCATCAGCTAAGGTCTGACTGATCCCACCACGCGAGGATCAGATAAATGTGCCAATGATGGGCTTTCATCTTTCCATGCCACCACTGTTTTTCTCCGTTAGAGTGTAGTTTTGTCAAGGCTTTTTACTGGAAAACACCTGCGACTGGCTTCTGCTCCAAAGTAATCATAGTTACCAGCTTAAAGTGCGCTAAATTGTGAGTTCACCGGGGCCATAATAGCGGAAAGATTAGAAAGTGATTCAACAGTTATACATAAATCACAAGAGACCAAAGTTATTGTGCAATTTTCAGAAAGCTAAATCTTGGTTTTAGGATGTTGATAGTGCTGTATTAGGCATTGGGGAAGGTTATTTTAGGCTAACTCGTCATCAGTCATTCAACCGTCTCCTAACAACCTTTGATTTGTGTTGAGGTTTTTGGGAAGAGATTATTGTGTTTGTTGAAGGGTTCGTGAGTGATGAAGTATTAGAATTTACGCACAGTACACAGCCCTTTGCTAATCATTTATCTATGTGCTCTTTCCTCCCTCAAAGTTCAAATACTTGAAGAATTTGCTGCTTGTGCATGGAGCCTGGAACTACAACCGCGTGGCCAAGTGCATCCTGTACTGCTTCTACAAGAATATTGTCCTTTACATCATCGAGGTGAGTTTCATTCAGTTTACATGGTTTACAACTTTGTATTTCGACTGATTTCTGCTAGTTTGAATCCTGTATTGTCCTGCAAATGAGGTTTGAGCATTCCAAAAAATGTCTGTTTTCACCTTCCCCTTGTCTCCGCCCACTGCTCTGTACTTACTTAGGATTATTCAAAACAATTCAGTCTCCAGGCCATGCAGGGTTTCTTATTCCCAATTTGAGTAATTTGCTGAATTTGAGTCAACCATGCCAGCAGTTAACTTGACTATATTTTCATTATTTAAATTGACAGAATGTTATCTGTCGGTTATAGCCTATGTTCAGCCATTTCAGTTATATAAAGTTTGTTAGGAAAGTCATAACGTCTATTTAATAAAGATGTGTAAAATCTCGTAATTGCCATAGTCAACAAACACATTGAAGTCAGTTATACCGATTTTTTGTTCTGAGTTGTTTGCTTAGGTTTATTAACAGTTAAATGTTTTATTTCATGGATGTTGTACTCATAATTAATTTCAAATATACTTGTTTGAAGGTGAAAGGTGTATATATGGCATTTTAGATGTGTTTTGTCCATGTACGTATTGTACGTATCGTTGTTGTAAGAGACTTTTGTGCACTTGACTTGTGCAGATATACTGATCTTTCAACACAAATCCGGCACATGACACAAGCTTTTTTAGGTAATACATAACAAAAAAATTAATAACGAACACAGCAAGACAACACATAGCTATTTTTTTAACAACAAAAACGTGTAAATGAAAATCTGTTGTTGATGTAACTGACAGTGAAATGTCACTATAAAGAGGCAGGGCTTGAAATCAATGGTCCCTCTTTAATTATTAACCCGTTTTTGTCAATATTACAGTTTACAATGAACAAAATGTAAAATAATGAAATACATACATTATGGTTACATACTAAACACGCAAAAAAGCATACAATTTCTTCTTGAAAGCTGTGTTTTTTTCTTGTTGGGGTTTCCATGTTTTTATATCTGATGACTGGCTCTTAACATGAGCTGCCAGTCTCCGATGAGCATTATGAATGGTTTCACTTCACCATTTTGACGCGGCTGGACAGCAAACACAAAAACAAACACACCTAGTAATGAAGGAAAATTATCTAATGAACTGGACGTCTGCCTGGAAGCTCCGCCAGCCTTGAAGTCGGCCTCCTGCTCCTGCGCCCGAAGAAATGGACACACACTTAAAGGCTTTTTCAAACGAAACGCTCGCTCACATATTAATGGCGCATGCTGTTTACTCCATAAATCATGTTTCTGAGCTCGTTGGCCTTTGACAGAGACCAGACTGTCGTAGCTGCAGGCTCGGGCTCTAACTGAGAGTGAGCAGACAGATGAAGTGCCCCCTATCAGCAGCAGCACTATCTCTGGTGCTGCTGCGAGGGTTTGATCTCCATGCACTTGTCTGACAGCTGAGATCTGATAGGGCCCCACTGTCTTCTGCCCAGTGTTTGTCAATGGATTCTAAATAAACATGTAGAAAATGTTGAATAGTAAATTGAAAAAGTTTTGATTGTTTGTGCTTAGAGTTGTCAAAAGTCAGATACTCATCAATACTAAAACTAGACACATTTGAAAGTACTAATAGGAAGAAAAAAATCACATATACAAGACTCAATAGTTTTAGGATCATCTTAAAGTATAATTTTGTGCTGAAAATGGCAACAGGGGAAGTCGATTCTTCTAAAATGATCATTGTGGTATCAAAATCTGTGTCGACTACGGCTGCAACAATTAATTGACTTATCGTGGCTGGTCACCTAAAATATAAAAATAATCCTTGTCTTATTTGGGGCTGTAACAAGTTCCAGAAACACGCTTTATGATGCCAATTGAGCTGCAATTGCATGAAAATGGGACAGAAATGTGTTGCGTATTTGATGAAAACAGTATTTTGTCCTTAAAGGTACTCCACCTGTATCCTCTTCTCTTCTCTGGATCAGATCGTTATCTGGACTACAGGCTCTAAAGCACATATAAAACATTTTATAACAAAGACAGAACCATTATTAAACTAAAATCTCAATAAAGAAGAAATAATTTCTGATTTTCATCAACAGTACATTTTATTCATAAATATTGTCTGTCTACCTTCAGTCATCATATTCTAACCTTTATGCAGTTGATACTATGTTTAAACAGTCTCAATGTACAATAGAATTCATCGTTTGACTAGTCCTAGTGGGCAATAATGGCTCCAGACTTTATACCAACATCTTTAACACCAACATTCCATTTGACTTTAAAACAATGTTTCATGGATATAAAACTCCAACAATGGAAATGATAGATGGATACCTGCACAGTGTACTTTTGGCTGCAGCAAAAACTATTTATCAAGGAATGACAGAGACAGTGCCAACTGTCAAGGACTGGAATGAAATAACTTTAGACATTTTTAAAATGGAAAGACTTGATGAATTTAAAAAGGGACCAATTTGTCAGACATTGGGACAAACGAGACAGATAAAAATGGGACATATGCCAGACTGACTTTATACAGACTATTCTTTTCCTTTTTGCATTTTCGCTCGTTGCATCTTCTTCTGTTTGATCTTGTTTTTATTTTGAAAAATTTAGAAACTATTTTAAAAAAAACAACAAAACAAATGATATTTTCTCATACCGGGGAGATCGATTAATTAAGATTAATTTAATTAATTACCTGGAAACGTGGTTTGTATTTTCTATCTGAAATATAGAAACAATCCCATTTTCCCTGTTACCATATTTACAGTACCATGTGTTTCTAGAATGGCATAATCTCTGATAGAACAGAATATGCTCATTGTTTTATATCATAAATCCTCAACATTTGGTTTTTATGGTGTTGTTGTTTCTGAGTAAGACCAAGTATGAAAGTAATATTAAATTCGTATCAAATTCAATCTTCTATCCGTAAAACACATGCTGGTTCATTGATGGACTAAATTTTTCTTAAGCTTTTGTTATTTGTCCAATGTTTAACACACACACAAATCAACATTTTTGCATCTTGTTGTTTTCAATCTGCCCCCTTGTGCTGGTTTGAAATTTGAGACTTGTTCCACATTGATGTCCAAGGGAATTTTTCGAACTGTGCATGTGTAGTTCTCTTTTAACAATGTCACTCGGTCTTACACACCTTTTGTGGCTCTTTGAAAACGCATAACATCCCTCTCCCTGTAAAACTCCTTCGGGGGATTGAAAAAGATAATAGGACATTTTTCACTCCTTGGCAGCCTCAATATTTCAAATGTCCCCGTTTTGTATTACCCTGGCTTCCCATAATACCAGCAACCGGAGAATACTGCTAAATGCTTAGTTGCATCACTAATGGGTTTACTTTTGTGCCTGCATGTTTCCCATTGACTGTTAGAGAAAAAAGTAATGGAAATTTGAACTTTTGTGGGTCCACTGTATGGTACGCTGTCACGTTCTCAATGCCACGTCTGAGCAACTTTATGTTTAAGCCTCTTTTTGTCTTGGGCTTATTCCACTGGCTTTTTGATTCTTTTAAAGGGATAAAGAGTAGTAGGTAGGCAAGAACTTTCGCAATGAATGGATGAATGTCCGAGTATGTAAGCAGAGTGTGGATTCAGCAAGTCTTTGTCCTGGTTGTTACTTTGGTGCTTGACTGACAGATGGCGTGACTGTAACGGGGCAGACTGGGATCCACGCTAGTTTTCTCGCTTTATGTTCTATGCAGAAGATCTCTCAGTCTTCCTCCTCCTCTCGTCTCAGGTCAGACTCAGAGCTGTGCAATGACGTGGGTTCATTTATTTCAGTAACACTTGGAAAAACATACAAGCTCATCTGTCATTTAGAACAGTGGTTGAGAAAAAGGATGGGAACCACTGATTTAGAAAGAAAGAAAAAAAAAACGCCCCTCACCTCAGATTTGACAGGAATGCGTGATGCTTTTCAGTCAACTACAAGTAACTTTTTATTTTGTAAGCAGGCATGTGTGTTTTGATATTGACTGACGATACTTGTTCATGATTGGCTGATCTACCAGTCAATCACGATCATCTGAGCTCGAGGAAATAAATACAACGTCCAGAATACACAACTTTGTAAAGTGTTGGAGTAACGCGTAACGTTTTCCTTTTTTAATTCAAAATCATGTTGTGTTTTCTTTACTAAAACATCTTAGCGAAAACGATAATTCATAAATAAACCATGCACCGTTCTAAAACTAATTTACAAAGCAGAAATCGCTGGTCGTGAAGGCAAAGATTCCCAGCTGGCCTCTTTAGTTTGACTGACACATTTCCAGGAATACGGAATACCCTGATGGACAAGTAGCATTTATGAGGCAATTACACGAAAGCTCTTCCATGGGGTCTACATTAGATGTGGAGATTTCGGGCTATTATTATGCTGAATGAAACCATAGAAACTTTGCCTGCCATAGGGGCACAGCTCGCGTTTGTTCTTGTGCATATTTCCACCATATTTCTCAGCTCTTTCTGTATGCCGCTCTTTATTCCGTCCTTGCTTCTTGCATAGAGTTCATTGCCAATTCCGTGGCACAAAGATTAAGAGTATCAGAACTTGCATCTTGGGGACAAATGTCACGCTCCCGCCAGATACTTTTAGACAAGGCCTGTGAAGCAATGCGTTTGGAATCAGTGATTTTTTGATTCGCTGCTGATGAATATTCAACAAGTCGTCTTATCGCCTCTGCCCAATCCTCCTTTTCTTGGCTTCCACTTTTCGTCCGTCGCTGTTTTTCACGATGTGCACTGGGGGAGAGAGGCCAGCCACTCCCCTCCGCTGAGTGGCTCTCAATGAGGAGAAGAAAAGGAAGAAAAATCCTAGCTGGGACTTCCCTTAATGAGCAAATCAATGCATCTGTCCCTCAAGAGAAGGCCTGGAGAGGGAGAGAAAGGAGGGAGACGCTATTGGGACCCCGAAGACCAGGCCAAAACACTTGCACAGAGGCAGTTACCACATGCTATGAATAGGAACCTTTTTAAACTTAGCACAACAATATATCAGCCCAGAGCCTCGCATTGAGACGCGCTGTAATTAATTCAGCAGTTTGACCTACCCGCTAGCCCCTCGTTACCAGTGCTCGAGCCACGCTAATGGTTCAACCTGCCTCATGGCTTCAGATCTATCAAACATAACCCATAGCAACGACTTTGCAATGCGTTTCTCACCAAAGCATACTTCCGCGCATCATGCCTTGCCAAAAAAAGTACTCCTCTCAGAATGTAACCTGTGGTCTTCAAGAACAAAACGCATCATGGTAGAATGCACTTGGATTCGAAAGTGGGTGGAATTTCTTAACGGTTGGTGAGGTCCACAAACAAATCATGTAAAGATATTCTGCGCTTTGAGAGTAAAGGATGGACTGTCATTTATTCCTTATGCAGATGCTTCAAATGTGATTATATGGAAATTGAGCTATTGTGGATGTGGTGAGTGGCATCGCTTTTGTCCCAAGATGAGAATTTGTTGCAGTTCATGCTTCTAGATTGTTAAATGAAGCGAGGAGACATTTGGTTGTCCGTGGCCAAAACACAGCTCGCCTGATGTTCCTTTGACAAATTGGACACCATTAGTAGCTGTAATTATTTTTCGCAAGGTGGCTGAATGGTTGGAACTATCACCTCACAGCAAGACGTTTTAGGGTTTGACACTCAGGCGGCACAAGCCTTTCTGTGGGGAGTTTGCATGTTTCTCTGGGTGCTCCGGTTTCATCCATCAATAACCCAAAAAAATGCACAACAGGTCAAATGTAGAGGACTAATCGCCTTACAGGGACAGTCAATGTACCTTAACCTTAGAGTGTCATTGTATCAAAACTATGGATATGAATATTGACTCAAAATCACATACATACTGTAGGACACAGTTGGACATTTCCTGAACAATTTTTAAATACCCCTTCTATATCAGCTCTAGTATAAGAGCACATTCTACTTGAGCCTGTAGTCCTTTAGTCAATTAAACGGTCAATGGTGTCTTTGTCAATCAAATTTTTATTAGTCAACTAATATTTTTAGTAGGATTTTAAGGATTTGTATAGACCACAGCAGAAAGGGGAAAAACTTCATTCACATTAAACTATGGATGAAGGAAACCAAGTCTGTGAGCACTTTTAACTAGCCTTTTATTATCCTGAGTTGTTTTTTGTAATGTTTTGTCATTGTCTTTTGAGAGAGACGGAAATAGTGTTTTTGCTGTAATCTGGCATATTTACAGTGGATTGTGTTCATTAATATGCACTGTACCCATCACATAAATACATAAATTAAATAAAAAATAAGTTAACCGGAGTTTTGGAAGTGTCTGGACACTGTATCATGCCTTTCCAGTATTGAAGATGCTGTTCACGGAAACGTCTCTGTAGTCATGGTTGTTTTTGCACAAGATCCTAATAATTTATAGAGCTTTTAATAGTGCCACGCCCACTTTAACTTGATTAGTCTTTAGTCTGCCAAGAATTTAATTAGTTGGCTACAGCCCTAATTCTACCGCTAGAGAAATCAACATTTGTTTTTTTAAATTTACCGTTTTATTCTTTTCATAGTGGCATCAAAATTGGAACGAGCATCAACTTTATCCTTAGTATTGAAATTGAGTTTGAAATTCTGGTATCGTAACATCAGCCAGTAACAGAAGCACCAAAAAGTGTCCATCTTTAGCGTGTTACTCTAAACACATTGCTCTTTGGCCTTTTTGTAACCTGATTTTGTAACATCATGACCATCAACTCCAAATACCATTTTCCACAGCGCGACAAGTGTGACTAATAGAGATGGCCGGGTGCAGCTTATGGTTCACATTACCACTGTCTCCGTCTTTGGACACGATGTATCAAAGCCCCCATCGCTCAGTCTCTCAGCCCTGACTCTGACCCTTTAACTAACCCTGTCCATCTTCGACATGTCGTCAGTCTGATCAAGGGGGATAGAGCCGGGCTTGACAAATGTCTGAAAGTAAACCCGTGATAAATGCACGGGACAATTTGTGTTACGGAGATGGCGTCTGGTGGTCCCGTTTGTCTCGTTTCAAACAGTCCAAACGGAGACTTTCTGTGAGTTTGAAGTCGGAGCCAGACCCCGGTTTACTGTTTTAAACGAGTACGAGGGGCATTTGTCTCTTTGCTACCAGCATGAAAAATCACGCTAATTGGAAGATGCATTACTCCTGCTGTTGTGTAGAAATGAGCATGGGCTTCTGAAGAGTGTTGTGTGACAGAAATGCATCATCAGTGCTGCAATGAATGGTTAGCTCGGTTGCTTGTTGATTGGATTACTATAAACAAATTAAAGATTTGGGATGTGAAGAGGGTTTTCTGTCTATACGTATTTTATTTATTTATTTATTTATTTTTGTTTTGTTGTCTTTAAACAGTCACAAATGGGTATGATTATTACCATTCTACTTGGGTAACCCTTTTCTAGATACAGTATTTATGATACTTCTCCACAGGGACAACAACATGCACCTTAAACTTACCTTAACCTTTAGTTATTAAGGAAGAGTCTTTTCTTACCGCTTCTGGTGTTTGTTGTTATTTTTAATAGAATTAGAAGGTCTTATATTGTACTTAATATAGGGATACTATTGAATTAATCATTTTATTTAGAAGTACCTTTTTGGAAGCTTTTGGACACTTAAAGGTTAAAAAGAGAGATACAACAAGCACAGACAATACAATAAATTCATACTGATAGATTGGTTGCAAAATCAAAAGGAGAAGGCTTTTCTGATCAAAAATAGTTTCATGTTAATGTATCTGTTACTTTGTCCTAAAAGCCCATGAAAGAACATGTTTATAAAGTCTTTCAAATCTGACTTGCTTTGCTTACTTTGTCGCTCTAATGCTCTGATCTGTCTGTTTTTCGTCTCCCAGATCTGGTTTGCATTTGTCAATGGCTTCTCCGGTCAGATCCTGTTTGAACGCTGGTGCATTGGACTGTACAATGTGGTAAGTGTTGATGTATACCCTCCAAAAAACCCACTCTGATCTTTTACTCTGACACTAAACTGACTTTCTGCGGTGCCCCAAAAATGATCCTTTTATTGCACAACTATGTCATCAGCATCATGAAAACGTTCCCCCTTATTTATGACCCCTTGTCAAGTCTTCGTTCCCTCTGTGGCCCAAAAAATGTACTGAACGTGAAAGAACAACAGCTTTGGTTGCCCCACAGAGTGTAGTTAGCAATGGCCGCTCAGTTTGAATGATAAAAAGAATAAAAAGAACGAGGCAAAAAGAGCGGGCTGCTGATGTGGTGTATCCCACAGGGCTCCGTAATCGGACCACTCCTAATGAACTCATATTTCAAATCTGTCATGAGTTTAAGAGAGGAGGACCATGTGCATTTGCTGGTCTGATCATAAATACTATGTCATTTCACCCACAAGGAGTTTATATCCTACTTTAAACAGTTTATGATATTCAGTTTACTTCAATAAACAGAAATGAATGAGAATAGTGTTAGGTGAAATTTCCCAAACTCAACATTTGACTGCCCTCGAATGGAAGTCATTTCTGGGAGGCAACGACTGTCGAGTGAGAAGGCTATTTTCACAGGCGCGCTCTTCACAGGTATTTTATATAAATGATAATGATAATAAAGCAGCTCGGGACGGGCACTGCCGCTATTCCATTTCGTTTGTCCTGAAACTGAGGGAATTCCTGCACCTCAGTGGGAGTCTGTCGGAGGCAGTGGCCTGAATCCACCCTTCAATGGAGACTTCCCTGGGTCCGGCTCTGAATGAGAAAGGAGCCCAGTGGAGCATGTCCTGTGAACCGCTGGTCACATAGACACCCACTCCAGATGGGCCTAAAGTGCTCTCACACCAACTGACCCACTGAGCCCCCAAAAGCAAGCACACAATGCCTGCAGTGCTCTCCCGGCAGCTGCTATACAGACTGACATTACAACACCAGGCAAAAATTACAAAAAATGCATCTAACTCGAGAGGATGACAGACGTTTAACTTTACAGGTACACTATGGAACTTTTCTGGTCTCCACGTAGGGATGTCAAGGTTATTCAGTTAATTATTCAGTTGTGATTACTCAGGACACATATAATTGTAAGAACTGCAATAGTTGTGAGAATCATAGGCAGTGACAATGTGTAATTCCAGTTCAATATATACTCCAAAAAAGTAAAACGACATGTAAAGGTTTTTATCTAGCTGTTTATTGGACAATTTCATAACGTTTTCATTCAGAAAGTTTGATTCAATGAAGCTAGACTTACCAAGAATATCTCTGTTTGGTCGTAGTGTGAATAATCGTACCGTTTTGCTGTTTTCTTGTTTCTGTCCCTCAGCTTTTTACTGCATTGCCGCCTCTCACTTTGGGAATCTTTGAGCGCTCCTGCAGAAAAGAGAACATGCTAAAGTACCCCGAACTCTACAAATCCTCGCAGAATGCCATGGGCTTCAATACCAAGGTATGGACTCTGGTTTGATAATGTCCAGAATTAACCAGAATTAACTACATTAAACTTTCAGACTAGGGATGTCAAGATTATTTGGTTAATCAAAAATAATTCTGAATATCCAGGTCTAGTGTGTATTTGCTTTACAATTTACTTTTAGTTATAGTCTTATTCTTTTGTATAAATTATTACTAGTCTTATTTGAGTTTTAGTTTAGTTTTAGTCTATGAAAATGTCATGCTATTTTAGTCGACAAAATCCATAATAGTTTTAGTCAGCCAAAAAATGTATATCTCTATTTTAATCTTGATAGAATGCATTTCTGTGCCTCATGGGACATGTACAGATGTGTTTCTTGGACATAGATTTTGTTTACGGTCTGATTTGGGCCTCTGGGGTTGTTCATTTCATTCTTTATGTTTAGTTTTGTAGTTTATTGATCTACTTACATTTTGGTATAGAAAAGTGTGTAATTTGAATAATCTTTTTAGTCATTATGTTTACTTTTTGATTAGTTTTTATTCAGATTTACTTTGACTAAGACTATGACGAAATGATTTAGTTGACGAAATTAACACTGGCACAATTTAGTAGTAAAACTGATAATTGTGACAAAATTAAGTAATTTCAATCAATCCTTACTCCAGAAAAGTACACCTAAATGTATATTGCTTTTTTCTATAATTTCTATCGCAATCATTTTTACAATGAGTTATTTTGTTATGTGTCGATAAACGTTATATTGTGATGTTTCTTCTCACAACTGGTAACACTAAATTTTGATTAACATCCTTATTTCAGTCAAACATACATTGCACAACATATATGACGATATATGGAAATTCCTGACGATAACCGCGCTGTGTTGCTGTTGTTTGGATTGAGGCTTGATGTCACAGCTGTAGTTTGGTCATCTCTGGGTTGGCCCGGTGTGACCTGCTGTGTCTGCGCACTCCTTGTTGGTAATAAAGATGTCTCCTCGGTTCTCCATGCCGGGCGCAGACCCCGGACCCTCCTCACAGGCGTGGTGACCTGGTTAGCGCTGCATGGTGGTGGATTAGAGCAGGATTGGCCTTGGCGGACAGGGGCACCAAAGGTCACGGGGTTGTGGAGGATGGGGCTAAAGGGAATAAGAGAGTGTGCTCGTATTGTCAGGCAGCTTTTGTTGTAGAAAATTATGCAATTTGTTTAAGAGAGTTCTTGTTTGTCCCGCGAGCAAGGCTGTCGGATCTAGTTTGAAACACCCGTGACTTGTGGAACTAACCAAATAACAGTAGGGGTTCTATCAGGCGCCTAGTTGTGTGCCATGACTTTTCACAGTTCATTTCAAGAAAAGGAAATGAATGGCCTTCAGAT
The DNA here is from genome assembly GCA_019453435.1 of Rhinogobius similis. Classification (NCBI taxonomy): domain Eukaryota; kingdom Metazoa; phylum Chordata; class Actinopteri; order Gobiiformes; family Gobiidae; genus Rhinogobius; species Rhinogobius similis. Next base: position 29,567,840 of record CM033630.1, on the reverse strand, counting down.
CATTACCATAAAACTGACAAATAGTTACCTTTTGAAACATTTTTGCAATCAAATGTTTGTCGTTTAGTTGATAAATTGGTCAGTAGAGTCTTAGAGAGCCAAGGTTGACTTATTATTTTATTTAGATTAGATTATATAGGACAACAGCAGAAAATCACAATTAGGATAAGTTTTATTGCCATTGTCAATGAAAAAAATTCACAAACTTGCTTCGGTGTGCAACATGAAACAATCAATATTAATAGCAAAATATAAACTATGATAAAATAAGGCATCCATAACAAATAAAGCGTTACTAAATCAAATAAAAAATAGACTTACATTAAATACTTTGAGTATATAGTTTGCTGAAGATTTGATATTTTTTGGTTTCTATGTAAAAAGGCAGATTCAACTCATTATTCACAAGTTTATACATGTAAATACATAGTTTCCTAATCTTTTTTTCTGCATAGTTTTAATTCTGTTTATTTTTTTGCCTGAACTCCCATGCATTTGCAGTTTTGAGTGCAGATTGGGTCAAAGATACATAATGTTTGAAAGCTTTGATAAGCAGAACATGTCTTCTGTCAACCACAGCCCTATAAATGTTAATGCATTAATACCCTTTTTTCTCCAACTCGGCTATAAAACAGTTAATGACGAGAAGATTGATATATATCTATGGTACATTTCTTCTGCAGGAAACAAAAAAGCTTTTGAGGATTGCAGAATGTAAATGCAGTTAAACTAAAATGAGGAAATTCCACTTGGTAGCTACAGCCAAAAGGAAAAAGTAAAGACAAATTACTGTGGAGTGGTCTCTGATTTGTTAATTCATTATCGTAAAATGAAGATTTATTTCTTTCGCCCTGTCGAGATGTGGTATTTTATTCTCATCAACTTTTGTGACACTATTTTGTCCGATCGTGAACACAAACCTTCATTTTGTTTGGGCCACATTTTCCAAGAGCCATAAATGATGACTGGGCCAGGTCAGCAGGTTGTTTTTGCTGGCTTGTCCACCCTCTTCCCCAGATATTTTCCTTGCAGCTGGCCCGAGGCGAGGCGAGAAAATCCAGCAGGAATTTGGCCCCTCACCGCCTGTCCTTCTGCGCGCCTGGCTCTTTTGTACACAACAGATACCGCCTTTGTGAAGTAAAGCTGTTTGTGTTGAGGTGAGAGCAGGGAGTGACCAAAGGCGTTTGAAAAGCAAGGTGGGGTCCTGGTTGTGTTATCGGACTGTTTCCTGATGGATAAATCTACTACTAAACATTTTATTGACGTTGTTGCAATAGTGGCATAAGTGGCCAATATAACCTCTACCACTTAATATTGTAAGGTTGTTTTCGGTGTATGTAAAATTAAAATATCTTGTAGTATACCATCTATGGCTGCTTGATTATGGCAGAAAACTGTTATGTGGTTCACAGTTGAAATCACGATTATAAAACAATTACTTCTATGCAGTCCAAATGAACTTGTAGTTTAGAAAAGTGGCTTTGCTCCACGCTTTCAGGAGAAGAAAGAGTGCATATATCAGTCATGTTTTCAATCACAACATTTTTGCAATTGAATAAAGCAATAATTGAAATCACGATTATAAATGTTTTAATAAATTGCACAGCCCCAATACCATCTATAAAAATAAAACACACCAAAACTTGTCTAATCTTCAGAACTTCATCGTACAAGGTGATAATTCTGCACTTTTTTAGTTTCGTTTTTCGATCATTTCACATTTGTGCTTTGCTTGAATCTCCATCTACACATTTACCGGCACATTTTTGCCAATTTCTAATGGATGGAACATTTGAATCTGATCAGGATCAGTCAGAATAACCCAAAAATTGCCTCAATAGCAATAACTTTGTCTATAAATTTAGTCAATGTCTATGTTTACTTTATTTAGTCAATATCTTATTTGTCATGGGTGCCTTATTTTATCATAGTTTATATTTTTCTATTATTATACATTGTTTTATGTTGTACCTAATGCCAAAGCAGGGTCTTAGTTTGTGAATTTTGTTCTCTGACAATAGCAATCGCGAATATTGCTCTGATTCTGATAAATGTACGATTGTTTAAATTCTTATACCAAACTATGTCACAATAAATAGACAAAGATAGTTGAGGTACACTTGTTGTCCCCTATTAGTTCTAAAGTAGGGTAGTTTTAGTTCTAATTTAAGATCATTTTAGTTCCAAATTTAGACCTGGTTAGGTTTTACGTATCAGTTATTACATACAGCATATTTACTCCAAAAAGTATTATACATGTCTTACTTGTTTACCTGTTAACTTCGAGAATTACCAACTATGCCCTTATTCTCATCGTCAAAAGCAAAAACAACTAACCAGGAAAAATCTCGCTCCAAATTCATTCCTGCCGGCTTTATGCTCGTGTTTTGGTAGCTCCACAAAGCATAATTACAGGTCAGACTGGGCGTTCATTTAAATACAATTGGGTGAAAAACAAGTTGATTCCATTTGTATTCATTACAGTAAAGGGATAAGAGGTGCGGGACTTCACCCCCGCAGTGCTGCGTCTGCGACAGGAGGAAGAATGTAGACGCAGAGCAATAATCCTGTCAGCTGGAGGTTAATTGGCATAAATATGGCTTGGTAACATTGGGGATGATTTGGCTCACTGTGGGGCCAGTTTGAGCCACTCCGCGGCCAGTGTATTGCGTTTGTGTACACAGTGGGAGAGTGAGGTAATCCTTTTTAGGCGGGTGGTGGCCATGCGACTTTGTTTAGTTGACAGAAAAACGTGATGTTGTTGAAGTCCAAATTTTCAAGCTCGGAGATGTCATGTTCCTGTTCCAAAATGTCAAATGTCGGTGTGATCAAGAAAATACAGAAAGAACAATGTATTTGGGGCTCAACATTTATCGTGGGTGTTTTCTTTCCTCTTTGGGGAAGTATTTCTTTGTTTTTTGTTAAGATTTAACCTGTGGAGGGAAAAAATAGGAATTTATATTACTCATTATTGACACCAACTACAGAAGTATTTCATTATGTTTATTTAAAGATTTTACAGTGTTTTAGGGGGATTTTCTTGCTGCCAGTTTCAATATTATCTGTTATAGGGCTGAGCAAGATTAACAAATTAATATCTAGATACTTTTTTGGATATAATGATATTCAGATGATATTATCTATTATGATATTAGTCCTGTTTTTTACTAGGTTTAGTCCTGGTTTTGTCCCTGGTTTAGTGCTGTCTGAATCGTGCTTTAGTGCTATTTACGCTTGCTTTTGTCCTGATTTTGTCTATGGTTTAGTCCTGTTTTAGTCTGTACGTTAGTCCTGGTTTTGCCCCTGATTTAGTCTTGTTTTAGTCCTTAGTTAAGACCTGCTTTAGTCCTGGTTTTGTCCCTGGTTTAGTCCTGTTTTTGTCCCTGGTTTAGTCCTGGTTTTGTCCCTGGTTTAGTCCTGGTTTTGTCCCTGGTTTAGTCCTGTTTTTGTTCCTGGTTTAGTTCTGTTTTTGTCCCTCGTTTAGTCCTGTTTTTTTCCTTGGTTTAGTCCTGTTTTTGTCCCTGGTTTTTTCCTGGTTTTGTCCCTGGTTTAGTCCTGTTTTTTCCCTGGTTTAGTCCTGGTTTTGTCCGTGGTTTAGTCCTGTTTTTGTCCCTGGTTTTGTCCTGGTTTTGTCCTGGTTTTGTCCCTGGTTTAGTCCTGGTTTTGTCCGTGGTTTAGTCCTGTTTTTGTCCCTGGTTTAGTCCTGGTTTTGTCCCTGGTTTAGTCCTGTTTTTGTCCCTGGTTTTGTCCTGGTTTTGTCCCTGGTTTAGTCCTGTTTTTTTCCTTGGTTTAGTCTTGTTTTTGTCCCTGGTTTAGCCCTGTTTTTGTCCCTGGCTTAGTCCTGATTGGAGTCCTTGGTTTAGTCCTGTTTTAGTCTTGCTTTTGTCCTGTTTTAGTCTTGCTTGTAATTCCAACGGAATTATAGTTAACTGTGTCTTTAAATTTAGTTGAGGTTTAAGTATCCGACAAATGTGGAAAAAAGGCATTCAAATTTAGCATATTATCTTCAAAACAACATTCACAAAATTATACATTTTCGACACATTGTCCACCTTTGTAGTGGTAGCAATATATCACACTTTTTGGCATTTGGTCTAGTGAAAAAAAATGAAATAGAGTCATAATTACTCCAAGTGTAAAACTGAGGAAATTGTAATGTGCGTTTTAAGTTTCAATGACATTTTTGCTGAAGTGTTTTTTTATAACCCCATATTAGAACTCTTAAAGCCTGCCAAGAAGTAATGATTAAAAGGAGACCAGTGATGTTTTCCTGTTTTGTTTTTATTTTCGCCCCGTCAGCCAAATTCGCTCTTTGAATTCGGATGAACCCCCAGCACTGCGAATTAGCACCACCATCTGGGTCAGCCCGGCGGAGGAAAAGAGGGCAGCACTGGAGCCGTTTCTGGCCTGGACAGATTTCACGGCTGTTTCATGCTACATCGCCCATTAGTGTTTTGTTTGGCTCCAGCGCTGCATAGTGTACATTTTAAACAAGGTGGTTTTGGATTGGCAGTATCGGTTTGAAGCACTCCAAAAGTCTCATGAAGGCACACACTTTTCCAGACTTTTAATAATTACCATGAAAAGTGTTTCATCTGTGTGGGGCCAGTCTGGGTGGGTTTTGCATGGACGATGTTGTATATTGTGCTGGCGCTGGACCCTGCAGTTGATTGAAAGACTAGACATCTCCGGAGTTGTTATCCAAATTTTTAAATAAGCTTAGTGTAAAGAAATAAAGTTAAAGCTGAAGGCCAACATTGTGCGCTCTTTTCAGCACACACTCAGCAGCGCCTCTCTCGCTCATAACACTCAGAGGATATACAGCGTGTCTGTCAGCGGGGAGGCTATTCAGGCAGGAGGCCTCAACAAAACCGCCACTTAGCCTAGCGCTGGGCTGGCACAAAGGCGAGGGGTCAGGGGTCACTGGGTAGGCTGGAGCTCCTCGCACTCTTTTCAAATCCTTTTTTCCCTCTGTCTCCTCTCTCTCCCTTGTTTTTGGACTCTCCCACCGCCTCCACCCCCACCCCTCTGCTGCCTCCGTCCCCTCCATCTTTTTTCCCATTTTTCTGCAGGTCTTCTGGGCCCATTGTCTGAACGGCCTCTTCCACTCCGTCATCCTCTTCTGGTTCCCCCTTAAAGCGTTCCAGCATGGTAAGTAGCTCCCTGAGAGCGCGCGGGGCTCAGGATGAAGAGGGAGGACAGTCAGACTCACATACTCTGTCTTAATTAGTTCTCTCTTCCATCGCCGTCTATTACAAACATGTGTGTTCTCCAGCTAGAAGAACATAGACTAACAAGCAGGAATCCATTTTTAATCTAGTTCAAGTGCACTAGATAACTCACCTCAACTTTTTTTCCCATTCATTTGTCAGACTCTTCTTGTCTTGAAATAAAGAAATTACAAAAAACATGTTATAAAATATGCACACCAAAGTTCACAAGGTGAAATGAGCGCATACAGGCATGTTACTCTTCATGCAGAGAACAAATCATTTGATCCAGGGCTGCTGGCCACACGCAGGACCACACAAGCTTGTGCCTGTGCTCCAAACAAAGGCGCCAAGCCCCTTCAGTCTGACTGACAGGCTGTCAGAGCAGCCTCAGTGAGCACACACATGTGATCAGCCGGAAGTAAAGCAGAGCAGAGCCGCTCTTTCTCCTGTTACTGACACTAACCTGCTGCTGTTATTTTAGATCCAACCCGTGTGGCACGGTGAAATGTTAATTACACCTTTATTATTTTAGGAAACGCCTATTACCTCTTATATTTCTCTTACTTTTGGCCATCTACTTTCTGTCACATTGATGACTTTATAAAAACATTGTGGTATTAAGAGTTGTGATGACAAGTTATCGCTCCACTCTCTTCTAGAACACCAAGAAATCAGTGATTGACTGTGCTTTCCATTTTCTCTTCTCTCCAAAGGAACATTTCACACCAAGTTACTGAGCAGAACTTGTAGTAATTTCCTGAGCACACTCACCAGCTTTTGTTTTTAATTTTCTTTGCAGATACTGTTTTTGGCAGTGGACAAACTCCAGACTATCTCCTCTTGGGGAACATGGTTTACACAGTAAGTGCTTAGGTTGTGTTGACAGCAGTTCTCTCTCTGCTGAGCTTGGATGTGTGTGTATGCACCTACTGTGATCATTTTACCTCTTTATTACATTTACAGAGTTAATCCAATATTAATGAAACTTTTTTTATACAGTTTGTGGTCATCACAGTCTGTCTAAAAGCCGGTCTGGAGACATCCTCTTGGACCACGGTAAGATACTTTCTACTCTGTAATAAATAATTTTAATAATAAGAATAACACATTTTCTTTAATTATAACTGAGCCGATCGAGAACATTTTTAACATAAGAAGTCCATACATTTTTCAAACTCGATCATTTAATAGTTGCAGCCTTTATATTAATGTATGTTCTGCTCAAATACTAAGCGACTCTTCTAACCTGTCTCAACAGTTCAGTCACATTGCCATCTGGGGAAGCATTGCATTGTGGGTGGTGTTTTTCCTGATCTACTCCTCCCTCTGGCCGCTCATCACCCTGGCTCCCGACATGTCCGGAGAGGTAAACACGAGCGCTCGCATGCACGGGGCACACAAACACGCACGCACACCGTCACAGCAGGACCCCGGCGCTCAAAATGCTCCTCATGTAAACGCCTCCACTCCTGCCAGATTCTTCAAACTCAGGCAGACACTGTGGGAGACGTCAGGGCTCTGTTTGACGTGGGTCTTTGTAAGGTGAGCCAGATGGGTGTGTAAACTGTCAAACTTCTGGCTTGTGTTATAAAATGACTTAATTGGGCTAATTAGGCCGGTGTTTGTGTTGCTCTGCCCTTCGCTACTCTGAGTATCCACAGGTGACACCGGCTGTGAGGTCGTCTGAGCGAGGACATAATGTGTGTGTGTGCTCGGGATTACAGAAAATTGCTGCTAGCGTGGATAGTAAATACAATACAAGCTAATATACATTTGTATTAAAGGGACATATTATGCAAATCAACTTTAATGAGCTTTTAACCTTTTTATAACAGTGTTTACTCATCAGTTTAGTCAAAGCTATATTTTGATTGATTTGTGCATGTTTGAGTGATCTAGGATTGCCCTGCAATTGAGGCTTGAGGCTCTGGAAATTCCTGTTTTCACATCCCTGTACTCACATTTAATTATCCACAAATTAAGTCACTGAGCGATATATGTGAGGGTCTAAAATGTAACGTAGACACTTTTTAAAAATTAAGACACACAAATGACAATCCGCTGCTTCTTATGGTATGAAGAGGCGGGGCTTATCAATTCTGCAATTTTTAACAGGAAGTCGATGGACCCATTTCCATTACCAAGCTCTTTTAGATCAATATTGTGGTTTATAATGAATAAAATGCACAATTACTATCTACTTATGTTATACTATAGTTCAATAATCCTTGACAAAAGCATAATCTGGCTCCTGTAAGTAACTGACTCGGCTCCTTTAATTTTGTATGCTGTGTTATTATAGGAAAATGGTTTCTGAAGATGTTTCCATGCTTGTTTTTATGCACTGCTCCCTCAGCCCCCCACAGGTAGTGAATGGGCAGCAGTTAACCTCAGGTGACATTTGCTAATACAGTTAGCGAAAGGCTTTGTCTGTTTGTGACAAAGGAGCACAGCAGGTGAAGATTAGTCGGCTTAAGTCGGCTTATCCATGTTGATGATTTGTAAATGAATAGGCCTAGTACATACTGTATATGCTCACTTATCCCTTATTATTGTAACGACGCGGCTAAAGACACCGACTTGTAACCATCTGATACATATTAGCGTTAAAGCATGAGATTACCAGTAAACCTTTTTCTAAATGAATGCAATGCAATGAATAAATGGCAGAATGGAACACTTTAGCAGTTAGTTTGCAGCTGCTAATACAAAGAAAAGTTACATACAATAAATACTGACCCCAAAAAACATTATTTATTTGACCTTTATTGAAAAGCCTTCTTGCTGAAAAATGTACGTCTGATTTTTTTCAACTGATCGTACAGAAGGATTTGTTTCATGTCCAATTCTATGCTTGCTTTATTCAAATTTTAACTTTAAAAAAATACACAAAATTTGATTGTTTACATCAAAATTTCTTGTATTTAATTTGTCAATATAACGAACCAAGATATTTAATCCAGGCTCCATCTATTTTTCAGATTCCTTTGTCCCAATTATGTCAACTTTTGGCCATTTTTACACATGCATTTTCTCTCTTTTTTTTTATATGAATACATTACAAGATGAAAAACCTGTCATGTATTGCATTTTTCTTGCAGTTTTATATCACTTCAGGTCAGTTTATTTCAATCACTTTTAGCATAACCATTATATAACATAAACCGTAACAAAATGTGTCTAAAATTGTCTCAAAAGGCTCCGACAGGCCAGACTTAATCAGTAAAAACTATTATGAAACATTAAACATTAGAAACCGTTTCATAATGATATTCTGAATTCTTTTTTTTTCCTTTTAACCCACAGTTTCTCACCTTAAAATGTAGAAAGCGGCGTATTACCTCTCTAAACATACCCTAAAACTAACCCCATAACACTACAGATTCTTGTCAGTCCGACTGTCGCATACGAGACATACCAGAATCTTCCGCCCAGTCTCCTGAATATTCGTCCGCCTCTCCTTCACTCGCTCAGACAGACTCGGGCAGCAGCAGTCTACATTACCGACGTCTTCTCATCTTAGCGTGAAACATGCTGCTTTCATCCATGGCCTGCAGCACTTGACCGAGGACAGTAATGGTGTCCTGTGGGTAGAGGGGTAACCTTACGCCCCCTTGACTCCGCTCAGATACCAGTACATCATCATCAAACGGGGGACGCATCTCTCAGAAACTCGAGACGGCATCACACGCAACAGCCCCAAAGCCACGCAGTGTGCCCTTGAAGAACTGCTCCAACCCAATCAAGCCCCGCATTTTTCACTCTGGCCCCATCTGCGAGCAACGTTTACAGTGTTTTGAAGCTCCTGGGCCTTCTGTCTATTTTCTTAGTCCTCCTTTTCAAAGCTTTTAGGAAATATGACGTAACGATGCCCATGGACAGTGCTTGTTTTCCAGACAATTTAGACATGAAAAGAGAAGACTGGTAAATTGAAATGTGAGTTTGCAGAAATAGAATAGTGTACCTTGTGGGCTTAATTATGCAAAAATAACAAAAGGGTTTCATTTAGGGATGAGTCCAAATGTATTGCATAATTATTGGATCAATATGTATATCCATGGATTTTAGAGCGACAAAATTATCGCACCATTGTCATAGCAACTTAGAATTTAAACAAAATATTATATCTTTTGAATGGGAAAAACAGGTTCTCAAAATATACAACATATTATTAATCGGAAGCTGAAAGCCATGAATGGCAACACTTTTTACAGCATTACAATTCTGCCTATTTTGAAAAAAGGTAGTTGTTAAATCATTTACTGTTATTTCTGTTAACTGTTATTTAGGCTCTTGATTTTCAACCAGTGTGCCAGGAAACACTAATGTGGCTTAAGGTATTGCCAGGTGTACCTCGGAAAAATTAGAATTTTAAGTAAACAGTCTCAAACGTGGATTTAATTGAATAATTTACCACTTTGCAGCCAACTTCTGCACCAAAAATGAACACCAAACAACAGTAATAATTGCCAAATTGCATGAACCAGACAGTGACACAGACAATAATCATCACATTATCGTAGTCCTAAAAGGTGTAATTTGGCAATGTTTTTCTAGGTGTGTTGCAGAATCTTTTCAACCACAAAAAGTTAGTCGCGACTCAGAAAGGTAAAAGGAACACTGGCTATGTCATAAATGTACTGGTTTTACAAAAAATACATTTTAAAATGCATGCATTTCTTTAGAATTATTATTGTAATTATCATGTGCATTATACTGTACTTCTTATCACGCTCTTGGAATTTTGTGACTGTTTTCAAACGGCTAAATCATACGGCGTCTTATGATTTGATGCATCGCGTTTAAGTTGTCTTTTTTGACGTTTTGCACAACTTCCTTCATCTTTAGTTATGGTGTACTCTGTTTTACTATTTGATATTCGTTGCCATTGTTTTGGATTTGTTCAATGCAATGACAGAAACACTCTACTGTCCTACTAGGCCACCTTAGATCCAAAATTCATGCGTTGCTCTTATTTCGCCGCCTCCTTACGCCCCCTCATTGGTCCTAGAAAGTGCCACAGGGCCAGCCTCCTAACACAGACACCAGAGCTCCTCACTGCTGCTCCTGTTTCTGCTCTCTTTCACTGACACTCTCATCGCGAGACGTTAAGCAGTGCCTGGCTCCGTGTACGCGCATTCATCAGTGTCAGCCAAGGAAATACTCTGTACTATTGACAGGACAGGTGCGAGATCTGGCCACAGAGTAGTCAATAAGCCTTTTTCGGGATCTAGCTCTAAATCCAAACTGCTTAGACTTCTAAAATATGCCACAAATGAAAAGAAGATGCCCCATGCTTTAGTTGAAGAGGTACAAGCTGCTACACTAAGCTTGTCGGACTTGCTTCAAATGACTTACTTTCTAAATGAAATTACCTCTCACACAGGCACAAGGAAAAGTGCAAAAAAAGTATAATATTTTGTCTTTGTGTCTTAAATCATAATAGGACAAAGTAATTAAATCAGGAGTACTTGACCTTTTCTTGTAAATAAATAAGAAGTAATTTTCTTTTTTTCCCCCCATACATCTAGTAAAAGCTTTAGCTGTCTGCCCCAGTTTCACTTTGCAGTCTGAAAAGAAACTCTTCTAAAACTGTGCACAGGCCCAAAAATTAATGCATGTGAATATTAATGATGCGCCAATAGGTTCGTGCGAGCTAGGGACTCCTTAGATAGATTGAAATACTAAAAATACTTCCTACTTTCATGGTTTGAAAATCAGATGCACCAGCTTATTTTGTTGATTGAACTCCTTTGTTTTAAGCATATCTTCCTGGTCTTGTTTCCCAGCTCTTGTTCACAGCAAACCCAAAATTTGTCCAGATGTCTGTGTAATCCCCCTTCGTCCAGGTCAGTTCCATTGCAAAATAAGTTCCAGTAAGCCAGGTCGTTAGAGCTGCGTCAGAACTGAAGGAGCAACGCATTTATTCACGTTGTCCAGTTGACATAATTTAAAGTACATACTGTATAACAAGTGCTCGTTTTCTGGGTTAAGACCTCTGTTAAGTATCATTGTGCTATATAAGTCGGGTTGCAGTTGCAGAGAAATTAAAGTTGAAAATAACAGGAAGTAGTGCTGAAAAATCTGTTGGCCACACACAAAGTGTAATAAACACGATTCTATGACAGTTTAAACATTCATTTGGGAAAATACAGGTGTTTGTCATATATTTTTATTTGTTAAATCATAAATATTGTGTAAATTTTGGCCTTTGTTTTGTTGCTAGATAGTTTTGGAATTACTTCTAACGTATGTCACATCTGCTGTCCATCTCCAAGCAGGAAGAAAATTATAAACATCCTCAAAATTACTATGGAAAACGACGTAAGATTTTCTTAAGTTTTACAAAAATGAGTAATCTAACCTGCACTTTAACCTTCTTTTGCCATCATTTATCCAAAATGCATGGTAATTAAATGTACATCTGTGACATTTCATAAAAAAGACAAATTGTGTTGTTTCACTTTGCACTATGCTGTTTTAGTATTGCCAGTCATCTATAGTATGATTTATTTGTATAAAGGAAGAAATTACAAACAGATGTTAACATTTGTTGAGGCTCTGTAGGTTTCCAAAAATGCTAAAGTTCTGTCTGTCTTTCTATACCAAATGACACTGCTGCATTTGATCTGTGATTGTTTACTCTTCTTCAAAACACTCCGTACTTATTTTAATGCCGTTTTAGCCTCTAGACATTTATAGGTTCTCATTACAGTATGTATGAAGGCAGCATAATGGAAAAACGCCATACTTGCGTTGTAGTCTTTTTCCGTTAAGTTGAAACATGTGATTTGTTTATGTGGTTCATGTTAACGCTGGAGCAGCCAGAACTCTTCAAATGTTTCCTGAACCATGCATTTTATTGGTTTTCCCTGTAATAATTCAAGATAAGCTGTTAAAACGTATATATTTTCCTTTTTGACAGATGAAAGTATTTTCTGGTGGATCTGTTGGCTTTTTGAGAATCATTGTGATTTGTAGGTTACCTCGATAAGAACTGTCCCAATAACGCATTTAAAAGATGTATTGCTGAAAAAAATGTCAAAGGATGATTGTTTTGAAAGGCGATAGACAGGTCGGCTGATATATTGGCTGTCTGTCGTAATTCTGCAGCACTGGACAATATTTTGTTTTTGCCAATCTGGTGCTTGAATAATACTCAAACGCTTTATTGTAACACTTCAGTGCTCAAAACACTACTACAGGGCTATTCAATTGGCGGCCCGTGGGCCAAATCTGGCCCACCAAGCACTATGGTCTGGCCCATCATGATAAAATGGGCCTAGTCCTGTTCAAGATGTTGTTTACACCAGTGTAATTCAATAGAACTAGAGGAGAGAGTAGAGTAGAACTATAGGTTTAGTCTTGGTTTAAACCTGGTCTAGTCCTAGACCTGGTGTTTTAATCTGCTCTACTTCAAGTTGGTTATTGATCAACACTGGGTTTGTCTTTGCTTTAATCCTGTTTTTATGAGAGAGTAATATTATTATATTTTTGTGTGTGAAAGTAGATTTGTGTTGAACAGTATCACTGCGACACTATCACTTTGTTGATATTGGATATAAAACATAAAACTGTGGTGCAGTTTTGTGGTCCAGCCCCCAGACTATAGCCCTCGTTGGAAAATATAATTGAATAGCCCTTCTCTACATTGTTTTCTTTGCATGTGTGTGGTGCAACAGGTTCATAGGCGTGTTTGTAGTCAAGTTAAATTGCATTACTTAGGGCAAATGATAGAAACCAGCCCAAAAATATTGACCAAAAGTATAGGCTTAAAAATAATGGCAGGCCTTATCAGCTAATCGATTTCACTGGATTCTAAATTAAGCATGGGATATATAGTAGTTCTAATATCCACATCGGTTGATGTCAACTAATTATTTTATTTATTTGTTTTTCCACAGGCTAATGAGTAAAAATGGAAACAGAACAACAATTAGGCTAAAAATACTCCACACAATATGCCACAGTAGGAAGCCAAATATTGGATATTGGTATAAATCCATATTTGCCCATCCCTACTCTAAACAATCAATAATGACATCGGCCACACAAAAAAACAAAAAAACACATCAGCCATTTTCTAATGTTGAAGACCTCTCTTATGCTGAAAACAGAAATATTTATAGTTACGATACGATGTTACAGTAATTCAAGCATCGAGGTTCACCTTCTGGCCTTGACCGTTTGATGAATGTCTCTACCTCTCTTCATTTCACACCACTGCTGTCCTGTATTAAGTAATGTTATGAATGATGTAGCTGGCATTGTATGTACAGGCATGCTCAGCACTATAGTTAAATCATGTAGATCTGTTTTCCTTCCATTGATAAAACTCCAAAAAGGCATCTGGACATGATGTACTCGCAGTGTGTGAATTATATCTCTTGGCCAGACGAATGTTGAGTGTATAAAGTGTTTATCTTAATGTTTAATTTTGTTTTAAATGTTTTGCAGTATTAGGCAGACGGCACAAAGAAACTATGACTCAAAACAACTCATTTGAGGATCTGTGTTGACTTTTCCACTTTTCTCTTCTGAATTGTTTACGGTTGATGCGGCCAGTCAGCGAATTACTTTTCCTTTTACCCCCATGTGGAGCTTTTCTGCTGGCCCGTCTTCATGAGTTGATCATTTTGTCTTGACGCTAAAATGTTCAGACTTTACAAAGGCTTCAGTCGAGGATTGATTTGATCCATATTTTGAACAATTTTATAGTTTCACATTCCATTTCCTGCACTACAGTTGAGTCCGATGGTTTGTGGTGAAGTGGACTGCCTGGATTCTGCATGCCTTCCCAAACAGTTTGCCTTGAAAAACCCTCTTAAAAGTGGTTGACACAAATATGATAAATAGTTTGTGTTCAACATAAAAGTTATATATTTTTTTCAGAATAGTCGTAGATCTTTACAGTCATGTTGTAGTATACACTCTTAGTGCATTAACCTGTAAACTGAGGTCACATTTAAGTGTTTCTCCGTCTCAGTTTATGGACGGGGCTTGTCTCATGTCTCAGCTCAGAACCTTCAGATTTGCCTCACTGAGCTGCAGAGACCTGCTAACCTTGGTTCATGATTGACTTTAGATGCTGGGGTTTTGGTAGTTTGGCGTTTTCGGACCAGATACATTCCCTTTAGGTCTCTTTTCAACTGGTTTAAGGATCTAGGGTCATAGACTCCATCAACCAAAAGTGAGTTGCTACTGCTCCTGCTTTCTGATTGGCTAATCGTCTTAATATGGATGCCCATTGGCTTCAACCAAGTGGCTGCTAGTCTTCCTGGTCTGGTAAAATGTAATAAATTACATTGTACAATTTAAAGGTATTTGTGTAAATTTACTCTTAATCGTTAACATTTTTCATTGAATGCAAATTTTTACTTGAACATGTTTACCTCCTATCTGGGGACAAACATGAAATTTGAAATTAAAAGTCTAGATGTCATGACCTGAGCATGTATTAAGTGGAACGTCTCACACTCATATCTCGCTGGTGCCTTGTATACACCCATATGAGGGGAGGGAGGAGAGGGAGGGGGGGGGGGGGTGTCTGACCTGTCAAAACACTGCAGCCTGCTCGGGGACACTACTGTCTGACCAGCAGCCAGACAAGTTTATTAGTTGTCCTGAAACCACAGCCGTGTTCCCGGAGCCCTCTCACCCCGCCGCTCCCAGGGGCCCCTTGGTATGAGACATCACTAGGACCCACTAACACCCGAGCCTGACCAGGGGCCGGAAAACAAACATGTGTTGATTGGGACTGGACAGCAACATCTGATCTCAAAATGTAAACAGGAACATTTTTTAAAAAACGCAAAGAAAACAAATGAAACAAACAGCATTTTAATGAATTTTGACTAATTTCAAACTGTTCAGTCAATGTTTTTCTAACAACACATAACAAGTGGTACTAAATCTGCAGTTTTGGTACATATTTAACAAACTTTCATACATTAAACTTGTAAAAGACTCCCGTAGTTTATTATTGGACCCAGTTGACTTTGATTTAATATACTGGGTACACATCTATCATTTTTTTTTTTTTTTAATTCTCTTCGTCTTGAAAGTCTCCATTAAAATGCACGATACACCGGCTGAAACTGAAAATAATTAACCTGACGTATGACCAGAAAGCAGCAAATGTTTCCACCAGGGCTGCACTATTTCAAAATCGTCATGAAAAGAAAAAAAAAAAGACCATATGCCCTAGCGTCATTTTCCCTCATCTCATACATTGTGAGCTTGTGTGAGCAGAGAATGGCTCTATTCATGGGTTACTACGGTCATGACATTATAGAAGTGGATGTCATGATTTCAGATGGAAGGCAGAGGCTAAAATGATTTTATGACAGAGGCAAGTCCACAAAATAAGCTGAATTGTTTGTCAGGGATTGTTCCATATACTTTTCATATGAATCCTGTCGTAAAAAAAGGTTCTTCCATCAAAAATCGTGCCATAATGAATGAATAAGGCACCACTTTTTGAAATTATTGTGAAGGAACTGACTGAGATGTTTGGAGATGTTAAGGTCAGTTATAGCTGTTTTTTGACAATTAAAGAGTCACATTATACCATCAAATTTACACTTGCGCCCACCTCTGTAGAGATTGTAATTATGTCGTCACACATAATAGTATTTTCACTGAGTCTCATGTTAAACCACTGCAGATTTAAAGATGATTCTAGCATTATATTGTGATAAACTTGCCAGTAGTGACCCAGTCGTTGTTATCGATTGTTGTTGTTATCGATTGGGAGATATAGA
Source organism: Rhinogobius similis (assembly GCA_019453435.1). Classification (NCBI taxonomy): domain Eukaryota; kingdom Metazoa; phylum Chordata; class Actinopteri; order Gobiiformes; family Gobiidae; genus Rhinogobius; species Rhinogobius similis. The sequence goes on along the minus strand of CM033630.1, from coordinate 29,551,864 downwards.
AAAATTATGAATATCACAGTTTTCTTTGAAGTACGTATGTCAGGTTTTAACAATTTTCTAATTTTGATTTTATTTGGCGTTTTAATAACTATTGTACATTAAGAAATAATCTAGTTTTACACCAGTTGAGTATTAGCAGGACGAGAAAATCTGTTGAAAAGGAAATGTTAGACTCATTCCATCCAAATGTTATGCATAATTTACCCAAAATATATATTTTTTTTAACCTTCAAGACAGTAATTCAACAAGTTAAACAGTCTGTGACATTAGCTGAGTTTTTGCCCAGTGTACAAAGTTATTTCCTAGTGTGATGTCATCATTTACAACCATTATTTATTTATTGGATTATTACAAAACTGAAAAAAGTCCTAATAAAGTGGACTTTTTTTTTTTTTTTTTTTTTTTTTGGCAAAAATTTAAATATATTTATCTTACTCGTATTTTAGTTACACGAACAGTCCAACCTTTGGCACTTTTTAAGCCACAATTTCGATTTTGTCACTATTCATGCACACTTTGTCATTTTCTATCGCGTCTAAGAATTAATAGAAACCATCTGCCCTCTCTGAAAGTTCACACTTCAGTGGTTAAATCCAGCTGTCACTCACTCAGAGCCTGTTTGCGTTCTGCTTGTGTTTGAGCAGACAGCTGCATTAAAAAGACAAATATCAGACGATGACAGGGATGAGATCACGGTTTGCTTTTTATCACCATATCGCCCATAGTTCCAAGTCTCTTTTGTTTCTTAAAGTTATTTTGGCCAAAGAATCTGTCTTAACTTCTTGCATGGGTTCCACAAAATCGGATTCGGCCAATAAAGTTTGCTTTTGAACATTTCATCATAAAGTGGGATATTACAATTTACGATTACGGACACTACGGCCAAACATCAGTGTAATCCTTAAGTTTTTTTTTCATTCCCAGTGTCTTATGCTTAAACATTCTTCAAGTCTGGGACCAGCTTTATGAAATCAAACTTTCTGAATGATCAGGTTATGTTAATTTTACATGTAGGATTATTTTTTTGGAGGCTAGATTGAATAGATTTCCTAGCTTTTATATCGTGGCCTTAATAATTATGATTGATACTGACATCCCTAATCCCAAACTCGATCTTAAACTATGCGCTTTTTAGAACGTTTTGATTTCACGAGAACCCAACCCATTCAACAAACCGTCTCTTAACTGTTCCATTTCTTTCTGTTCCTGTCATTAGAGATGCCCTGCGGCCGCTGTGTTTGACATCCATCCAAGTCAATTTGTTCGCAGCCTAATAGTGAGCGGATTAGCCGGTGCGAGATAACCTGTGATAGCTGTGACTGTGATTGGAGCATTAGTGCATCCGCGGCCACAGCTACCGAGCGTGTCAGATTACAGGAAGAACGCCGGCGGGGCCTCGCTTTTAAACAAGGGCCACGTTACAATGCATGCGGCGCGAGTGAGCGTTTCTGACACGTGATGACAGATTGTTTCATTGCGCCGAGCCAAAGAAAACACCGAATTCTAAAAGGCTGTGTCCTCCGTAAGACAATTTCCGTCTCCTCGATGTCTTGGCCTCCAGATTTAAGATTTGAATTGCTCCTCCGTAGATGGTCGTCTGTTTAGTCAGCATCGTGACCCGGAAATGGTGCTTGTGCTGGTTAAATCCAAAGTATGCTTCAAATGAGGCTTTGTCGAAATTAGTTCTATTTAGAGCAATGCTGTAGGCCATTCTGTTTTACAAATGAAACAGCAGCTTATTATGGGAAAATCTAGTGATGGCCAGTTTTTTTTTGAGCTGATACCAATATCTGGTGTTTGACTGATATTTGCCGATACCTATAGATTTTAAAATCCATAACAAGGTCCACAAATTTGAAGTAAAGATCACATATAAACTATTCACGTTTGTAAAAATAATCATAACTGAATGTATTTACTGGATTTGTGGCGTGATTGTGTGCACATACAGCCATTTTTTCCCAGTTTTTCTTCTTTTTCCATTTATACTCATTAGTGTGTTCAAAAGGACAAGTCTGATGCTGAGGACAAACGGGGAATGACACATGGGCACAGACTGGGGCAGTGCAGAAAAAAAAATGATGCCAAAGATCGGCCTTTTATTTATTTTTTTCTCAATATTTGTAAAAATCAGTCGATATTGGCCAATACCAAAACTAGAACCAATCGCCTGTCCCTAAAAAAAAATTTTTTCCATTGCATTTCTTCAAAGGATGTCTGACCATGACTCGATAACAGGTTATATTTCTTTTGTGTGTGTATTACTGTCAAAATAGTATAAAAATAATTTCAACCTATTATTATTATTTAATGTAATCCACAATGAAGTAACAATGTCTCTTAAATCGATATGTATTGTTACTTTAAGGGCCATTTTTTCAAGGATTTGTTCATATCTAATTCTTCATTCTTCATTTGTCAGTAAACAACAGGATAACTTTTAACTTCTAGTCACCTGCAGTGTCTCACTTTAAAATGAATTTACTCAGTTAATTGCTCAATTGGATACATTTTAATGTAAACTCTGCAAATAATCAATATTAAACCTGATTTATTTGGTCCTTGAAATGATTATGATGGTCAGTTATTTTTGTTACGAAGGATCTAGAGGTGCTTGCTTGTATATTTTGTGTGCAATGATGCAAAAAATAACACAGTCAATGAAATAACCAACCAAAGCCATTGTAGACGAGAGCTAGTTGAATCCACTGTTTACTAATTACATTTGACCTCAGTTGAGTGACGGCGGAGGATGGTAGATTCCCACATATTAGGCCTGTCAAACCCCCCCCCGACATGCAGTGACCGTAGCATTGTGCGCATTAACGGGCCCGTCAGCCGGCCGTGATGCATCGACAGAAGCCGTCAGCAGAGCACACAGTGGAGTTGTTTTCATGTGAAGCCGATACTGCGCTCTAAACACTTCAGAGGTACTTCCTGTGCCCTGAGGGTGGACCCATACAAAAACATGGCATCGCTTAGTCACAGCGGCTTAAGCACTTTGAACTGTTGGGTCTCGATTTCCCCAATACAGCGGTTTATTTGGGCTTTGTCAATAATATTTCTTCATTAGGTGAAGAATACACAGTAACATCTGGAGCACTGCACTCACCCGTATCAACAGCTGCTCACTTAAAGCTTCATAGTACAGCAGTGAAATGAGGAAGTAGGTATTTCCACATTTTAACTCGTTCTGAGCTCTCACAAGATTGATAGTGGCTCGCTCTTACAAGTTTGAAAAGATGCAGTGGTTAGTTATTAGATGAAGACAGCGTGTCGATTTTTTTTTCCTCACAAAGCTGTGGTTTCACAATAAACTTTCTGCGGACGAAAACAAACTATGAGGAAAAAAGTTGGGTACCAGCCTTAATAGCTCACACAGATTGACTTAAAGTGATCCATCGCCTAAAAAGCTGTAGTAAACCATATTTTCCTATTAGCAATAAAAAGAAAGAGGCACTCTCATTTGTTGTAAATTTATTTTTGATCACACCAACAAACCAGCACAAAAAGTCTCCATCAGGGAAAAACAAACCTTTACTCACCCAACGGCCAGACTCCAGAAACCATGGACGTTTAAGAAAAAAAAAAGACAAACAAAAAGCTATTAGGCTGATAATTGTAAAATGAGGACTGATTTTATTGGAATGTATCATTGTGTTTCTCACTGGGTCAATAGCAGACAGCATTATAAAATGGGTTAAAAAAAAAACCTAGATGAAGCAGATAAGATTCTTTCTGTATCAGGTGCTTCCTCCTTAAGGGACTGTCTTTTATCTCCTCACGAGTTGACCCGTCCTTTTTCCACGTCGACCTAACAGGAAGTGGATCTCTGTTTCAGGCGACCATGATGTTCAGCTCGGGCGTCTTCTGGATGGGCCTGTTTTTCATCCCCATCACCTCTTTGGTCTTTGACGTGGCCTACAAAGTGTGAGTAGCACTTCTCAGCGTCACCGCAATAGATATCCCATAAAGGAAACCCCCCGAGGATCCCTGATGTTATCCGTTCCAAATTTATTGACTTCTAACACATTTTTAGCTGTCCCTTTCACTCAAAAATCCATGGGAATTTTCATACTCGATGTCAGGGATCTGGATGGCATCAACGCACAGCTGATTGAATATGTCATGCACAATTTACTAAGCTAAATGTTTGACGGAATTAGAAAAGGTTTATTTTGAATTTAAAACCATCTTCTCAGTTGGTGGTGGTGTAATTATGATGTATTCTGTCTGAAGGGTGAAAAAGGTGTGCTTCAAGACTTTGGTGGATGAAGTTCAGGAGCTGGAGGCTTTATCCAAAGACCCTGGAGCGGTGGTCCACGGCAAAAGGTGAAGTATAACTAGAACTATTATAACTTCTGCTGATTACTTTTAGCCTTTGGTAGAGGTGGGCGATAATCACCTCGACTCTAGATTATTTTGAGGCTATCATAATTGTATTTTCGTGGTCCATCAGAAATGGGCTGAATTGAGCCTGTAAATGTTTTGGTCGATGTTCCAAAAATCAAGCTGAAAGTTTATTATCTTTCTGTTTGCTCAGTTATTTGCTGATTTTTGATAGTTTTCCTAAAATACTGTGTCATCACAAAAAAGGCCACTGGAGGCCAAAGTGAAATAAAGATATTTTCAATGATTAACTGACATTAGATCTAAATGCCAGTGGTTTTAAGTCTTTATAACGAAAAATAAGCAATCATTTTTAATTCACTGGGTGGAAATGTCAGTTTGCTGGATGGGGAAAATATTATTTCATAGACTCAAAATTGTTAGATTTGTGTGTAATCTATCTGAATGTAAAATGAAAAACATTATGGGGTCAAAATTTCTGTAAGTATATGTTCAGTAAAACCTAAAAATCTGGATTTTTCCTTCATGTAAATGCTAAGCGTCTAACATAATCTCCTATTACGTAAACAAATAATGTAAAATCCAATAGTAAATGTGTTTAAACCAGGCACCTTATTTGCCATTCATCATATTTTGTGATATTCCGAGGTTAATCCCAGTTTCTCCAGTGAAATCACATTATGCTTCACTTCACTTTTGTCTCCAGAATTGATTTGTTTACAAACTTTTAGAGTCTTTACGAGGCCTATTTTCCTATTATAGACAAGAAACTATAGACTTCAGAGTCATAAATACTCCGACTGTTGCCATAGCAATTAACAATGGAAAACAAAATAGTATATCTTCTGAATCGAGAAAAGTCCTCAGTATGTGGCAAAGGAAGCTGAAACCCATAGCCCACCTCTTTTAGATGGTATTCTTAAACAGACAAAAATCGGACAACTTCCTACTTAAGATTATGTTTCTCGTTTCCTAAGTTTCAACACGCTCCAAACGGTCATAAATCATGCTCATATAATGCTCTAGGTAATTTTTAAACCCATGATTATTATTTTCTTCTCCAAAATCTGTCAAACTTGGACTACAATCCCGTTTAACCCCAAATTCCCTCATAATTTCCCTAAAGCGCCCCGCACCCCTGCCAATTTGATTATTACGTGGAAAGGCAGAATCTTGAAAATGACTAAATTGCTGCAGCTTGACGGTAATATTGGTAATCATGTCGGAGAAGGTGTCCATTCGTCAACGTTCAGAGCCTCTCATTTCGTGACTGCGGACCCCCCGTATTTAAGTCATGTATTGTTAGCTGAAGCACGCTCTCTGAGGTCAGCGCCGGGCCTGGGTTTTGTGAGAGCTCCCACTGGTTAATAAGACGTATCCCCGCCCTGGCTCCTGTCCCAGCCCCAGCACGCCCCCCGACTGCTGGCACGGACTAGTGTTGTCATAAAACCAACACTTCACACTGCATTTTGATACCAGGAAAAGGCTCTATGATGTATGATCTATGATGATACAAAGCATTTATATTTATAGAATTTTCAACCCAAAATGAGTTGTTATTCTCTGATACAGACTATTCCAAAAATCACATGAATATTTTTGTAATTTACACATTTATAGGATTTTTTTAGTATCGATACTTGTTCAAATGCGTATCTTCTCTTGATATAGTGTTAGTAATGATAAGTATATAAAAACACAATTAAGATAAACTCTGCTGATTTTGAAATCGCAATGAGAATCAAATGGTAGAACATTTTCGACTTGACAGAAACGGTTTGAGCTTACATTTATACTCTCGTGAGCTCAAATGGTTCCAAACGATAATTAAAACTGGGGCAGCTGACTTTTTTGTTGTTGTAAATTATAACATTTTGTAATTTCCCCAAAGAGTATCTTATAAAAGCAGGATTTTGTGACAAAAATGAAGATGCTGCACACTGTCTGCTTTAATAATGAAGTATTTTCTTTCTCGTCAAACTGGAGGCAAAAGCTGAAAACTGTGCTCTGATTGGCTGTGATTAGGTGGTCCACCCCAGCTTCACTTTGTCGTCAGAAAAAAAACACTTCTAAAAGTGTCCCCCTCCTAAAACTAATGCATTATATTAACAATGTGCCAAAGGGTTTGAGAGCTTGGAACTAGTTAGACAGACCTACTTTCTCCTCTAGCCATGTACCCTGACTTTAAAACACAAAATAATGTCATTTTCAACATGAAAATAGTGGCCTCTTTAATAATTTCATGTGGTCGTATGCAAAGTCAGATATACATTCATAAAACTATTCAGGAAATGTAATGTTTTCAGGATTGATACCTCACACAGTTTCTATACCAGTTTTACCATGGTGCTGTTCAGATGTTTTACTCCCGCACAGCCCTCTGCCTGCGCTGTTTGGAGCAGCAGGTAGAGCAGCTTGTCTGACTGTGGCGGGGCTTTGGACTGAGGCTGGATGCACGTGTCATTAAACCTGCCTGTGGAGCTCAGCGGGTTTTAACTCTGCGCTCTGTGTCTGTGTGCAGTTTGACGGAGAGGGCCCAGCTTCTGAAGAACGTCTTCAAGAAGAGCACAGTCAGTCTCTACCGCACCGAGTCCTTGCAGCAAAACCTGCTCCGTAAGTTCAAATTCTACTTTTAAATTCACCTTTTCTTTCTTTTTATTACTATTATTTTATGTCATGATAATGTTTCCCGGAGCATCAAAAGTCAATCACAAAGTTTATTACCTTTAATTCATCCACTTCCACATTATGCGCCCATTGCACTTAATAATAACTCTAGAGCATGTCACTTTTTACACCAAGTATCACTTTAGAAAATAATGGGCCTTCTGAGTGCTAATTTTCAACACCAAAAGAGCTCCTGCACCACATAACTAAATTGGTTTAGGACGCCAACCAAGCCAAGCCTGAATTTTTTCTTTAAAACTAATCAGATTACACATTTGCAATTCTTACGTGGTACAAGTGTGCTTTTAAAGAGAATAGACAGCATAGATTAAGCCCTTATTCAGATAAATCTGGACATATGATTCACTGGGAGATGTCTTTGAGAAATACACTTTATTATAAAGCCCCGTACTTATAACATGCACTTATATTTGAAAATTAAAATGATGTGATCTTGATAAAATTGTAAAAAAGTACTTTCATCAATGTGAAGCCGTTGTACACCAATTCACTTTTCACAAATTCACCTTTATTAAACAGTCAGTTATGCAAACAGTGTTTTTGAGAAGCATTTGGTATTGTTTTTCTCTCTCACTTACATAGATTTATTCAATTAGATGATGGTTAAATCATTCCCCAAATGGAAACCCAAATTAATTCAGAAATACATTACAGTCTGTTAAGTTGCAGAAATCTACTCTCATCAATCTTGAGATTTGAAAATCCCGTAAACAGCTCTGGTTTTCTTCTGCCCTCGATCATTTATACATCCAGGTGCGCGAAAATAATCCACAGTCTCTAAAACTCCGATAAGGTTTTTTAATTGCGGCCGACGTAGATGAATTCCACTATTCCTACCAGTGTGTAGTTCCATAGTGACCACATGCAGGAGCTCTAAATACATTAAAACATAAATACATCAGTGCAGATTTACACATTCAATGCTTGTTCATGCACCCTCTTTCACTCATTCACTTTCAGACACTTTTGCAATGGTTTCTTTGCGTTTTTAGCCAAGACTTAAGCCTGAAGATGAACATTTTGAACCCAGAATTGCTGTTAATGTCACAGAGTTGTGAGTTCAACAACTTGCAGCTCTTATATGAAAAGAACAACATGCTGCACTGAGATTTTACAGTTTTGGTTAAAGCTGTCTCTCGTCACCTTGCAATCGTTTCTGGCTAAATCGAGCCAAATTGTTAATACATTTGAATATTAATTTGAAGTGATACTGAAGCTTTCAAAACTCTCAAGCAGGACTATCCATGGTTTAAACCTGGGATAAACCAGGTCTACACAATGTACTAGTTTTAAACAAACACTAACCCAAAAGAGGACAAAAGCGTGGATTAAATTGACTCTAAATCTGAACAGCGGAAGAATCCACGCACATGCTGAAGGAGTGTGTGGAGAGGTGAGCATAAATACAGCACTTCCAGGTAATGTGTGCAAACAGGATGCTTCAAACTGATGACCTCACTCCTTATGCATGACGTTAAATCTACCTGTTCTATGCGAAAATGGACGAATACCATCTCCGGTTTCGTCAAAGTCTAAATCCGAGTGTACGCAATGGGACAAAACTCTTAAATCTCATTGCTCTTCTTCAGCTCTCGCTCTTTCTGTGCGTGTTTTTGTTTGTCATCTTTATTTTGCCGTGTCGAGTCTCTTCTCTGTCTCATCATTTTGTTTCTGTTTGTCTCATAGGTGGGGATGAAATCATTGTTATGTGATTCCTTTACCTTTTTCCATCTTGAACGTAAACAAAAAAACCTCTCCCGATAGAAGCCCCACCCCCTTTAGCTTTAAATAGTCGCCTCACTTCCTGTCCCGCTCTTCTCGATCTGCCCCCCTCTCTCTCTGTTTGCCTCCGTGTGCCTCGAGTCTTAGTTTGAGTTGAGCGACTTGGTGATAAAATGATGAAATGTTGCGCTGTTATTCCCCCTCCCACTATGCACACGACTCAGCGGGGTCGGTTGAGCTCGCCCGCTGGCCTCCAGGTACTCACCAAGTCATTTGACACTTGAAGGTGAGTCAGGGTCAAAGGTTGCGGTGGAACCCTAATGCTAGGTACATGCCTTTAGGAAACACTAGGCCATAGAGGCGTAGTTTAGAAGAGTGTGTGTTTTTTTTGTTTTGTTTTTTTAGTTATTCATTTGTCTTCATTGAATCTTATTTGCTGGTTGCACTTTATAATGACGACATCTTATTTAGCCTTAATAAAGCATGAACAGAGATTCATATTGAACAAATACTTTATTAAGAATGATTCAGGCTTCATAACTACTTAATTTTTTCCTGAATTAGCGCTTAAGTTATAATGAATTGGCCTGTGCTAACTTGAGTTACTCACAATTATTTCATACTCAGGCTATATTCACACTGCAGGTCTTGGCGCTCAGTTCACATTTATTTCCCCCAAATCAGATTGTTTTTGGAGGTTCACATTGCAAATAAAATGTGACTCAAAAAAGTTTTCATCTGCAGAACAGAGTACAGGACAAAACCAGACGACGTCACATTACCAGACAGACTATAATGAGGAAACGCCAATTGTCAATACAAGCTTACAGTTTTCTTGATTTTTTGTCTTAAAAAGAAACTTTTTCCTCTTTGTCACATTTACAAAACTTTCTAGTTTTGCACTTGTCTGGAGCGTTTGAAGGTTTAATCTTTTTAATTCCCATCTTTTCCGATTTACAAACTTGTGTCTCCTGATTTAGTAAAACATATGAAAGTGGCCTGGGTTGCATTTAAAAAAAAATCAGATTCAGGTCACATCTGGACAAAAAAATCTGATTTGACCTGCAGTGTAAGCTTAGTTACTCATTACCTAAACATTTCTGTGTGTATTTGTAACTGCGCATTCAAGTATCAACTATAACATTAATGAATGACTAAAAAGCCATGAGGGAATTATTTACTAATGCTGCAACACAAATGCACACATAAATGGTTAGTTAATGAGTATTTAAGTATGAAACAATTGTGCTTAATTATAGTCAGCACAGGCCGATTCATTATAAGTTAAGTTCTAATTAAGGTATTTATTATGTTGTTACTATAAGCCTGAATCATTCTTAAAGGAGACACACTGTACTATTTTCCAGATACTTCTAACATAAGTACATTATCATTTTACATTATGATTATTGTAAACTGCAATATTGATCTAAAATGGCTTAGTAATAGAAAATGAATCACTGACTTCCTGTTCAAAACTGGAGAATTTTCATGTATGTGTTTTTATTTTTGAAAAGTGGCTACAAGACATAAAACCTGTCATTTCACATCTTCATTTTTCAAATAATCCTGACTAGGTACAGAGATGTGGGTGGTGATAGGTGGTAGGTGAAAACTGGAATTTTCTGAGCACTCAAGCCTCAGTCGCCAACACAGGATTACTCAAACATACAAGAATCAATCAAAATATAACTTTGCGTAAACTAATGATGACGAAACATTGTTGCAACAAGGTTAAAAGCTAATTAAAAATGACCTATTATAATATATCCCTTTTAAGTATTTGTTGATTATTTATTAAGTCTTTGTCCATGCTTTAATAAGGCTAAATAAGGTGTAGTTCTTTACAAAATGTTACCAATTTACTTCGTGTTTTTCTGCGGTGTCATTGCCTAAAAGGTTGTTGTCTTCCGCAGATGGCTACGCCTTTTCCCAAGATGAAAACGGTGTGGTGTCTCAGTCCGAGGTGATCCGGGCGTACGACACCACCAAACAGAGGACCAACGCCTGGTGAGAGCAGGCCTCCTCGCTCGGCCGGCCAATCAGGAGCCACAGAGCCGCTTCCTCTGACACTGAACTAGGAGAGACGCTGTGGTGTGGTGGCGGGAGCTCGTACCAGTAACATAAAGAACCCAGATGGAGAAGAGTAGTTATGTAAGAGCGGGGAAGATCCACACCAAGGGACACCACGCATATACCGTAGAAACACATTCACTCTCAGCTGTCATGTCCAGCAGACATAAAGAGCACTGTGCTTTCTTAGCAGTCCGTGGTCTGATGTTCTTCACTGTCCTTGCACAATTTCAGCTTGAACAACTGTCCTTTTGCATTGGTTTAAGAGATGGTGGTTTAAGGACCAGACCAAAAAGGTTCACATAATTGAAGTCCATTCAAATGAGCTGCTTTTGACACTGTTATTGTACAACATTAGACAATGTGTGACCATGAGGATATATAGACTTGTGTAAGATTGCCAAAGAGCAGTCGTGTATACAATCTTCTAAGTACTAGTGAATTGGGAAAACCTTAAACCAAATGTAATCACACTTGTGCGTGTATTCCAGCACTAAATGGACCACATCAGCGCAGACATGTTTGTTTTAATTTGCACTTGAGAAAACATCTATTGTGTAAAGCCTTACATATGCTCATGCCTTCATCTTTTATTGTGCATATTTTAGTTGAATATTTGATGTATGTTACTAATGTGCCTGTTTTTGTTTTGGTTTCTCCCTCAAAGTTGTAGTCTCATGCCACACTGTCTACTTTTCTTACTGCTCGACACACATCCTAGCATTCCACATGTCACTCCTGTCTGAAACAATCACATCGGTGCCTACGTAAACCTTCCCTCTTAGATGATAGCTAGCCAGAGCAGATTAGCCAGCTACCTTAGGACAGTGCTCCTCACACACCTAGTGAAGACTCACCACAGTATTGCACTTGTACAATGTGATACGACTGAGCGCCTTGTGGCACATGTTCGGCTCTCTGCAGTGGTGGTAATGTTACCCACACATGAAGATCCTAACCTTCTAACACAAGTGCCATTAGCTCAAGGGAGAGAGAACTATTAGCCAGGAAACTCCACATCAATATCAAAACTACTTTGTCTCTATAGTTATTTTGTGGATTTGTATTTTTATATTGGAGATGAATGACTTTTGCATTGACTGGCTTTGTAATGAACTGTCTGTAACTTTAGTTCTTTTGAGAAACTGGCAGATTAGGATTGCTTGAACGAGTAAAGTGAGCTTTGTTAATGTCTTGTTATTCTTATAATTAATATTGTAACAGCTTGTTTTATTTATAACTGAGTACTTACTGTCTGTGTGATTGCTTTTTTCTCCCTATGGGAGATGAGGTTGTGTATGTGTATGCGTGCGTCTGCATGTGCATGTGTGTACTGTGGATAAACTGAGACTGCACTGCATGTTGTGTCTGAGCTGGGAGCATACATGTGTCCTGGTGTGGGGTGGATGGGAGGTCGTCCGTCTGAGCTCCTCACATATAGTATCTCTGGTGTACTGCTGTGTGCTGATGCATGGCCCTTATGGGCACACAGTGTCAGTCTGCAGCCAGTTTTATGAAGCTCAGCTCTTTTTGGTGGAAGATGTTGCACAACGCACTCAATGTACCTTTTCAGTAGTGATCTCTGGTATTCTCGAGGTTGATAATTATTTGTGTTCATGTTTGTAACTTATTTTTCTTCATGAAATGTACTTCTGCTTTGTGTTAATCAGTTCAGTGATGGTTCTGACTCTTTAATGTTGGGTTGTCATCATGATTTTATCAAACTGCTGAATGTTGTTGTCGTGGAAAAGGCTTGGACTGTTGCTTTTATTTCTGAAAAACGTTGAACATATGGCTGTCTGTCAGATGTGGACTGCATGAATGGTTAACAAACTGTTCTCTCAAGTGTTAATTGTACTACTTTGACTCTCTCGAGTGTTGACCACTTTACAGAATACTGCACCTTTAACTTTTCTTTTAATGTTGGATTTCTGTTCTAAATTATTAAATGATTGTTCTGCATGTTGGGACTGCAAACTTAAGTGTCGTCTTTTACTGCCATGAAAGACTACTGAAATAAACTACAATCATGAAAAGAAAAATGTGCTTATACGAATTTTCTTATTCACATCATTCATAGAACTCAAATTGTCATAACGTGGTTTATGAAAAACCAAAGACATCTAAAGCCATAAAGAGGAAACACAAGCTCTATTCCAAGCCATTTGTGTAATTTATAGTGAGAATGCAAAACATCCATGGTTACACCTTTAAGCTTACACTGTTTCGAGTGGATACATCAAACATCTCTGCAGCAGTCTACTTTAAATGTCCAAATATGTTTTGTTTACTTAAGTATAACATTGAGGAAAATGACTCATGCACTTTGAGGGGTTCACACAATTCTTTTGGCACATATTTGAATTTTTGGACTTAAACTAGAAATACTGAGCGGATAGATCAGCCTTTTTAGATGAGCAATTACTGAAGAAATAAAACAGACTGCTGGCTTGTGTGCTTGCTTTGGACCGTAATGAGAAAATCTTTAATCAAAAACTGGAAATGAATTCTGAATTTTGGAAGGGCATGACAAACACTTGGTAAATGTCACAGTTTTTAGAGGAAACCTTGCATGCAATCTAAACTTTAAACATGATATTGATGCATTATGTCTTAGTCATTGTAAACAGAAAGAGAAATAATTTGTCTATTCAAACTCCACAGTACACAACTGTTTCTAAGATTGACCAGATGGTGATTGGCAGCACTTTTTCACAGTCAAACGAGTGGAGAACAGAGAATTCTTTGTCCGGGCCTGGTGGTACCTGTTGGTGCAACCTAAACCTCTATTTCTGGGATGAGTTGTTTTTAACACTGTGACCATGGGATGCTCATTGAACACTGACAATGACTGATCTGAGCGCCACATTCCTGCTGGGAAATGTGGCGCAAGACTGAGCGACAGGTAGAGAGCCGGAGTGCAGCGCGGCCACTCCGATTTCCTTTCATTCAGGATACGCTCTCTTCCTCCTCCTGTCATCCGGTTTAGTGTTACTCCAAAGCACACAGCGGGCAGTAGAAAGAGATATTTTATTCATCAATTTTGGGAACCATTCTGACAACAACACTCTGGGGGAAAAGCCTATACAATGTTGATGAAGTCCACATTTCCCTTCCATTGTGTGGCAGTCACTCCCCCTTTAGGAAGATCTGTGATTGTCAAAGACGTTATTCCCTGATATAACAATTTAATTTTAATGGCAAATTCTCAGAGAACACACAGGATCTGAGTGTACAGTATCAAAACATCAAAATACATGATATGTAACTCTTTTTGTGACCGCGTGGATAATGCTGATCCAGAGAGCTTTTTTTGTGGTGGAAAAGTGCATTAGACAAAGACCACCTGGGGTCTGTTTGTTTACAGCAGCTTAGTGTCTCCTTGTCCGTGACACTGCCTCAGGTCCTCATCCATCTGCTGCAGCCTTGTACAGGGTAAAGAGTTTCTGTAAACCCATCAATATGGAAGGATTCATTAGATACCAGTGTTATCTGCTCTGGTTGGAGATGGTAGATGCTGGGATAGTGTCCAATATACGTTCCAGGCGTGACTAAAGTCATACCCAAAACATTACAAACATAAGAGCACTCGCTGAGAGTCCGAAGGAGCAGTGTTTTATGTTTCTGTGGCCTGTAGTTGTGGGATCTTTTTCCAAACCAAAAGCAAGTGCTAATCAAAAATAACCATATCAAGTTAGCTTTCATATGAGAGAAAGTCTATTTAAATATCCCACCTCTGATTGATTTAGAGAACTCTATGACAGCTTGATTGGATTCTGGCAAAAAAGGGTGGCTGTTTGTCTTGTAACTTGCAGTAGCTCTGTCAGCTCTGCCCAAAGTCTGCAAAGCCTTTGGCGACAGTGAAGGTGTCGGGCTGTAGAGGAAAGAAGTACTGCTGGGGCAGGAGGAACCCGGGGGTGTGCTGGTGCAGCTGCAGCTGGGGGTGAGCGTGGCTGGGGGGCAGACTGGGGGGCACAGGGGCCGGAGGGGAGGTGTAGGGGGGCGGCGGGGGCGGAGTCTGTGTTGGGGTTGACGCTGATGAGGACACAGTGGCAGAAACCAGACACCCGTGCTGCTGCTGAGAACCCTGACCCCCCAGAGAAAAGCGGCGCATGGAGCTGCCCCCGCCGGCCGAGCTGGAGCTGGTGGTGGCTGTGCTGGACTGACGGGATGGAGCACGCAGACTGGGAGGCCCCGTGGTCAGGATCATGGGGATGGTCTCGCCCTGACAGCTCCGCAGAGAGAAGCGGATGGGCTGCTGTGTGGGCTGCTTGGGCCGAAGGCACGTGCAGCAGTAAACAGCCACCAAAGAACCCACTATGACGAAGGCGATGAAGATGCTGCCCACCATCAAGAAGGGCACGTACACAGGCTCTGTGGAAAAACAGTCAACAAGTTAGAGAGGCAAAATTAACTGCATTGATTTTTATGTCCTTGATGTTATGTTAAATACTACCACCTCTCTGACTTTTGTTTAAAATGTAATTTCATTTAGACTTTAAATGAGTACTAACGTGCACTTGTACATGCAGTGTACAATACACAATTTCATAGACCATAACTGACACTCAATTTAATTTTATTTTTACAATTCTCATTATACTAGTTCACCTTCTTGTGTGATTCTCACATTCTAACTGCAAACACACGCCTCTTAAATTTCACTGACTTGAGCTAAGGAGGAAATCAGCTGATGTTTATTTATTTTGTTAAAGAAAACTGAAAAATTGTCCATTGAGCTACAGATCCTTTCGGGAAATTGAAAGAAAACTGAACAAGCTCATGTTTAAAGTAGTCCATTCTAAACGTGTTAGTGGTGGGTTTGGACCACACTGAGTCTTTCATGTGGCACCAAATTACAGATTGTTGCATGCGTTCACTTAAATGCTGTTCTTTTTCACATCAGTAAAGACGTAAGCAGGAAGTGGGAGCTTATATATGATTGAAGTTGATAAGAAGTTATTTTTTATACAAGTACAAATATAAGGAAGAGATCACAGATTTCACTGATAAATGTTTTTTCCCCTTAAAAAAGTTACTTTAAACTTTCTTTTCTAATGAATGTAAATATATAGGATATGTGAAGAATTCTTTTCAAAACAAGATGTAGTCTCTTGATGTGATGACAGCAGACAGGTCCAGTGTCTGACCTGGCCTGCTCCTGTGACCTTACTCTGAGGTGCTCCTCTGACCTTTGACCTCTCAGTGGAAAGAAACATCTTTGAGATTGAACTAAACTAAAACTAATGACAAAAAAGTTCACAACTAGAACTAAAAGATTTGAGATGGCATCTGTTGAAGGGATTATGTGATTTCATTTTGATTGAATATGTACATGTTAATTAGGCTACATCCTGCCACTGAATTAAAGCCCCTGTATGTACCATTTTTTGAACAAAAAATAGGCAAAACATTTTTTTGGTTGTTTTTATTGCCCTAAACCCATGACAAAACATGTTTCCTTACTCTGAGCATCTCCACAAACCTGACTCGTATTTGGCCTGGACGACCCTCCACCTGCTTGTTTAAAGGTCACTTTGGCTATAATATCAAATCCACAGTAAAACTTTTCTCGTGGAGAATGTTGATGGCATCATACAGGTCACCTCCAGAAAGTTACATACTGTCGGTTTTAACCAACCCATTAACTTTAATATTTATTACATGTATTGCAAATAAACAATGGTGAATCCGTGTGGTTATCAGCCACGCTGTTGAAACTTACGTGCCGCAAACTCCGTGTTGTCCGTCTCCCTGTCGTTGGTGCAGCTGCCCTGGTCCAGCCGTGCGTCCGGGGCCGCGCAGCAGTAGCGCAGAGCGCAGGTCCCGCAGCACACAGTGGCGTCTGTGGTGTCGAAGTCCTCCGGGCACTGGAAGCCGTCATGATAATTCCCATTAGCGTCCAACCAGCCGTGGCAGTACTCTCCCTGTGCGTCCGATATGCGCAGATTCCAAGTGAAATATCCAAGCAGGACGCAGTGGAGAAGGCGCACCATCACGACCACTTTCACGTCCCACGGGACAAGCGGGAAGGGGCTTCAATTCCCGATGTCTGGCTATAGCTACTCTCTCCACCAGGATGAATGAAGCGTCCGCGAAAGGTCGGTTAGGTCACAGTCATCTCTGCAACTTTGCAAACTTCAGTAAAAAAATCCGTTATCGAGTCTGTGTCCAGTTTAATGATTAAGACAACATTATTAAACTCCCTTCAGACGCAAATGTGATCCAGGATCCATCGGGGAAACCAGGGCTGGCTGTGTTAGTTGCAGATGTCCGAGCACAAGCTGTGGGCTCCACTGAGCCGCGCTACTTTTGTGACTCCGATTTGTACGCGCGCACGTCACTCCCATTGAGCAGACGTGCGCATTCACGTTGCGCACTAGCAAGAGGCACCCAAACAACTCCCCACGCGTGAGGCTGCTATAAAATTTGTTTGTATAACGTTTGTTTTTGCAAAATATGGAACTTTTGAGATGATTGGAATAAGTAAAAGAAAAGGATCCATCGGGATCCTTTAAAGAGTATTTTAAGAATATTTTAAGAATATTTCACATGTCGCACTTTTAGGCTGAGTGCTGGTAAAAATTGACCAATTTTTAGAAGAGAATAACTGAATCATACAATCCAGGTCAAGGTTTTGTTTTTACACCAGGCTAAATCAATTATGTATTTATCTTTACTTCTACAGGTCCCTCCCCAGACTCAACCTAATCAAACGCCCCATGCTATGTGGCAGAATTTACATTTGTGCTAACAGATGTTAATGATCAAATTACCTACCAAATTAACATGATAATGTCTTTTTATTGACGGAAGGCAAAGCCCTCCAACATTTTCGTTTTAGCCTTGGTAAAATGTTTCTTCATTTGCGTTAGTAGTATTGACAAACCTGAGCAAACAACACCAAGCCTTATATAAATGTTTGTATCTCTCATGACTTGGCCCACCTTTTTAACCTGCCAGCCCTGGGCAGACGCGTCAGACACACGGCTGAGGCGCGCCTGTGGAAGAGCAGCGCCCTCGTGTGTTCACACATGTCACTTAAACCCTGCTGAGATATTTGGGTTGTCTACAGCCTTTATCCTTTATCAGAGGAGAATTAATAGTGCCTTCTTCATGCAGGTAAACGTTTTTTCTTTGCTTAAAACAGCATCTCATTATGATCGGTTGGACTTTTTTAGACCTTTTTTATTACCTCGCGCGTCTGCCTAATGCTAATGCCAATCATACACAAATCAAGGCGATTTTGTGGCTTGTAAAATAATAGCCTGTGTGCGTTTTGCATTGATCCGTAGTTTAGCCTAGACCTAGAACAACTGAACTGATTAATTAGCCGCGCCTGTTGTTCTGCATTACAGCTGGCGCTGGCAGAACATTGAGCTGATCAAAATGGCCCCTCTCTCTTCATTTAGGACAATGTGATTTTTCCCTCTCCGATAGTAAACGCACAGCGCCCCGTTGTTGTAGACGTAGTGAGGCAGCAGCAGTGGCCTGGCGCTAGTCCCGCCTGTATTTCCCTCTGGAGGGTGTCGGTGTCGGCGCTCCCGGCTGGGGATTGGAGCGGGGGCTTGTCAGTAAATGAACCCACCCTCACGCTGTGTCTGTGTAGGGAAACGAGCCAGACAGTGACGGATCTAGAGCCCTGTCACCAGCTGCCTGTCACACCAGCACAACGGGATACTGACCTGCACTTTCCGGGATGGATGAGGACATGCAATCCCCGGACGAAGGACCATGCACCCCCAAAATGAGCCGTCTTCAGCGGGGTCCGTACAGCGCCCTCAAAATGTTCCAGACCAAGCGTAAGTCGCGCTTTGATAGATCCGCTGTAGTTGAGGTGCCGCTGCTTGGAGATGGAGCGGGGCACCAGTTCACTTTCCATCCCGGACAGCCCCATCTTTTCCAGCCGCACCATCAGCAGCAGCTCCAGCAGCAGCGTCCACAGCTCCAGCAGACCTGCCTTGCGCCGAGCAGCAGCCAGCAGCACCAGATGCACCCACAGCAGCAGCGACTCCCCTGTGAGAACAGGCCCAGCAGCAGGGTGCCCACCTCCACCTCAGCGTGTGGCCAGCAGCGGCGTGCCAGCGGGGAACTTGAAGCCAGACTCTCCCCTGGAAGAGTGCAGGCTCCAGACTGCACCTTTGCCATCAGCTCAGGTGAGTCCATCCTGTTCAGTCAGAGCTGTTCTGTGCATCCCTCAATTATTCAACATTTGGATAGTAGTAGGCCTGCTAACTTACTTCACTTAATGAAAAGTATTATTTGATGTCCATTGAGTCTGTTCCTTATGTTTAAGGCCATTTGTGTCCTCATCGTTTTTCATTCTCTGAGTTTGAGCTGGTGATAAAATGAGAGCAGTCATGATTGAATCTCTAGCGTGCAGTGCATGTGCTAAAAATTACATTGGGTAATTGTCTTTGTGCATCTATGTGTATTCACTGATGTGTGTCTGTGTGCGGACTTCAGTCTCCTGTTGAAACATATTGTTCCATGCTCATTTTTCTTCTCAGCTGCTGTTCATTACAGTGGCGTTGTGTGGAAGAAATGTGCTCCCTGAGCGGAGGGTGGGTCCATGGGAACCCGTATTGAGATGTTGGTGTTTTGAAATTAAACATCAGACACCTCATGCCCAAATGAGATATTCATCTCTTTATCACTGCAACCAACGCAGGCTCAATTTGCTCTTCATTATTTTCCCTTTCTCACACCCCAGTGTTCAGTCTGAGATCAGGTTACAGGCTTATGTTATAACAAGTTCAAAATCTAACAGTAGGCCTATATGAACACACTTTTGCATTCTAACCTTTATAAAGTTTGTTACATTTGTAATGACTTAGAAATAATCAATGTACTGTACTCCCATTTTCTGTACACATCATATTATATGATAAAATATAAGACAATTATGCCTTCTATTCTTCCTCAAATGGTGCCTGATGGATCAAGTAACCAAATGCCCATTTCACAAAGAAAAATGCAGATCCCAGACTCTGCAATCAGGTCAGCACACAATAACACAAATTGCATTGAAAAGCCTTACCAAAGAGTTGTGATTAAAATAAATGGGTCTCATAAATTTTCTTCTGCCAAGCGTGTTGTTTTTAATGAAATTTTATGAGGCTCTCAGCTCGCAGTGCCACAGAAGTGGTGTGATGGTGCTGGAGGGAAGGAGGTGGGTGCAGGCGAGTGATATCAGATACATCTCGACGGGTAAACAGAGACCACACGCATATTAATAAATGCGACACATCTGCAGCGGCCTGATAGACACGTCTGAACGACTGCAACACAACGCACAACTCATTTTGTCTCTTGTGATGTGTGAGGGCACTGGGTCCATAGTCATTACATGGAGCTATGGAGGTTTCATCTCATTGAGGTATTCAGACGTGCACAGACTACCAGTGCTGATGACATTGTTATACATAATGTTGGGTCTAAAGGTCACCCATTTTTATTTTTCCTTCACATTTGCTACAGAAAACCGTCTCATCTTGGATGCCTTTGCCCAGCAATGTAGCAGAGTCTTGAGCCTCCTCAACAACGGGCGTCTGCTGGAGCCCTCTCACTCTTTCATGTCCAACATCAAGGTGGAGGACAGCCCAGGGGAGGGCCTCCACGGCCCTGTCCTGGGGAAGACCAAGTCTGAGGAGAGCTCTTCCACCACAGACCTGGAGGAGGAGGCCCAACCAAGCCATCTGAGTCGACAACAGACCTCCGCTGTGCTACGCATCTTCACTGACTCGCTCCAGAACTACCTGCTCTCAGGGCCTCAGCAGCAGCCCCTGATGGCTCCAGGTTTGAAGAATGAGAGTCCACCTGTAGAGCCCAGCTCAGGGCTGTCGCCTCAACGACACAGCCTGGGGGGCTGGGGATCCCCCACACCCTCTGAATCGTACGGCCACCCGTCCTCCACTCTGCCTGAGGAGGAGGAGGAGAGTTGCTGCCCCCGCTGTGTGGAGCTGGAGCAAGAGGTTCTTTCCCTGCAACAAGAAAATGAGGAGCTGCGCAACAAGCTGGACAACATTCCAGGTGTGATGCTGCATCACTGCTTTGCGCACAATATTCTCTGACGTCTTTTCATTTATCTTTACTTCCATTATCTCTGCCCAGTCCCGTGTCAAAATGTTCTAGACTACTTCAAGACGGTTCTTGATTTTCACAACCAGCTGATTCAGCCGATGCATGAGGAGCCATTTCTGGAGGTTTGGAGTCAAACACATCTTTGTTGTATCTGTAATTTGCTGTGGAAATAATTTGTATTTTTTACAGGAGGAAGAAAGGCAGTCTGTTTTTGAGGTAAAACATTCTATAAATCAGTAGATTTTTATTATCATCTGATTTATATTTAATACTTATTTATACTAAATTACATAATTTCAGCAAGGGAGTAAGCAGCTCTTGGAGAACTACCCCCTCTTCATCACTAACAAGCAGTGGGATGAAGCGGTCAATTCCTCAAAGAAAGACGGCAGACGACTGCTGCGGTACCTGATTCGGTACGTCTTCACCACAGATGAGCTTAAGTTCTCATGTGGGCTGGGGAAAAGGAAGCGTTCGGTTCACTCCGGAGAGCCAGGACTGGAGAGGCGACCACTGAACCCCGTCAAAGTCAGCTGTCTCAGAGGTACAAATATGTTTAAAGACTATGTCTTAAAACTATGAACATGTCATGAATTATCTTTGTAGTTTAGTTTTAGTGCATTAATATTGTCGTATTTCCCTCAGAGTTCATCCGGATGCACTGTGCCTCAAACCTAGACTGGTGGATGCCTTCTGAGGAGCAGATAAACAAAGTGTTCAGTGATGCTGTCGGTCATGCACGTCAGGGCCGGGCAGTGGGCACGTTCATGTGCAGCAGTGGCAGTAGCACCAGCAGCCTGTACATGGAGGCCTTTGATGGGCATTTATCACAGGATGAACTGTATCTCAAAGGCTGTCAAAACGGCCAGTGCGACTGAAGGTTTTACCAGCAAACATATTGCAAATCCCTGGTTTGTAGCTGTAAAACAACATATCCCAAAACAATGACCTCATCCTGTCCAGTTACTATAAAGAAAACATTCCAAACTAATGGGAAAAAGGTAAGTTAATTTATAATGTTATACTATTGGGTTAATACTGGTTATGTAAGGTGTCAGACATATAGTTCTAAGCATTATGTCAACCCATGACATATTACAACTTTGTGTTTATCAATTGAAATAATTTGACATTTTCAAGTTATATTTTCATTATAAAACTCTACTCTGCACATTGCATCATAAGAAGAAGCAGGTTTCACTTCAATTATATCATTCTTTGCACCTTTAAATCAAGTTTTTGTATAAAAGAGTGACACATGCCTATGACATATCTTTTATTACACTGTACTAAGAGCCTTATTGACTATCTAAAGTGAATTTCAAGATCCATAAATCCCAGAAGAAGCAGTTTGTGACCAAAGCACCACAGTCAGTCAGTGGGCTTATGTTAAAGGGAATATGACAGAAGAACCAGGTGGTCACCAGCTGCCCCACAGTCCAGAATATCTGCCCTCTAACAGAAACACAACCTGGTAGATGAACAATGTAGTTATACAGACATCTTTACATTTCAACAGGAAGCTGGTTGATTGTTCTCAGAACAATCTGTTGAATTCATTATGTCCTGTGCAAATTTCACTGCAGTTTTACTCTACCTGATTATTGTTGCTGTTAGCAGATATAGTATGAACATTATTTTATTTTTTTGAGCACAGTTGTATCATCTGCAGTTAGCATGTGTCCATGTCTGGTTTTATATTACATATACTCCTTCATGCTTGGACTGTATTTTTACCACAATGTAGCAGTGTTTTGTTTGTTTGTTTTCTTTAAGGCAGCTGCCATAGATACTTGAATGCCTTAAACTTCCTTTGTCATTATTCATATGCTTATTCGCACATCATAATCTATGAGGGATTTGGTGAATAAGTTTATGAAAAGCACTTGTTTCTAAATGAGAATCTTATTTGCACTTATATGCCTCACTGAAGCAGATACAGTGAGAAGTGAGCATTTATGAATGACTCTACATATTTGTATTGTATTGTAATGTGTTAAATTCCCTTCCAGCTACTGTTTTCTATGGTTGAATGTACGAGATATAGTAGGTTATATACAGAACGTTTGCCACTTAGTGTAAGTGTATAATAAAGAACACAACTGTCTGAGATGTTCCCTTCCTCAAAGCCAAGTAGAAAAGTGCCACAGAAATCCTCACTCTTGGCCTTTGTCCTTGTACTGTTACAGTTGTTTTTTGTTTTAACTCAGCATTTTGATGGCATATTATCCTCAAAGTTCTACCCACACTGTGACATATAAGTAGTTTTTTTACTGATGCAAAATGCATTTTTGTCTATTCTAAATAAATATTTGAAATTTTGAGAATTGTCTTCCATTATTAACACTTTTCTGGGTGCTTCAAATTGTTCATTCGGTTAGTGCAGTGTTGTTCATCTCCGCTAGATGGCATTACACTCTTATAACTGCATGCTTTCAGGTGCCTTTTGTGAAATAAAAAGCAATTTTAGTTGATGGATTCATAATATATTTTGAACTAAAAACTCAATAAATAGCCTACAACTACACACTAGGCTTTTGCTGTCTTAAAGGATAACAAATAATATACGCAGAATTTTATCAACTTTTGAATCAAATTGATTGGTCCATATTAAGAAATCTACACACGTGGCTTGATGAGTGACACAATGCATCGTGTTTGTGCGTGACACTGAGCACACAGCTCTGTGTGATTGGAAGTGTCCAGGCTGCACGGCGGTCTTTCTCTTTAATTCCGCAGCATCCCCGTCTCTCTCGGCCTCTTCGTAGGAGGGTGGGCCGTGTACAGCGTGCATGTTCTCACTGTAAACTCTGTGATGCAACGACGACATGCAGCTGCAGAACAACGTGAACTTGGAGCGATTTCTTAAGTTCCCTTCTCAGTTAACTCAATTTGCCTTGATTGAATTTGGAGAGGACACGCAGCGCTTGAGCATGAGCACGGATCCTGTTGTTTAGAGCCTGGACGGAGAGAACACAAACGGGAGGACTTCTGCAGAGGGCTTTTGGCGCAGCACAGAAAGAAACCGTGGTGCAACATGACAAGGATTATCCCACATTCAAGGTTTTTGATTTCACTCTGAACTGTACGTATTTAGGGACCGACATCCACTGTCACGTTTCAAGATGATGTCACTGATCGATCTGGACGATGATCAGCGTTGGGTGCCCACTCATGTGAATGTGACCGTGCTCCGCGCCAGGGGACTGCGCACCAAGAGCAAGCATGGCAGCCGCTACCTGTACACTATCATTCAGGTGGGCAAGGAGAAGTACACCACTGGGCTGGTGGACAAGGCCGAGGTGCCGCAGTGGAGCGAGGAATGCTGCTTCGAGCTGCTGCCGGGCATCCTGGAGGACGGAGGGCGCAGCTCGTACCCTCCGGGGAGCGGGGACCTGGTGCTCACCGTCATGCACCGCGTCCTCATTGGACTGGACGTGTTCCTGGGGCAGACCATCATCCCTCTGGATAAGATCTTTCAGGAGGGAGCATGTCCTAGAGATGAGTAGGTCATGTGTATTGCTGTTAACAGGCTTCATTGCTGACACATGAGACAAAGTGTTGAGTCATGACTGGAATGAATGTCGTGTGTGGGATACGGTTATTATGTAGCTTCATGTTTAAAATAATAGGCTATTTGTCCCAAAATGGCAACTGATCATGCAGAACAAAATACAAGAATCTTTCCACAAACAACACTTAAAACCCATGCCTTTTAGGCCTTTGTAAATAAGAAAATAAAATTGTGAACTTGTACTTTAACCTGTATCAGACTGTGCAATGACTAGTAAAATGTGAGAAGCACAGATCTAACAGACATAACAACAAATAGTTTGTAGACAAGTTTTATGACTGCATGAATCACAAGACAATAGGCCCCCAAAAATGTTGAAATATCATACATACAACATACACTTGCAACTTATAGCCTAGACACACATTTGCATAAAACACAGTAAGATTTGAAAAAGTTGAAATCCTGTCTAATACATTTTGTGTTATTGTAAACTCAGCAGTGGCACAGGTGACGTAACAACAGTCACTATGGGAAACATTCACAGCTCACACTGAGGAGCTGGATGGAGCAGCACTCACATCTGGATCTGATTTTGTCCTCCTTGGCTTCCCCTGTGCCTCCACTGCAGCCCTGCTGTTAGTTCTGTTGCTCTATAGACTAAAGATAAGGCAAATATTGTCTACTCTGTATACTCTGCAGGTGTAAGAGGGTGCATCTTCAGGAATGCATGCCATTTCCTGCTATGAGGCCCCTTAAAGTTTGGTTTCAAAGTAGCTTGATTCGATCCAACCCCCCTTAGCCCCCTCCACACATTATGTAACACATGCTCACAGGCCAAGTGACTGTTTTTTATCTCCTGTTTGACTGTTTTATCCTAAAGTAATGCACTGAAGGCACACTATGTAACTTTTCTGGTGAGGTTTTGTCAGCTTGTCACCATGAAGATGATACTGCTTTACCTGGAATGTATCACACTATAGCATTCAACTTCTACTCTATTATCATGCATCGTTTCAATTAAAGGAGGTCACTGGGCAAACTTGCCTCTCCACAGATCTGACCCTTGACAAGGCCTGGTTGCACCCCCTGCTTGTCTCCACTGAGATAGATCAGTTTAATGTAGTGGAACATTTCAGGCAATAACATCTCCACGGAGACAAGCAGGCAGTGTAATCTCCTGAAAAAATGTTTTTGTTTGTAATTGAATGGTTTGAATATTTATCATTTGTCGTGGTCTTAGGTGGTTCAAGCTGCACTCTAAGGTGGGCCGCAAGGAGAAGGAGCGTGGGGAGCTACAGGTAACCGTCCAGTTCACCCGTAACAACATGACGGCCAGCATGTTCGACTTGACCATGAAGGACAAGCCGCGCTCTGCTTTCGGCAAACTCAAAGACCGCGTGACCGGACGGAAGAGGGGCGACCTGGAGTCCTCCTCTGCCATCGTCCCGGGTCGTTACGCTGCCCTGTCCGCATCCTCGGGACAGCCCTTCGGAGAGGAAATGGGAGGGGTCGCCCGAGAGGTGGAGGTGACGGAGGAGAAGAGGAACAAGATGAAGGATTTCTTCAAAGGCAAGCTGCGTAAGTCGTCTGACACCAGGTCGTGCTCGTCGCTGGCCTCCGACAGCAGCATATCCTCCATGGCCAGTGATAATCCTCCTCCCAGTCTGGACCTGCTGTCTGATCCCCCCAGCTCGCCCATCTACACCAGCAAGGTCAGAGTGGACCCTCACTACGGAGAGGCAGACTTAGCCAAAAAAGGTAACGCTCAAGCAAAATTTAGATAACTGTTTCCGTTTTTGTCAGGGCATGGGAATAGTGGTGGCTGATACTGACAAAATATATACAGATAAATGGGATATAAGATAATATTTTAGCTATCCAACAGAATTGTGTTAAAATTGGGTTCTAAATGTATTGCCACAGAAAGTGAATGGACTGATAAAGTACAGGAATACCACAATTTACCTTTGTAACATGAAAGATTTCACCACAACTTAGTTTTATTTTTAATCAACTCTTCTTGTCCCTTTTTATTATTGACAGTGGTGGAATAAGTTCAACTCAATGTCACTTAAAAATAAAAGTACAGATATATAAGGGAGAAAAAAACATACTCAAGCAAGTGTCAGTAGCACATAAAAAAGTACTGAAGAAAAGTACTAAAGCACCCATTTTAACTGTACTTTTAGAGTAAAACATTAACTTCAAAGTGTCAAATGTGGTGATTTTGACAAAGAATTTAGCTGATCTTTGAAACAATTCCAATCAACTTCTTAATTTTATGTAGTTATTTTTGTTAGCTCAAAACTGGGACTTGAACACAAAACCTTTATGTAAGATGCCACAGTAAATAAGCTAAAATGCTCTTATAACCAAATGAAATCCAATTAAAAATATAGTGGAGTAGAAAGTGCTGCTTTCAGTTAATTAATAGTAAAAAGTACCCACTGTAAAAATGTATTTCAATATGGTACTTACTCAGTTTTACTTTTGTACTTTAGTTTCCAACAATAATTATTGAGGACATGCTGATTAATCTATATATCATTATTCTATAGCAGTGATTCTTAACCATAGGGCCGGGGCCCAAAGCAGGGCCACGAGCACCTCCTTGAGGGCCGCACAATCACTAAAATATAATACATTAAATATGAGACTGGGCCTCGAGTTACTTTAGATGGAAAAAGTCGTGTCTCAAGGTAAAAAAGGTTAAGAAGGTTAATGTGTTTTATATGAATATATAGCTCCAGTGCATGATATTGTTGTGACATTGTTTTATCCATATATCTTTTAGTTTGTTATCATTATTAATACTGAAAATATTTATTCATACAAGTCAAGTTCAAAGTTACAACCAGTCAAATTTCTCCCCCTCTGTCCTCAGTGCTCACCAGCCAGCACACAACAAAGGTGCTGACCCACAAGCGCGCTCTGAGCGATGAAGCCAGTAAGATCACCACCGCGGTCCCTCGCTCTGTGGAGTCTCTCAAAGGCCAGACCATGACCCAGTCCAAATCCTCTCTGTGCATCAACGGAAGCCACGTCTACGACTCCGAACCCTCCATCCCAAAGCTCTCCGGCGCAATCCCGTCCAAACTGGTCCTGCTGGAGAAATGCTCGCCTCTGTCCCGCTCCCTGCAGAATCTGACCAAAAAAAGCGAGGAGAAGAGTTTGTTTTCAGAAGGTCGACGGTGGTCTTTTGACAAAACCAAGAAGGAGGAGAAGGAAGAAGATAAAGAAGGACAGTCATCGCCGCCATCCCAGAAGTCGCCGGTACAGGGAGCAGTCACTTCTGCCACAGCGTCGCCGGAGAAAGGTAGGAAGTTCCGGAAGACGCTGTTCTCTGGGGGGCGGAGTGACTCTCTACCCAACAAATCGGACTCCCCCCAGGCCACGCCCACCTCAGAGGGACGCCTCCGGGGCTGGTTCAGCTCTAGCGACTCCCAGAACAAGCCAAGGTGAGTCAGGGTCACCGCCACTAAGCTCAGGTGACAGATCAATGCTAAAAAGGCACATGAAAGCTCTGTGGGCGTCTTAAGTTTAGTGGATTGATTTAATAGATTTTCCCATCTCACATCCATGCTGTGTCACCACCACATCATATAGCAATGCTCCATATCAGCATTTACCTATATAAATGCTTTTTGAGATTGCATCCTGCAGAGAATAGCTGCCAGATGGTTCAGAATGGCTTGTGTGCTTCATTTATTTTCAAGCTTGATTGTTTTGCTAATGCGCTTTGCCTTTTTGTATTTTATTTCCATGACTATAATTTGGCCACTTTTGTGTTGTGTTGAATTTGCTGTTTGTGTGACAAAGCTGTGCCCTTTTTTGGTTCCTTGGCACATCATTAACTAAGAGGACTGTTGTGCCCTATTTTCCTCCACAGGCTGGAAGTTTCTCCTAAGGTAGAAAGCAGCTCAGACGTACCCCCTCCCCTCCACGCTCGCTCCCCTGTGCCCCCCCTGCCTCCCGTGTCCCCGTTAGAAGGAAACCACGCCAACCCTTTCACCACGCCTCCTCCGTCCTCCTCTCCCTCCTCCACTCCGCTCTCTCCCTCCAATCCCTTCTTCCCACACCTGCAGCGAAACCCCTTTTTTGAAGAGCTAATCGATACCCAAAGCCCTCCATTCACGCCCTCCTCCCTCTCCGACACATCGCCTTTTCATTACACCACAGTACCGGCTACCGCCCACGCATCTAGTTCCTTTAATGAAGCTGCAATCATAGCCTCCATAAAGCGTGAGCGCCCCAAGCCAGTACCTAGGCAGACATCACTCCCTGCTTTGCTCCCTAAGTCCTCCTACCCTTGTGACCCTTCTGGCCCTCGCTCCATGTCAGAGAGTGCAGAAGAATGGGAGGAATCTTTCAATGTCTTTGCCTCGAGCAGACTCAGCTCGCCTAAAAGCCATTCTCAAAGTCAAACAACATCAAGCCACAAAGTGGAAACGGCGAAAACAATGCGTACGCAAGACCTTCAGTCCGTTGAACCTCCACCTTTGCCACCCAGAAGACTCCTGAAAACGCCGGTCAATGAGATCTACTCTGATGGCTGGTTGCATCGCGGTCAAGAACTAGCAGTTCACAAAGAGGCGTATTTGCTTTCACAAACTGGTGTGGCTTGTCTGCAACGTGGAAGGGAAGCAGAATGCAAGCGTAATGTGCCCGGTGTCTCTAAGGAAATCCAACCACCTGGCAGTAAGGCTTCGAATTTTCAACCCAGAACTGAAGAGAAGTTAAAGTATGCTCCGTTGCAAGATGACTCCGAGTGCTGGGGTGGAATGCTTTTCGAAGAGGACTTGTTCGGGCCCATGTGTTCAATGAATTTTGTGCCAACTGCTGGGAATAACCACCAGTCTCTCAGAAGTGAGATTTTAGCAGCGGAGAAGACCATTTCCAAGACCAACAGCCCTCCAAAGCTTCTCGGTAGTGAAATGTCAGGTGCAGACCTTTCGGAAATGTCACCTAAACATGAAATACCTTTAATAGACTGCACTCCTCCAGCAGCTGAAGAAACTCTTGAATTCCCAGCGAGTCCCTTAGAAACATGCCTGAACAATAATATTTCATTTT
This sequence comes from Rhinogobius similis, assembly GCA_019453435.1. NCBI lineage: Eukaryota > Metazoa > Chordata > Actinopteri > Gobiiformes > Gobiidae > Rhinogobius > Rhinogobius similis. Next base: position 29,522,357 of record CM033630.1, on the reverse strand, counting down.
CTTTAACTTTAGGCGATTTGAACATGAATAACTCCGATTTTGGTTTCATTGATTCCGATGCATCTTCACATTCTGATAATGTTGATTGTTGCAAAGGCCAAAACGGTCTTGGTAGGACTTTACAAGCAAATATTCCAGAATCTCCACGGACCACTCCAGAAGAAGTATTTCATTTGAAGGACACTTACATACCTGAGATGAACTCTTCGTTCGAAATATCAACAAATACATTGTCCAATATCTCCTCGATAGGTCCAGACACTTGCCAGGACTGCCTTTGTGATTTCCAGAATGTAGAACTTAATGGAAATGCCAGGGTAACAGGGAAAGACACACTGACACCTAATGTTGAAATCAAACTAGACTCAGCAGTCAGTGAACTGAAAAAGACACAAAGTTCTATTGATGATAATGGCAACCTTCAAGGAAAGGTAGTGAGTGCACGCTTAAGACCCAAAGGATTCTCCAACACAAACAGTAGAAGCTGCAGTCCAATTAACCAAAGCAAACCCGGAGAAGGAGAGTTTGAGCAGTTTTTGTCTCTCGTTCAAAACATCTCCCAGGAAGGACCGCTGTCGTATCAACCCCGTAGATCAGCCCTTTGTACAATGAGAGCTTTAGATGAACAGATTGATATGATAGTGAATAACATCATGAAAAGTGGGCAAAAGTTGACATCGGAGGCACCTGCAGAAAATAATATTGTGAAGAAGGATTCACTGATGAACTTTGAAGATTTTCATGCTAAAGTCAGTCCCGCGTCGAGAACCCTTTCCAGGATTTTGTCAGAGTCGTCTCCTTCCATTCCCTCTGCACTTTCACTGACAGCTGACCATCAGTCTAAGCTTTATCCTCCCTCTGTCCATGGCCCCTCCTCTGACACTTCAGTCATGGGGCCCACACCTAAGGGCCCCTGCCACACCTCCTGCACCTCTGACCGGCCCCTGGTTGATGCACACCACTCACTTTTGCCTGAGGAGACACAGCCAGCTAGCAGCCTGTCCCATCCCCAGAGCAGGTGAGAGTCATAGCACAAGAATGACACATGCTACAAATAACCATTTTAAGAGAATGTATTTGCATCACTTTGGAAGTTTGTTTGCTCCTGGCCTGGCTGGTTTGACATTTTAAGTTTGCTCTTTGCATCCAAAGTATTGGATGCTATGTGCTGCACAGTTCTTGGCTTTTGGTAACAAACATGATATTTATATGTTTTCAGCTTTTCTACACCTATTTTGCTACTATATGAGTAAATGACAAATCAATGCACATAATGTTGTGTGCACTATGTGTATATGATTAGGAATGTGTGAGCCAGGGTTAGGTTAGTGTTTTTATTTTTCTTATATTATTTACAATAGCATATTTCACCCGTTAGTTCATGTTTTGTAAGTAAGTAAGTAAGTAAGTATGTGTGGAAACAATAATATTCAACAATTACAACCACTAACATATTGACTTTGCAGAACTCACCCAGTGAAGCCATTAACTTCCAGCCAATCAGAGAAGAAGGAGGGTCGCTCAGTTCTAGAGATGCTTAAGTCCACAATCAGCCCGGGAAGAGCGGCCCAACAGGCCACAGCTGAACCTGACAAGGCTCCGGTAATGTCAACAAAAACACTTCACACAAAGAGTCATGGTCAAAGCTCGTTTACAGAGTGGGAATTTGTTGTAAGAACACCAATTGTCATTTATCTAATAAAAGTAATATGATTCATACTGGGCAGCTTCCATGTTCTACAGTTTGATTAAGTCATAATATCAAGTTGTGAGCAAGTGCTTAGCTTTATGGGAGATTTACTGCCTTTGAAAGAAATATCCAATGTGAAGTTTGTGCTTTGTGTTTAGGTACATGTGGATAGACCCTGTCATCATCATAAACTCAATTGGTCCATAGATTAATTAAAAGACAGAACACAGACAAGCATACATCATAAACAAAAGGTAAATCATTTTCCATAGAGGCTCAGGCGCCAGTGAGTCCACAGACTAGAAAAGTACCGCTCTCAGCTTTGTAAGTACAGAGATATGAACCATAAACCAGGTCAACACATCTGCAAACTGACATTTAAACAGCAAATTCTACCTGAGAAGTCTGACCTGCTTCCAATTCAATTATAAACTATAGGGATTTTAGAATACTTTGATGTCATTTGAACCCAACCTTACTTGCTGTCACAGTGTATTAAAGGAGCAATAACATTAATTCTTTGTAAAGTATACAAACTAAATATAAACTAAACAACACGGACAGTCTTCTTCGTGTCCCAGCTCATCTGTCTTCTCTGTATTCTGCAGGTGATGGTGGACGTGTCCCAGTACCAGGACATGACCAACATGGAGCTGATCTCTCTCCTCCTGCAGCAGGAGATGGACATGCAGAAGCAGCAGGCAGCCTCGGAGCGACAGGCCTCTCAGCTAGAGAAGTGCGAGGGCGAACTCCGAAAGGTCAAAGCACAGGTTCGCGATCTGGAGGACTACATCGATAATCTGCTGCTGAGGATCATGGAGCAAACACCTACTCTGCTTCAAGTGCGCACCAGGCATAAGTGACCACGCAATTGTGCTCGCTTAAAGGCGCACAGTGTAACTTTTCTGATGGTGAGAATCATCAATAGGGTTGCAATTGAATCCAAAATCACAATTGCATATCACGACGACTGCAATTTTTGAAGTACCGTCATTTCCGTCACAAACAACAAAATATCATGTCTTATTTTATAGAAAAACTGCCTATCCAGTAGTTTGGATCTCTACAATCATCGTTTTTAAGTCGTCAATTTATAGGCCATTTCAGTCTTTTTATAAATTCTTCTGGACGAGTTTAAAATGTGAACAGAATTCTATTTTTAAAACATGAATCACGGATCTAATCGCAACAAAAACCCAATTCGATATTTTCCCCAAATTATGCAGCCCGACTCACTGACTTGGAGATGTAATTACTTTGCCTGGAATGTACCACAGTATATATCTCTATGGCGGCAAGTAAATAAAGCCGCCCAGCCAAGTGACAGGTCAGTGAAGAGGTAACGACTCTAATAAAAGTAAGAATGCATGATTTAAGACAAAAGCGTTAACATCTCCATGGAGACAAGTAGAAGGCGGACGACCCATTTGAAAAGTTGCATCGTGCACCTTAAATGCAGCACAGGCGAAGTTGAAAGTATTGGAAACTGGTGTTGTGGTAAACAAAAGCGCCACAAAAAGGATTTCACAGTTCTCCAGGTTTCCTCAACACAATTACTGCCTTTAATACTTGGACACTAAACACTCTACACAGATACAGAAAAAAGCATGTTGGTCACTTACAGCTAATTTGACAAAAAGAAATAAAATAGCCCACTTCCACGCAAGCAGATGCATCCATTATATCAACGCTAACTAGAATCAGTTTATTCAGTTTTAGATCGGCTTATGCTGCTATGCATAAAGTAAAATACCAGTATACATGTTTTTTCTGATGTTTAAGTTGGCTGTTTTGGACAAGAGCACAGCTTCTTCTAATTTAAATGGTGTGTTTATGTTTGTGAACGGCCAAAAACAGGGTGTTCTGTCGCACTTGATAAACTGAATTGGACGGGAAGCCAGAGGAATTTTATATAAATTGCACATTGAATGTAAGACTTTTATTTCCATGTTTTCTTTTTCTTCACAAATTATAGCCGATTTAAACGATATATAAATAAAGTTCTGGAATTCGTTAGTTATAATTTGACAGTTATGCAAACGTTATGATGTAGCAAAACTAGACTCCACTGTAGCAAATGATTTGGATGTATTAAATAGTTTTCTGTTCATCCGTTTCTTTTGTCACAGTACCACAGCTAGAATTGCAAGGCTTTCCCTGACCACAGTACTGTAATAAATAAAGTGCACACGAATCATTTTGGTCTCTCATGATTACAAACCACATAACTTTTCACAACTCAACATACTGTATTGAAACAAGCAGTGGTGGGTAGTGTAGTCAACATGTGTACTAAATGTGTAAATGTGTAAAAAACTATAGTGCTATACTTTCAAATAATCATGTAAGTAGAAGTACAAGGTATTGACCCAAAAAAGTGTTAAAAAAGTATTTTTCTAAAAAAACTACCACCAAAGTACTGAGTAAGAGTTTGGACGTAAAAAGCGTTTAAAATGTTATTCATGATTTAGGATTTACAATTGGTAATAATAGTAATAATATTATAATAATAGTAATAATTTACAGATTTGTGTATTTCCAAAGAATAAACCACAAAAATTACAACAACAAAACTCTTATCAAATATTACTCAAGTTCAAGTAGTAGTAAAAGTATAATATCAATTAAAAAAGTCAGTTATGTGTTTTGTTTCTTTAAATTACAAACAAATCAGGCATTGTACAAGATATACAATATAATAAAAGCCACATGGGTTCAATCACAGTAATAAAAATAAATAAATAAATAAAACCTTAACTATCCACCATCTGTAAACAAGCCTGTATTGTACGCCTTTATCCACAAGAGGGCTCTTGTTACTTGAAAATGTACAAATTTGATAGACTTTGGACTAATTGGGACAAACATTTGGGATGTAGGTGTTTATGACGACTGTATGTTCCCTCTGTGTCATTTTCTTTGTTTAGAAAAAAAAGAAGAAAAAAATGTAAAAGAAAAGAAAACAGAGTTATGCACAGCTAATTTGATGTATTATTAGCATTTTGTTATTTTTTATTTATCTTGTGTGGGATGGAAAAAACAACAACAATCGTGGCGTAAATAATTCTGCAAAAGTGGCCCAAATAAATGGAGAAATGTTGGCCCCGGTCGCTTCCTGGACATATCTCATCCTCAAACACAGTTATAACGGCATTTGTGCCCCCTAGTGTTTTTAAAGAGCAGATAACATCCTAAAAATTGCTTCTCCACTGTACAATTTCCTTTCTATCACCACTTTATCACTGCTTTGGCACGACAGCTGCATTTACCACTGCTATTATGAATGCATCGGAGGTTCTCTCTTATTGTACCATGTTATTTCCTGCAGCAGCCTCCTTCTCTTGCACCTGAGACGCGCGGGTCTGAGGAGCATCGCTGTGCAAACATCTTCCTCCAGGCCACACCTCTTCTCTTCACACACACACACATTGCGATGAATTAACGGACCAATCAACTCCTATCTCTCCCAAGATCAATCCGAACAGTTACGCAACAGCGGCGACAAGCCTATCGATCCTTTTTTGGAGACGGACAGATAGTGAAGCCATGCGTTTTGCTGGGAATATGGCGCGCCCGAGGACTACACATCCCAGTTGACGTAGCGGCTCGTCGCGGCTCCACTTCTTTGCACAGTCGATGTAGTTCGCCGTAGTTAACAACCCCGTCCATGATTCGCTTCATTAATAAGTAAATAGTTGGGTGTCATGGCGGAATCTGCAGTGTGTCCTTCTTTCCAACTGGGGAGACCTCGGTACGACCAGGTAAGTGCGCGCCGTCCTCTGTTAATCAAGCGAGGATGGCTTTTTGAGGACAGAAATTGGGAAAGAAAAACTGCCGTCCTCCGCCCTGCCCGAGCCGCACTGCCTCAGCTCAAAGTTCTTGATGTGCGAGGTTCTTTTCTTTGTCTAGATTCTAGTATTGTGGGGAATCAACAACTTGGGTACTACTTTGAAGTTGGTGGTTATAAAATTAGTTTGAGTTTATGCAAACGCGCACGATCTGCAGCGCGCCTGATGAATCCTTATCCTTTGTGGTTTATATCAGCAGCTCCTTGAATATCATGTGCTTTCACGATGTCAGTTTTTCTTTTCTACTCTGCTGACATTTTATTTTATTAACTTGCTGTATTTTCTTCTCCACTGGGGCATTATAGGCTCCAGCAGGGGTTAAATATGCTGAATATTGTCCTTTTATCCCAAGCTCATCACGTATTAATTCTTTGAGCCTTACCACCATAAATCAGCATTGGTCATGGTCAGTCTTTGGAGAAGAAAGTGACCTTCACGTTACAGAGACATCACATGTACAGACGCAGTAGTTACACATTGATGCTGTGTGAGGCTCTTGTGAAACTGTCTGTGGAATCATTCACGTTTTCAAAGTGAATCTGCTTAACATTCTATGACCATATGATGTTGAATGAAAATATTGAACAAAATTGGACATATTATGCAAAATGAATTCAAATGAGCTTTTAAACTGATAGTTCCTCATCATTAGTTTACCCAAAGTCGTATTTTCCGACTGAATCCTGCATGTTTAAGTAATCCTGTATTGTTCTGCAACTCAAGCTTGAGTGCTCAGAAAATTTCCTGATTTTACCCCTATCCGCGCCCACATCTCTGTATTTAGTTGTGATTATTTGACAAATTAAGACTCCGAGCGACACATGCCAGGTTCTAAAATGTCACGTATGCCACATTTCAAAAATAAAAACATGTAAATGATAATAATAACCATGAAGAGGCGGGGCTGATCAGTTCTGCTTCTGTTACTAACTTAAGTTTTAGATCAATATTGCAGTTTGTAATGAACAAAATGTAAAATGATTATCTACTTATGTTATAGTTCAATGCTAAGTACCTGAAAAAGCATAATATATCTCCTTTAAATTGAAACACCAAACCCACCACAATTCTAATCACTAATACGTCTGAAAAGTATTGTCTGGTTGTAGTTTTATAGTGTAGTATTTTGTAGTGAGAAGGCACCATATACTGTAGGTAAAAAAAACATTAAAAATACATCAAATACTGGAACAAAAAATCAAGTGTCAAAGAAAATGTGACTATTTAGACGTGCACTTGATTAAAAATGATGTTTATTATAGTTTTGATGTTGTGGACCCTGCAGACTCATTAATAACAACTGCATGACTTCCCGCCGATACCGCTGAAGCTTTATTATCTAAGCATTTCAAGGGGACGTATATAAAAAAAAACAATGTTATAACGGCGTTCCTTCATAATTACCTCATTGTTTTGATCTGTGCATGTTTAATTAATCCTGTATTATTCTGCATTGAGGCTTTGGTGCTCATAATTTCAGTTTTCACATGCCGCCCAACTCAGCTCACGGCTCTATTCTAAATTCTAAAAATGTCATTTTTAAACAATAACAACACATGAATACAAGTTTGGTGCTTGCTAAGGTCAAATGCCACTAAGAAGAGACAGGTTTTGAACAGGAAGTCAATGGTCCCGCTTTTATCAATGACGCAGGTTACAGTTTAACAAAAGTAAATATATTATCTGTTTGTTTATTACTAAGCACCAGAAAATGCATGATTACACCTTCTTCTTCCATAAATCAGTGCAGTTTATTCTAAAAATCGGTTCAATCTTTCCTCCTTAGGTAACGCACTGGGGCAATACTTTCAATCTATTGCACCAGTGCAGTTCAAAGGGGCTGTTTTTTGAATCAGCACAAATCTAGGGGTGTTTGTCAATGCCTCCACTCATCGCGCTCCCCTCTTGCCTGGCCTTGTTTTGCACTCCTCGGGGAGCTCAGGCTCATGCATAATTAAAGCGGGCTCCTCACATGGATCTCACACTCTGACAAAACAGCAGTGCAGCACATATGGGCTGTCAAGGAAGGAACCTCCAAGCAACGACTAGAGTAGAGCTAAACCGCACGGCTGACGCTCAATGGGCTTTGGTTAAAAACTAAAACAAGATTGTCATTTCAGTTGATCGTCATTGACTGTAATTCGTACTGCTGTTCAACGTTTTTTTAACTGCAGTTTTGTTACATTTCCTGGCTTTTAAAGCACACAAATCTCAAATAAACGTGATTGAAGCCGCTAGGCACTCACCCATGAGTATTCCCAGCGACACTCTTGGCTCAGGCTGGATGTGGTGGGCCCTTCCAGACTCATTGGCATGCATTGTTAGCTGCTGGCGCACACTGAGAGGAACCTGTAATGAGCAGTAAACAGGAAGACTGGACCGCTTAGCTCTCTACTTAAAGAGAAAACTTAAAGATAGATCTTATTTATAATGCCAAAGATGTGTCCATATTGACTCAGGCTAGATAAAGATGTGTGTTTGGCTTTTATAAACAATGCACAAAAATGTACCTTATCTACAAGTGACTTATTGACCGGAGAAACCAAACAAAAAAGATGCATATTTGCCTTATTGACTTGTTGTAAATGTTATATGTTTGAATAAATAGAATAATTAGGGATGTAACAATGCAAATCTCACGATATATATTATCTCGATATGAACCTCACGATATGATATGTATTGCGATATCATGGAGAAGCTCACGATATTGTAAAAAAGCTCAAAACTATGTATCCATGTTCATAATAACAAGACTGACAATGTAATATGCTCCTGCCATTAATAATTAGACCTTTATTGTCATATTTTAGAACGATAATAATAGAAATGATCACACATGGCAAATCTAAGGTACAATTTTCAAGTTATGTCAGGAACAGCAATAATGACTGCTATGTATTCTGTGATGTACTTTGTTATTTCTTCTTATTAATAATAATATGAATAATATGAATAATATGAATAATTTCGAGTCAATAATGCCTTTTAATCTAACAGCGCAGGCTAAACCATTGTTTTTTTCACGTAGACATGCTGTTTTTCATATCGTAACATGGCAACGACGATAGCGTGACAATTTTACGATCACGATATCATGATATCGCCAGTATTGTTACATCCCTAATAATAATATCATATTTTTGTCATGTTTTAAGGGCTCCTTTCTGGGCCGTCTGAGGCACTTCGTTGACATCATTGACCCCTCCACACTATTTGTCTCAGAGGTAAAACATCCACACTGAAAACAAGTCAGAAAAGTTAATAACGAATTGCACGTTTACCTCATGTTCCTTTGTTTAATACAGACGCAGCTACAAGCCAGCCTCAAGCTCCTTAATGATTTCAAAAATGGCATTGTTCCTCCCGGAGTGTCTGATGATCAGGTGAGTTGGTGTAAAAATACCAGCAGAGAGTCATGTGCCGTGATCACGACTGCACACTGTGAGCTTCTGTGTTGAGAGCAGAGGAGTAATTAGGTCTCTGTGTTGTCCATGCGCCTGCAGCTGTGGGAGGCTCAGAAGATCAAGCAGGTAGGTCCTCACACACTGACGCCACGTGCACCTCCATACACAGCCCTGAGCCCCTGGCAGCATGAGGATGATGTCATGCTCTCTGCTGCAGGCCATCATTCATCCTGACACAGGAGAGAAGATCTTCATGCCATTCCGTATGTCAGGTATGACCACAGATGAAGATCTTTGACCAGGCTCAAGTCTGTCCATTTAGTCATTGTTGATCAACTCTGAGTCCATGTTTCACTGTGCAGGTTATGTGCCATTTGGAACTCCAATAGTAAGTTCCAGCTAAACTCATGTATATAAATCCATAAACATATCCATATGAGCAGAATAGATGAAATGAGACTGTAGACTTATTTTGTGCAAAATAAGCTCTTGTTTCCTGGTTTCATCTAGGTCATAGGCCTTCTTCTGCCAAATCAGACTGTGCTGTCTACCATTATATGGCAGGTACTGTGGCAAAGCTGGGTTTTGTACAGCCATTACATTTATATCCATCTAGCATCTAGACCAGAGGGGGGCAAACTAAGGCCCGGGGGCCACATGCGGCCCTTTTGGCATTTTGATCCGGCCCGCAAAGCATTTTATAAAAAATTGTATGAGTTAGGTGTGGTGCATTTGTCATTTTATAGTTTCCTGAGCAGCTGCTTGTTCATTAAAAATCAGTTTTGAGAACAGCCACCACTAGAATAACACCAAACTTTGATGCATTGGATAAAAGGAGTGATCAACTGCACTGTTCCCACTAAATAAAGGTAATGATTTTTGCTATTCTGTAGTAATTTTTTGTGTATTTTAGGCATTAAGTCTATGTGTAGTAGTATGTGTGTAAAATGGTCCGGCCCCCAGGCAAGTGTAAAAATCCAATGTGGCCCTTGCGTCAAAATAATTGCCCACCCCTGATCTAGACTATGCACTTGTATCAAGTTATGAAGTCTGCTGGCTGTGTAGTATTTCAAATTAATAAATAATATAATTCATAATATTTCATCTTTATCTGTTTGGTGTAGTGGCTGAACCAAAGTCACAATGCGTGTGTGAACTATGCAAATCGCAATGCTACAAAGGTATGACCCATTTCCTGTTCATTCATTAGTGTTTCTAACTGTATTGTAATTATCATTATACTGTCCTCCATTCTCAGCCTACGCCGACATCCAAGTTTCTTCAAGGATATGTTGGAGCTGTTACCAGTGCAGTCTCTATCGCTGTGAGTCACCTTAACCCTTGACTGCAAATGCATCATATCAAAATAGCTTATGTTTTAGAGTAAAATTAGATGATCAAGTATAGAATAGAGATGGGAACGATATCAAAAAATGGATAATCGCAATTATTGTTTTGGAGATGTGTAAAATTTGAATGTTGAATATATTGTCTATAATAAAAAATATTAAAAAGACTGAAACGTAAGCAGTTTAAGAATACAAATATAACATTAAATGAATAGAGTAATGTTTTTTTTTTTTTTGCTTAATGCTGTACTTATACCCTAAAAAAGACATATGCAGGCACGTTTTATAACTTTTCCGAAGGATTTGAATATCACAAGATAATCTCCAAATATTTTTTGTCATAAATATAAAATTACAAAATGAATAGAGTTCTATACTATATATAGAAACTGTTCTTAAAAATAATGCTTTAAAAGAGCTAATAAAAGGGTAAACCTCAACCATAGGGGTGTCAAGATTTCTCGGTTAACCGATAATCATGATTATCCAGGTCACAATGTAATCGTATGAATAGAAATATAACAATTGTGATCATTTTTAGAAGCTAAATTACAGCTGTGGTACCACCAAACCATAAAAGCATGAAGTAAATTCCTTAACTTTTAAGCTCTCACAAACCCTTTGGGTACATCACTTGTATTCAGATGCAGGAAAGTTTTTTTTCCCTCTATTGCAGGGTTAGAACAACTTATTTAGACAGAAAAGTGAAGCCGGATGGACCACCCTCTCACAGCCAGCTCTCATCCCAAAGCATCATATCGTGATGCACATGAGTCTTTCTTACAAGTTTGTATAGCAGTCTGATTTAGACACAAAGTGCTCCTTTTACAGTACATTTTATGGGGAAAAAAACAATTTACAAAAAAAAAATAAAAATGCAGCTTTAAGTGAATCTATTCTTCAAAAAAGTAAACCTAAATGTAAAACATTTTTAACTTCATGTATATGTCACATTGACTATACTTTATCATTCAGAAATCTTTTACAAAGCAGGTCATATACTAGAGGAATGGCATTCTATTTAACCATTTTGAATAAAAGTGTATTAAGGAGTTTCATTGTTCCTCACTATAATCGTAACACTAAAATTTGATGCTGTGACACTTTTCATCCCATTTTGGATTGACTGCTAAAATATCAGCATGTCAAAAAACACTTAGATATTGCCCACCTCTAGTACAAAGATACTGACATTATTACCAGCAACGTTTTATTTCGAAGGTGGGACTAAACGTGCTGATCGAGAAAGCCCATCGACTGAGCCCTGCCACTAGAATGATCATTCAGCGACTGGTGCCGTTCCCAGCTGTAGGTGAGTTTTCAGGACCTCATTTGAATTAAGACCTATTGTTCGGTTGCCCGCTTGTTGGTTATGAATTTTAAACCTGTTAATGTTGCCCACGCTCATCCGCAGCCAGCGCAAACATCTGTAACGTGGGGCTGATGAGACACAACGAGCTGTCTGAAGGTATCGACGTCCTGGACAATAACGGCAACGTGGTGGGCTCGTCCCGAATCGCAGCTCGACACGTGAGAGACAGGCTTTTGTGCATTTTGTTTGTGCATTTTGTTAATGTGGCCGTAAATTAAAATCGTAACACGCTTTCGTAATTTCTGGTCTTATTCAAGTGAAAATGATCTCATGTCTCTTCGCGCTGATTTGATGCGTGTGCACAATGTTCTCGTTTTGGATCCGCAGGCGATCATGGAGACGGCCTTCACGCGCGTGGTGCTGCCGATGCCCATCTTTGTCCTGCCTCCCATCATCATGTCCTACCTAGAGAGGTCTGGTGCATGTTGCTCGTGTTTTAATTAGAATTGGTGCTGACTGAGCCATGTCGGGTCGTTGGAGTGTATCGGAACAAGTGGGGATGATTTGTTTGAGAAAGGTGGAACAGCGCTTATTCATGAGCATTTAAACAAATTTAAATATGCCAGATTACGTTACAGGAAAGTTATTGTTATCCTGTTGTAGGAGTCGGATTCCAGGGAGACTAGAGTATTTTTAGCAGTTTGATTTAAAGTGGCAGTACAGCTTTTCACAGGTAATAGTTACGATAGCTAACGGCTAAAAAACTGAATTTGGCATGAAAAAATTTAAATAATACATCACATAATCGAAATAATTCACTAGGACCTTTTTATATTAAAGAAGTGAATATAGATACTATAGGCCTAACCCTAACCCAATGCTAATATTTATTTTCTTAATGCATTGTACTTTTCATCGTTGCAGTTAAATAATTCTTCTTTCAACTAAAATAGACGCCAATTCATTAATTTCTCAACATTCATAAGTTTACACTGCAAAAAGGGATTAGTTAAATTTACTTGAATTAAGCAAATTAATCTTAAAAGTCCAATTTTAAGATTTTTTCACTTGACAGGACTACATCAAATTGACATTATTTGACTTGTTTTAAGTAAACTTGATAAGTAAAATAGTCTTATTCCACTGGCAGATAATTAGGGTAAAAAGATCTTATTTTGAGTTTATTTTTCTTATTTTTTGATAGGCCTTTTTTGCAGTGTAGTTTCTTTACCATTTGCAGTTTAAAACCACATTGGAAAAACATGTTCAAAAAACTCAGCAAAACATAAAAAACAACCACATAAACAAACAAAGGATATAAGATACAAAACACCAAAAGTACCAAGAAACATGTGAAATAGAAAACGCAAAAAAGATGAAGTTGCTAGACAAATATATTGTTAAAGTGCTGGATCAAAGTAGGTCACAATAAAAATGAAGACTTGACTGTTATTACTCGTCAGTGCTGCAATCCAGATGCAATATTGAAACTGCGAACACTGGGGGAAAACACAAAAAGAGCAAGAATACGTTTGAGCAGAACAAAAAAAACAATGCACTGTAGTTTGTCTTGAGACACTCAAAGCACGCCAGGCTTCACAGACATTTTGACTTACCGCGTTTTTCTTTGTTCTCGACTTATCCAGGCTAAGATTCCTTCAGACGAACCGAAGACTGCTGCTGCCCATCCACAGCGTCGTGTGCCTGGTTACCTTTGGCCTCTCTTTGCCCGTGGCCATCAGCCTGTTCCCGCAGATGTCTCAGGTACAGCAAAGGGCAGACAATCGAAACAAACCACTCAGGGCCAGATGGGTTAAGGGAGCAGCTGCAGACATTCACATTATATATAGACCACTAAACATGCACACATTTTGCCCATAAGCCTCCGTGCTCACCCCTTTTACCAGATGGCCCTTTCCAGCCACTGAAATTATGTCAAAAACAGTCTTCTGCAGAAAAACATGCAAGTGGATCTATATAATTCTAGTCTTTCTTCCTTTCTTCCAGATTGAGGTGTCTCGCCTTGAGCCAGAGATTGCCATGGCAACTGATTGCAAGGTGCTGACCTACAACAAGGGTTTGTGATGGATGGTGGGTGTCTGAGAAGAGAAAACAGACAGCGAGCAGAAGTGAAAGGAGGGAACTGGACTTGCTTTGGGGTACAATGGACTGTTAAACATGCTGCATTGTTTGTACTATATAGATACCATATAGACAGTCGACAAAGCCAGTGTCTACAGTAATTTATACTGGTAAGCTTTTATACCAGTGACGTTTTAACATGGTTAATGTTCTAATATCAATTCATAGCCTTTTGAAGAACAGTAAATGCACAGTAGCACATTTATGGTGTATTTCCTCAGAGTCAGCTGCTAATAATGTGACCCCTTATGCTGTGCCAACTACAAGAAGCAGAAAATTATAACGCAAACCGGGAGCGTATCCTGTAGGAATATACATGCAATACACAACTGCATATATATATATTTTGATTTAATAAAGTATTTACTAAGATGTTCAAATTGTCAAATTTTGAGGCATTTGTGAATAGTATTTATTTTATATTGTAGGATATGGCCAACTATAAGCTATATATCTACATTCTTTGCATTAGAGCAGGGATGTCCAAACTGTTTCCACCAATGATAGCATAGTGTAACGTATTGGAGGTAGAGGGCCAGAGACTGGTTGTCAACACAGTAAATCATTCAAATGTGTGCATTTAGCAAAGCCGTCATGTCTTTATTCACTTGGAACCATTTCATTAGGCCAGTTTTGGTGCTAGAATATTTAAAGCTTTCTGTAAAAAGTACTACTAAAATAATTTTGGCCAATTCATAAGGGAGCCTGGGGGCCAAAAAGGGCTGCGTTTGGTCCCCGCACCATAGTTTGGACACCCCTGCGTTAGAGGATATCTTAAACCAGTGTAACACCAAGGAATTTATCTACATATACTACCTAACATGATTTATTATTTTGTATTTTTGTGCAATAAACTTTACAGGTGTTTATAATATTTGCTATTGTAACATGTAAAGCAATGAAACTATCCAATAAAAGCACCTGATTGCTTTCCTGGCTTTTTACCCTCTATGATTTTTGTGTGATGTGATTTTTGTGTGGGCTTTAGCCTGGGGCACTCATTAAACAAACAATCCACAACATTATGATACTTGTGTTCAATATTCCATTGCTGCAAATATACAAATAGTTATTATAAATTTAAATTTAAACCTTTTTAAATTAAAAACTTTTTTTTTTAAGTTAACAAGGTATTACTTACGACAAAAAAACAAAACAAAAAACATATAACATAAACTATATATGACAACACAAACCTGGAAAAAGTTGTTGGAAAAAAGAGTAGAGGGGTTTGATTGTTTTTATGTATGAGTCTATGTGAGAGGTGAGGTCAATATTCTTAAAGGGCTTGACTAAATAGTTCTTTATCTACTACTGCCTTCTTTTTTAACCAGATGCTATTTTTAAATAAATTTTTAATTAATTTATTCCTTTTTATCCACCATCTGATCAAGCTGCTGGACATGTTCAATATGAAAAGAAAGCTGTAACCCACTTATTTTCAGTCAAATCAATCATTCCGCCTGGATTTAAAAAAAAAAAAACTTTATTACAAGTTCCTAAAACTATTTTTTTTTTTTTTGTTAAATTAGCTTCAGCTCAGAAAGAGGAATTGTCAGAACCCAACAAACGCCAAAACTAGAGACACTAAAGACCCCAGCTTCACTTCTTCATATATTTCACGAAGAAAATTATTCCTCTTTGCAGAGCTTGTCTCCAAATGTAATCAGAGTAAATCAGACACCAGAGACCAAAACTACAGAGTCTCAGCTTCACAAAGAGTCCAGCCAACAGTTTGTGCTCCAAAGGGTTCAGACACAGCTTCAGTTTGAAATGAGGCTCATTTTAGTCAGACGTTTTAGTAAAAACAGATCCGAGCGGGTTTTTAAACAGCTGAAGTGGACATTCACAGCGCGTCCGCCAGGTGTCGCCACCTTCCTGCTGCAGACTCCGTACAAGAGTCAGTCAGGGTTGAAAGGGAAAAGGTCACGTCATCATGAAACATGGCGGCGCCCGTGGATGACATGTTTTCCCTGTGCGTGGATCCCGTTAAAGTTTCCAGCCTTGTGGAAATCAGACTGATCGACCACATCAAGGTAAAGAGAAGGCCGTCACAGCAGGAACGTGAGATGAACGTGTGTTATTGTTACGTCGGGTGTTAAACGTGTTCGCTCGGCTGCTCAGTGCGCATCCTCATCCTCATCCTCATCCTCCCGGTGCACGATCAGGACAGGATAGATCAAAAACATTTAAAGACATTTGACATTTGAAAGACCCACTGAAAGAACAATCTGTAATCAACAATGCTTTTTTCCCTTTTTCATTATTATCTTACTGTGTTTCCCACGGGATTATACAAAGACTAGAGCTGTGCAGTTAATCCTATATAAAATCGTGATTTCAATCATTTCTCTATTCAGTTACAAACATGTTGTAATCGAAATACAATGAATTGCCTTCTGTTCAGAGTGTCATCGTACTGCCTTTTCCAAAACATTATTAATATGATAGTGATGTACTTTTCTAATACAGTACTAATATAATCGATCTACTTTCTCTGCAGGTTAATTTTGACACGTTTAGAGAGTAGGCTATAATGTCACTTCTTTTGTTTCCTTTGCTGATCAAAAAAGCACTGATTGCATTGGAGACTAAATCGTTTTTTACACAAGACTGTATAATCAATTGTACATAAGCATTGTTTCAGTTATTGCTCTCTTCAACTACAAAACTGTTTTAATCGAAAATGCAGTGAATTGCCTTCTGTTCAGAGTTATCAGTGCACTCCTTTTGTCACTCAAAACCTGGAGCAAAGGGGCTTTCCAATACATTATTAAATATATTTGGTCTATACTCTCTCTACAGAAAAATAATCTTGAAATAATCTTGATTTCAATTATGAGTCAAATAATCGTCATTATAATTTTCGAGTAGAGCCGCTGCTCCTCCACGTCGAGAGGAGCCAGCTGAGGTGGCTCGGGCATCTGTTCCGGATGCCTCCTGGACGCCTCCCTCGGGAGGTGTTCTGGGCATGTCCCACCGGGAGGCGGCCCCGGGGTAGACCCAGGACACGCTGGAGGGACTATGTCTCTCGGCTGGCCTGGGAACGCCTCGGGATCCCCCCGGAGGAGCTGGAGGAAGTGTCTGGGGTGAAGGAAGTCTGGGAGTCCCTGCTTAGACTGCTGCCCCCGCGACCCGGCCCCGGATAAGCGGAAGAAGATGGATGGATGGATGGATAATTTTCGCCATCGAGCAGATCTACTTCTATATATTTATAACAAGTCCACAAAATAAAGTGTGTATAAAAATTGTAGTTCAGCTTGTTCTTAGACTTTGGGGCCATCATAGTAGATATGGACATTTATCAAAATGTAGATAATGTCATGAATAGTGTTTTGAGGATATGCAAAATTTGAATATCAAGTATATCGTTTACTGTTAAAAACAATAAAAACTACTACCACCACTTCTACTTTTACAGGCATTTCACATTTCTCTCATAATTAATCCTCAATTAATATGTTTCAAGACACGTTTTATCACTAGGCTTGTCACGATAATTAATAAATGAACTTCATATTGAAGTTTGTTCAATACTGTATATAAAAAGCTGTATATAAAATATTTTTTTATTTTTATTTGGGTTTAATACTTATCATGACTACAGTTTTTTTGCACTTATTTAGAATTTTTAGTACGACAAGATTTGAGCTGTAGAGAGTTAAATAAGTAATTTCAATGACTCAATATAGACTGTAACTAAACACCTGTAGAAAAGGTTTCACTGTGATCATCCTGCTTTAAATGATTGTGTCAGTCATATAAAGCTGATTCAGTATTATTGTTTATCGTGATATTTTCTGTAGTAATATATCATGCATTAAAATTGAGATCATTTTGGTCAATATCGCCTGCCATAGTCTTCTCTATTAATGGGAAACATTGCTATTTATTTTAGTAAGTCTATTTAAATTTTAGCCATTTGTGCCCATAGACGATATATATCCCTCAGGCCCTTTATGTAAACTGCACTGAGGCACTAACGTTACTTCCTGAATAGTCTGGTTGCCTGGAAACAACCTCATTCATTGTGCTGAGAGAATGTTTTCTGAGGTGCACTCTCTTCTCTAGATTGATTTACAAGTGTCTTTCAAGGCTTCAGAGCTCTATATATATCTGTTATGATCTTCTTCTGTGTAATATTCACCATCTAGACGTTGGTTGGTCTGACTTTTATGTACTTTTTGCACTTCTTAAACTTTCACATCACTTGCTTTTTAGGGGAAAGGGCTCTTTGCCAAAAAGAATATCAAAAAGGGGGAGAGCATTTTCGTCGAGCGCCCTCTTGTCTCGGCTCAGTTTCTGTGGAATGCTCTCTATAAATACAAAGGTGAGTGTTAAATTCAATCATATGTTCATTTGGGCAATTTAGTTTTTCAATTTTCTAGGTTGTTGTATGGATCATTTTGTCCCAAATTTCGATCTAAAGTGTTCTCTGGTGTTTGCAGCCTGTGAGTACTGCTTACGGGCGCTGGAGACGGCAGAGCAAAATGCAAGGAGACTCAGTGGTAACCCAGGACTCAGCCTTCCACACCCTGAGCTGTGCAAAGTGCGACCAGAGCAGCACCAGGCCTGCCCCCAGTGTCAGGTGGGCTGGTTATGACTATGTAGAGGATTGGTACACCTGTGGGGCCAGAAATGGATACAATTTATTATGTGTGGTCAGTGTTTTACCTCTTGTGGTTTGTATCATTGCCATACATCAATAAACTGGATTTTTATTGGCCAGGGACAGGCTAAATGTAGTGTAACATTACATTACTCCCACACATCTTCTTCAGTTCATGCTAGCCCAAAGTATATCACCAAACACATTATTATAGAACATTAGATACTTTCAAATGTGTGCTGACGTTGACAAACCTCCTTTGCAGGTGATGTACTGCAGCAGTGAATGCCGTCAGGCTGCAGCTGAGCGCTATCACCGCGTCCTCTGTCTGGGGCCGTCTGAGAACGATCCTGATCATCCCATCAACAAGCTCAAAGATGCATGGAGGTGAGTACAGTGCCAACTTCATCCAGAGTAAACTCTCTAATGTAAATGTCCTTATAACTCCTTAAAGGGGTCTTTCTATGTAAAATGTATTTTTATGATTGTTTTAGCAGGGAATAAGACTGTTCCCTGACCATCAGTTTACACAGATGTATTTTGAATAATTGATGCGTGTTTGAGTAATCCTGTTTTATCCTGCATTTGAGGACTGAGTGCTCAAAATATCAGTTTTCACCTACCCCCTATCTCTGCTCACTGCTCTGTATTTATTTGCAAGTATTAAAAAAACAGACTCTGGGTCATACATGAAGGTTTCAAAAATGCCTTATAGACATATTTAACAATATAAACATAAATGAAAACCTGCTGCTTGCTACTGTGAAATGTCACTATGGAAAGGCGGGGCCTATATTATTCTGCAGTTTTACACAGGAAGTCATTGGACGTTAAGTCGTATTAAATCAAAATTGAGGTTTAAAATTAATAAACTGTACAATAATAAATCATGTACGTATGTTATAGTTTCATACTGAATACCACCCAAAAAGAATAATGTCTTTTACCCATTTTTCCCTTAGGAGTATTCATTATCCTCCAGAAACCTCCAGCATCATGCTGATGGCCAAAATGGTCGCTGCTGTCAAGCAGGTGAGGCTTATGTTAGTGCTCATGAAGTATAATGTACACAAACATCATGTCATTAATATTTTGTGTGAATCAGGCTAAAGACAAAACCCACTGGCAGAGGCTCTTCTCACACTTCTGTAGCCGGACAGCAAATGAGGAGGAGGAGATCGCCCACAAGCTCTTAGGAGAGCAGTTCAAGGTAAGCTTGACTCTGATTAAATTTAAGGCCAATTATAATATGTAATATTTGAATATAGCAGAGACTGTCTTGCTGTATTTATTTATGCTCATGAAAGTCTGAAGTATAATTGTATGTACAATACATTTGATCAGTTGTATTGTAATAATAGTTCTTTGCTTTGTTTTACAGGGGCAATTGTCCTTGTTACATAGTCTCTTTACATCAGCACTCTTTGATGAACATATCAGTCGGGTAAGTGTGTTTTTAATTCTTACCATTTGCATACCATACATTTCTGCAAATAAAGGTCAACTTGTGAAACAAACAAGCTTAAACAAAATTTCAACTTTTAGATTTTAGGAATAAGTAACAAATTGTTAACAAAGCCAAATTATTTGTCTTACTTTGAAGCTGCAGGACAATGACATACCCTGCAGCTTCACTTGAATGAAATCCTGTTAGATTTACAGTCTGCAGGGAAACTATCAACGTGCTGAGATAAAAAAAACAACATCAATGCTCTGAAATCGGAGCAGCTCATGTCAGGCCTCTGTAGATTTGACCTCTAACCTTAGAATTGAAATGGCTGGATGGAATTACTTGAATGCCACATGGATCAATAAGACATTTTCTCTATTACAGTGGTTTGTCCCTGAAGGTTTCCGCTCGTTGTTCGCTCTGGTGGGAACAAACGGCCAAGGCATTGGCACCAGGTAAGAGACCACTTCAGTTTGGACCTCGTCATCACAGCTGCCCCTGTTTCTAAGTCATTTTTCCATTCAGTTCATTGAGTCAGTGGGTTCATGCCTGTGATGCACTTGAGCTTCCTGGCCAGCAGAGGGAGCAGTTGGACTCCTTTATCGACCGGCTGTACAAGGACATAGAAAAAGGTCACACACTTTTATCTCAGTTGTGCAGTAGTTGTATGAATTAAAGCCTTTTGTTACAGCCGAGACTGTGGTCGAGTCTTGTATATTAGAGTTGTGGCTTTGCTGACCGTAATGCTGTCGCTCATGGTGTCAGAGGTCCAACATTTGCATAATGGTTTCTCCTATTCTCTCCTTTAGAAACCGGAGACTTTCTAAACTGTGAGGGTTCTGGGCTGTTTATACTTCAAAGCACATGTAAGTACACAAACGCACTCACGTTCTTCATGAATTTGAATAACAAACGTATATTAATAGCAATTTGTTGGCAGGTAACCACAGCTGTATACCAAACTCCGAGGCTTCATTCCCAGATAACAACTTCCTGCTTCACCTCACCGCCCTCAGTGACATCAGCCCCGGAGAGGTCAGCTGATATACGTCTGGGTCGGGGGCGATAAATTCCGGCTAAATCCGCAGTGGGCCAGAACATCCCCCTCGCTGTGTTGTGTGCGCTCCCTTGTCACACAGCATTACAGGGCTGAGACTGAGGGTTGGAGTGGGTTTGTCGAGCCGTCACAAAGATTGAGAAGCCTTGCATCTGCATGGCACAGTAATGTCACAGCAGCCACGGCTACGCTCGCCTTTGAATTCGGGAAACGACAGGCGCACATTACGTATGATTTCACCAGCAGAACCAAGGGGCACACAGACGAGGCCTGCTCTGGGGATATCCAAACTCGACTTTTTGTGCTGGGTTTAAATGAACTGAAATACTAAATTTAGATTCAATACTCCATTTTCTTAAATCATCTTGAATTTTTTATTTCCAGGAGATCTGCATCAGTTACTTGGACTGCTGCCAGCGGGACCGGAGCCGCCATAGCAGACACAAAATTCTAAGGTAATTATTAAATAAACATAAAACACGATGAGATGGAGCTTTCAGAGCGGTTTCTCCAAAGCTCTGCAATGAACTACCCTCCTACACGCGTGCTCTCGACAACATGGATAGTTTTAAAAAACAGCTGAAAATGTTCCTTTTTGAGCAAGCATTCATAGGCTCAGGCCATTATCAATAAATGTGTTATTTTGAATGTGTTACTATTAATGCTGTTTGTACTAGTTGTTATTATTGTGTTCCAAATGCCGGTTGTGCATATTTTATTATTTTTATGCCACTGTGTTGCACTTTGTGACCTGTGTCTATGAAAAGTGCTGTTCAAATAAACTTGACTTACCGGTACTTCACTTGCTTAAATCTCTTAAAACCTTAAAAATGGATCAGCAATCATGTCTGTCCTGGAAATGGCAGTGACTTTTTATTGATGAACTGCTTTTGTTCTGTTACAAATTGCTTTCTTGTTTTACTAAACCGTGGAAAAATGTTCATTTTGGCCCCTATTAAAAGCACACAAATGTAACCAAAACACCCCTTTGTTTTCCAGGGAAAACTACCTGTTTGTGTGCTCGTGTCCAAAGTGTGTGTCCCAGATGGAGGAGCTGGACGTGACATCAGAGGAGGATGATGAAGAGGAAGGCGAGGCAGAAGGTGAAACCGAGGGGGACGAGATGGAAGACGAGATGACAGATGTCTGATGAAAGACTGGTCCAGTTTGTTCTCAGCCATTCACTGTTCAGTGTCTTCACAAACAATCATAATGCTTTGTACAAATATCCATTATCTCCAGAACCCTCACAGCAACATGGAATCAAGATGTATTTACTAAATGTTATAGCAATTCTGTGTTATTGAAATGATAGGATTATTATATTTTTATTGGTCTGTTGTGGCACTCTAAATTCACTTATTATGGTAATAATTTATTATACACATTAACTATGACAAGTATAGTAATGAAATAATCATGTCATTAAATCACACACAAGCACCACCAGAACTGATTGCATTAGCCCCTCTAACTAATCGTTTCTGTGCGTCTGTGATCTGATTTAGAGCTTCCCTATGGCCCAAAACCATTGGAATTGTAAACCTTACAGCCCCTGGGGGGAACATCTTTCATTATCCACACTGTTACTATTGTAAGTTACAACCAGCTGTCAGCTGTTATATGATATGACGGGTCCATCCTAAAGGAAATCTATATTTGTTAATAGTTTTTAACCCATTTCATTACATTATAAAGGAACATTTACATGTCTGTATTTCATGACATTGAGCATCCAAATCAATCATTGACTATTTAAATCTCCTGTAAGCCCAGGCAGCTCTTTGTGTGTCCTGAACGCCAGTGCTTAGAGACATGTCTCACCTCGTGTTAAAACACAAAATGATTAAGCAAAAGGTAATTAGTTCTCAGGTTGTGCTCCACTCTTAAAGTTTCATACACAGCTATGCATACTTAGTGAGCAGCACTTTGTTTATACTCTGTTGTAATTACAGCGCTGTCATCTGCAAGGCATAGAGCCACTATAATATAGGATGCTTTCCACTATGATCTATCGGATTACGTTAAACCTGACTCGGTGTGTTCTGGAGACCTTGACTTGAAAATTGCATTATCAGTAACATTTTCCTTTTATAGAGGACAATATGTTACTCCACTTGACTGAAACAGCTGTAATGCACACAAATATCAAGTTACATTTATGACTGCAAATCCTAATGTTTTCAGTTGCTTTGGAAATACTGCATTGTTCATTGAACTGGAGGCATGCAGTGATGTGACATGAGAACTTGCTTTGTAAGCCACAAGTCTAAATATAACGGCAGAAAACAGAAACCCTGCTTGTGCTTGTCTTTACTGTTCTGGTACAAATTTAGAAATGAGGTGTTTCATATGTGGTTTGCACAGTTTTCTAGAGAATGGCACTGGTGAACTATTTGTTCTGTTATTGAATATCAACCAAAAATCTAACTGTGTTTCTGAAACGTCTTGGACATTCACTAATCATTGCTGCTTTATATCCCCTGTTCAGCTCAGCTCATTTGCTCTAGGGGGCATTAATGATAGATCCCTTTAACTTATTAAAAAGAATGGCTCGTTTAAAGTAGTGCTAAATCAATACTGAATTAAAACAAAACCATAACTAAAACCTATTGTTTCAACCTTTGATTCATTCAACCGTTTTGGGAGAAACCTTTTATTATTGCAATAAAGATCTGAAATAATTCCCGAGAAAAAGTAATATTTAGGACCCCTATGGGACAATTATTTATCTTTGTTCAATACGCTGTGAAATTGGGCTATAAGCTGTATTACAGTTTAAATGGTCGAAATAGAAACAAGTGCAATTATTAAAATAGCCCATTTTCCCCTGCAAACAACACATTTTATATTAGACTTTCTAACCCTTAGTTTAGATCTCTACAAACATTTTCTGAAATGCATTGGATTCATGTATTAGTTTAGCAGTCCTCTCTCAAATGTTAAAGGAGACATATTTGCCAGGTATTTAGTATTGAACTACAACATAAGTCATAAATCAAATTTCAATGATGATACTTTGCAATTACTATTTTCCAAAACTGATTTTTTTCCAGCCAGAGTACAAGCTGGAGCTGAATATGTTTGTTGCTGTTGATTAATTCAGTGCTTCCCCCAGTAATCAACAGTTTTAAGTTTTTTTTCCCCCAAATATGCTGTCATTGCTTTTACACAATTCTCCCTGGTTGCTTGAACTTTCCGCAGTTGGAATTACCTTTTTACCTTGTACATTTATTCATTTCATATCGCGGTAAAATGCTAATTCATCCAGAACACATATAAGCGAAGAGTAAAAAGGACAGATTATGTACATGAAAGGATTGACACCTGGGGCCCGGAGCAGCAGGAGCCCTCACCTCTGTCCTGAGCGAGAGAGCGCCACTACTGTCTCTAAAGTCGGGCCAGAAATGTTGTAGGAAGTGTTGAATTGAAGATGAGGAACTCCGGGGCCAGCGCTGGGGCCACGGTTCAGGCAGCCGGGCCCCACATCATATGCCACGATTGTTTCAAGTACAAGGCGCGAAAGGAGGGTCAAAGAGCACAGCTGCCACAGAGGAGAGGGGCAGAGTGCATTGTGGGGGCCGGCAGTTTGAAGTGATGGGCAAAAAATAGAAAAATGAGCTGTCTGCTGTTCAGCGTTCTCATCATTGTCATAGTTTAATGTTCAAGCGAGTGTATTGATCTGTACACTTTTAGGAGGAACACACAGTCATCATGAATAATATTTGGTCTCACAATGAAAGATGGAATTTGTTATGATTGTTTGTGTTTCAAAACGCTTTGTCAAATCGTCCATATGTCGTTTCGTTTGGTTTATTTTTTTTATCTTGTACTACTGGTTTTTAATATTCCGACTTGCCAACTAGCCATATGCTATTAGATTTTTTTTAAATCTACAATTAATCACTTAATGCTGAATTTTGTGCATACTCCTAGTTGTGATTAATTCTACCTTAGTAAACCACATTTTTGATAGTAGGATTGTCAAAAGTATCAATATTCAGATATTAAATTATTCTAAAACTAATATCAAAACTACATATCCATTTGAACAAGTACTGATAAATAACTAATAAATAAATAACAAACAGGACAAATTTGATCTTTCCTGAACAGTTTTAGAATAAACTTCATTTGTTTTTCAAATTACAAGCTGTTGTCATTAAAAATAAAATTCATTCATTCACTGGCGGTAAATTAGTTCTGTAGCCACAGCTGCCATGGGGCAAACTGACGGAATTGTGGCCAATATACGCCATCAGCCCCATTACACACACTCTAGATTTCTCAGGCAATGTAGGTGAAGTAGGAGAAGTCAGTGCTGCCCCCCTGTGGCCCCTGGTGCTCCTGTGGTCTCCCATCCAAGTACTAACCAGACTCTGACCTGCGCAGCTTCTGACATCTGGTGAGATCGGAAATTGGCAAGAAATGATGGCCCCAAATTTTCTTCTGCTGTCCAGATACATATTTTTAAAGAGTAAGAATACACCTCTGATTTTATTACAAAATACGCACTAAAATAACCCTCATTAATAATGTAAACAAACTTCCAGTGATCAGTGGGTTAACGTCAAGCCCTGTAGCTCTCATTTCACACACATTTGTTTGCAAAACATAAGTAAATCTGTATTCGTGACTTTAAATGTCATAGGTGACATTCTGAGGACAACCATTAAAAAAAATATACATCTTTTTAATTGTTAATTGTTCATCACTCTGAAACTCATGAATTGAAATTAGGATTCATTTATCACAATTTCAAAACTGACTCTTAGCAAATCTCTTTTGGGCAAGGGGATTTTCAAATGTTCTCATTGTCTTAAATGAGATTCTGAGTAAAATATGATCATTCAAAATAATTTAAAACCAATGCTTAATCTTAATCTTAAGAAACAATCCGACAGCTGCTGTGAACAGAACAGCAGCTCCACACAGACGTTTGGCTCTCAGCAGTGGATTCATCCTGGGGGTTAAAGGTGCTCTGTGTTGTTTATCAATGTTGGTGCTAAAGTTGTATAACTGTTTCACATTGTACGCTCTAATTGGGTAAACTCGGTAATGGACGCTGGTTTAGGGAACCCAAGCAAAGCACTGCGCTGGTAAAACGAGGCCCATATGGAAACAATCTGGCGCCTCCATTAGCGCTGTCCACATTGGTTACCACAAACGAATGCCACTGCTGCCTCAGAGGGCGACTCGGAGTAAATGATGAACGACTGCCTCATGTGAAATCAGCCGACCTGGAGTGGGGTTAGTGCACTTTAGCTCACCTCGTCATAAAATAAACACAAGTGAGAAATTAGGTGTAAAAGACAAACATGGCTGAGGCCTGAGCAGTGGCGGACCTAGGATTGTGGGGGCCCAAGGCAAAATCACACAGCCCCCTCGTTATTAATTGGGATTTTGTTTAACTTTTCTGTCTTGTCTCTTGAAAAGCTTTTGTTTTTTGTTCTTTTTATTTTGATTGTTTTTTTTCAGCAGTAGCTTGGTGGGCAGAGATTGTCTTCTGATCTGAAGGTTGGTGGTTCAAATCCCGCTCCCGACATAAAAACATCCTCGGTGGAGTGGTCAGATCCACAGCCAAAGGTTGGCGGTGCAATTGCTCCCTCAGGTGAATACTGCCGTTGTGTCCTTGGGCAAGACACTTAACCCGCCTTGCCCAAAGTGTTTGCGTATTCTGGTGTGTGAATGTGTGAGTGAATGTGTGAAAAATTTGACCATTTTACATTTTAAAGCTTTTTTAAACGGCTTTAAACAGGGGGGTTTGGGGGTCCTTCCCTTGAAAATTATTTAAGACATCAGACCATATTTCCCGTTTGTTGGGGCACGTAGTTTTCATATGTAATTGTTTTTTAATGTAGTTTTGTTTTTTGTGATACTGAAAGAAAAGCAACAGTTTTAGAGCCTTATGTCTGTGACGATCAGGAAGGGCATCTGACTGTAGGCCCCTTCAGGTTGGGGCCCCAAGGCTATTGTGGCCTGTCGCCTAATGATAAGTTCACCACCGGGTATGAGCAACGTTTACAATATGTGCGTCTGGTTGCACTGAAATCATTTCCTTGTTCAAAAACTGTCAACACAACAGTGAGTGCGCCTGTACGTGGTCACCTGGGAGACAAGTGGACCCCGTGCTCCACCCGCTAACCTCTCATCCATCTTCACAGGGAAAGGCTGGCGTCCTGGATGTTGTTGAAATAAATCTTGCGGCACAGCCCGACCCGCTGGAACGGAACATGAAGAATTGAACTGCGCATCAGCCAAACGCGAGCTTTAGCATCAAAAATGTTACACCGGGATAAACAATGAAACTATCTGCGGTGATCCCACGGAGAAATGCGGGGAGGAAAATGTTGTTTTGATACCTGGAGGTGGTGTGTGTGGATGGATTCTGTCTGCACGGCTTTGCTCGGAGCTGAAGGATTTGGAAGAAACTGAAATGTTCTTGCAGTGACTCACAGGCGGAAGAAATTTGTAAGGATTGATCGAAAGGTAATTTCAGAGCCAAATGGTTTCCGACCCTAACTAAACAACTCTTATATTTCCTTTCATTTTATATTGTTATACAACCATACAACAAAATATGTGATAGAAAGTAGCAAGGTACAAAAGTAAAAGCGCTGTACTTGAGTAAATGTTCAGGTATCTCTTGGGAAGTGACTGAATACGTGTTCAGAATCCTACTTTTGAGTAAAGGTATTCTGGTACAGTTACTCTTCTATTTGGTGGTATTCAAAGTACAGCTACTTTTCTAAAATCTGAGCATTACATTGATGGTATTTAAACGCACAGTTTAGGCTTCGAACTGCACGGAATCACAGAAAAAAAACTGACTGCAGGTGCAAATGTTCATCCCTCTTTTCATATATAAATGCATAACAAACGTTGAATGCAAATGCTGTTTTGATCCTACGTTGTGTTTTTATATAATACAGCATAATGCACCTCAATGTCAAAGTATTCATAGTATTCAGAATGCAGTACGCTGATGCAGTTTCAATGCAGGTATTCAGGATTATGGAACTAAATACCATTTCAAAGAATTCTTTCCAACACTGCCTGCACTTTACTACAGTACATTTCACTACATACTATATACTTTTTACTTTAAAGTTGACTTATTATTGAGTAGGTGTCTGTACTTTCAACTGCGCTACATTTTTAACAGGGCTTAAAAGTAAAAAGTACTTTTCATTACTATTTCGAGACTGAGACCTTGGTTTTTTTTAGTTTGTTTTTTAGCATGTTCAGACGAGTCCCAACTTTGATCAAACAAAAAAAGTAAAACCTTTTAGAAAATCAATTCAGTAGTTTCAACTGAACAAAAATCCTGATCACTACTTCTGATGCTGTATTGTTTGACAAATCTGTCTGAAATATTTTTATTGTCATACTTTTACTTGCTCCTGCATCTGTACTGTTACTTAAGTTACAAAATGACGTACTTCTTCCGCCACAGAACAGAATATTAACCAGCGGAAAGTCCAAAAACAGCATTTTCAGGAATTGAATTGGCACAAACATTACACCAGTCTCTTACCCCACGGCCTCAAGTTCAGCTCTTAGAACGTTTGAATTCTCTAACCCTTCAATTTTGGAATTTGAGACTTGTTCAGCCCACTGTACCAAATGCGAAATTGTAATAATTACTCCGTGAATTCTTGCTCTGAGGGCAGGCCACACATTCCCTTTGAGACACCGAGCATGGCCTGACCCATGTAGTGCAAATGAGGCATTTCAAACACTTTAGCCATTCACTTGTATCTCGGCCTATCTCGCGCTCACATCTCCCGCTGGACATGTCGTACATCCACACACCATGAGGCTGTTCCCTTCTTTTGGCGGTGGCATTTTGGCGTGCAAAATAAGCTGCAGTATCCAATTATATGCAGCTTATTGTTCCTCGTCCGGACCATGAGAGTGTCAGTGATAGCTCAGCGAGATAAGACGTGTATTTCGTCGTCTATTGTCTGGGTTCGTTAATAATGACTCCTTGTTTGGGGGATCAGTTATTATTTAAATGACGTATCCTTTTTCTTTTTATAATTTGAAAGAGTAATTGAAAGGCAAAATGATACTGTATTGGTTTAAATCAGGGGTGTCCGAGAGTATTGACCCTTTTTTGTTGGCCCTCAAGCTTCCTGCTGAACTGGCCCAACACTGCAAAAGTGGAAACCATGCCTTGCTTTAACACATTGATTTTCAACCAGTGTGCCGCTAGTGTGCCTTGAGATATTGCCTTGAAAAAGCGTCACATTTGAGTTAACCAATTCATGCATATTTAACTTACCATTTGGGAGTGCCCTGAACATACTTTTCTACCAAAAAAGAAAGCAAAACAATACACTGTTGCCAAACTTAAAGGACTAGACTGTGCCACAGACATTATTTATCACATTATTCATTGTTTCCCAATTATTTTACTTGTTGTGTTTGTAGTGTAGTGTTTTGGTAGATCATGTGCCGTGGTGTCTTTTCAAACAAAAAAGTGTGCCACGACTCAAAAAAGGTTGAAAAACACTGGCTTAACATTACCTGAATTTAGAATATGAATGTCAATTTGAGTATTGACTATTTTTGACAGGTTACAAGACAATTTAGCTTGAAATTAGCCCATAATTCTCCCATGAGTAACTCCATTTGCAAGTAATTTGATTTGAAATAAGAAATAAGAAGACTAATATGCCTTAATTCAAGTAATTTTAACCTGTCTAGGATTCTTTTTTCTTTCTTTTTTTTTAATCACCTGCCGTTACAACCTCAATAAATAACTTTTTGGTGTGAAACAGACCTTATATTAAAGTTCCAAAACTTCGTCTTCGTCTTTGTTTTAACACGTAGCCCTCGACTGTAAATGTTTGGACACTCTTCCTTAAATGGTCTGTTGCAACGTTAAAATCCCCACCAATCAGAACACATGCATTCACTTTGCCAAACCACCAAAATAGTGAAATTTTAAACTGCTTCATGAGCGCTGAGATGCGTGGCCT
Organism: Rhinogobius similis; assembly: GCA_019453435.1. NCBI lineage: Eukaryota > Metazoa > Chordata > Actinopteri > Gobiiformes > Gobiidae > Rhinogobius > Rhinogobius similis. The sequence continues at coordinate 29,492,506 of CM033630.1, read as the reverse complement.
TTCAAAATAACTCTGACATTTCATAATATGACCAATTTTAAGCAATGAAAACAAGTAAATATTCCAGACAATACTACAATACTAGAGTCTATACCGATTATGACAATGTTTCCTTCACGATATGCAATCAACTGTTCAAGATACTGTATATGGAACTAATATTCCAAAGTCCATCATTCCTTATCTATACATTTCCTTTCTCCGTCCTAAATGAAATATGCTTTGTGAGAACATCTTGAATGCCTCCTGGACTCACTCAGACCAGCGTGGCAGCATGGAGAAAGTAAGAGCAGGCCTAAAGCTTTACGCTCTTATTTAGGGTCCACAAAATTTCCATTGATTGCACATAAAAGAGCCCGGGTCCCAGAGGCAGCTTCATTATGCGTCCACAGGGAGAGCGTGTCCTAATAGAGCAGATGTGAGGGCGGGCTGCAGGAGAGGCTCGTTTCCACTGAAGATCTTTTTATTTTTAGACATTTAAACTACGTGAAATATAGGCTTTCATGATATACTTTATAGAAAAAGTCTGAAAATGATTGAAAGCCTAAACGGTATTAAATATTTCTTTTCTCACTGGCCACTGCAGATCCTTTCAAAGCTGCACTATGTAACATTTCTTTTTTGGGGGGGCTTTTTTGTTGTTGCTTTGACTGGAATGTTCCACAGTGTGACATTAAACTCATCTATCTTGCATTTATTTCATTACAAAGTGTGTTCATAGCTCAAAAGCATGCATTCTTTACTGTGATTGGGCTCGCCTCTTCACAGATCTGACTTGTAACTCGGCCAGGTGGAGTCACCTGTTTGTTTCCATGGAAAAAGATAATGCATTTGACAGGTTCTCGTGTTTTATTAATAGGTTCTGTGCATGGAACATCAGTTGGGCTGCTTATTTTTCGATTGCTTTAGCGTTAGCGAGCATTGAGGCACAAACACGTCCCTTTATGAACACAGAAGCATGTTTTGGTGAAGGATTCGGCTGTTTAACACAGACATCCACCACAAGTCACTGCTCACTGTCTGATCCATCAGTATTTATCCATTTTAAACTGACTTGGCGAAAACCCCATAGAAATGAATTAAACAGGACCCACTCAATGTGATGACCAACTTAAAATAAACAGCCCAACTGACGTTCCATTCACAGAGCCTGTCTGTGTCGTCTATAAGCGACAGTCTATCCAAATGTAAAGGCAAGTTACGAACAACTGACAAGTTAAAAACTGTCAGAATTTTTGGACAGTTTGAAGAATAATTAAGGCGAGACACTACAGGCAAAACTCTTTGTTTTTCATTTTTTTAGGTCAGTTTGCTGTCTCAGCATGCGACTTTCATGTGGAAACATCAAATCTGTCCAATCTGCTCCCAGAGATGTTTTATTCTTCCATTTAATCCACTTCATCCATAGATTTCTCTGGGCCATTTTCTTAAACTGCATTTTCTCTGTAGAGTCATAAAGATCAGCCTTAAAGTAGATCCCACACCAAACTGTGCAATTTTGGACTCAACAAGATTTTGACAAAACGTACCGAAGGATTTTTTATATCGAATTCTAAAACTGGTTTATTGTAGTTTTAAGTTTAAAAAAAAAGAGATGAAATTTGATTTTTTTCGCTCCAATCTAATTTACTTCAAAACTAAATAAGAAATCCAAAATCCACTCTGTACATTTTTTGTAACTAATGTGTACCAAATGGATTAAGAAATTTAAACCTGGTTCTGTCCATTTTTCAAGTTTAAATGTCCCAAATATGTGTATTTTTTGTCCATTTTTACACACAAAATGTCTTATTTCTACTTTAAAACATGACATGATGAAAAACCTGTAATACATTTTTTTCTTACATTTATGTGAATAAACTACAAGAGAAGTATCAAAGTGATATCTTTAAATTTAAATTTTTACATTTTTTCCTATTCACCTGTAGTGTCTCACCTTAAGTAAAATAAAGGTGTCATCAGGTAATATTATTTGTTAAATCATAGCATAATTTATGTTGATTTTGGCTTACTATGTGGTTGCTCGGTAACATGTTGTAATTACCTTCACCTATGTCACATATGTTCAGCCAGGAAGTATAAACTTAAATTGGCATTTTTTTGTTTTTGTTTTGTTAAAATCTTAAATGCGTAGCCAAACATGTCATGTGCACTACTTTAATGTCATTCTGTAAAATTCCAGGCAGAACAATAACATTTCCATAGAGACCAGCACGTGGCAGAGCTTCCACCAGAAAAGTTACACAGTGCACCTTTAAAACGTGTTGCTTGTCATTGTTTTATTTTATCTTACTGAAACACACTGTTCACTTTTCATTTTTGTATTCGTTTGTATACCAATTAGAGAAAAACTTGTTTGCATAACTGGATGCCACGATTGAACACGTTTTTAAATCAATACTGTCCTTTTTAAGCTTGTATATATGACTCTAATACTTCAATCCTCAGGTGAAACGATCAAGACTTCTCCATGCTACATTTGTCTACATAAAAATCAAAGTTTCACACATTTTAATGAGACTGCAGAGCACAGCAGTGAGCCAAAACCTGAATTTCCCAGGTGACTCAGATGTTCACACGTTCTTTATATAATTCTCTTATAATCATTCCCTTTCCTTCATCAGAACCTCTGCAGTTTCCCGTAAAACTAGATCCTGAGCCCCAAATCCACCTGGACCCAAAGTTGGATCCATGCACAAACTGGAAATGTGATTAAGCCCCAAACCTCTGTGGTGTTTGGATTCACTCAACAAAGTCTCAATCATTTAGCCACGCTTTCCCCAAAGACACAGAGCGTTTGTTTGCGTAAACCTGTTTGGTGTAACAAAATGGAAGTCCCCAAACTGTCAGGCGCTCTTTGTAATGAAAGAAGATGTTATAGGAGTAAACTTTTTCAAAATCCAGAGTTGGCCAAAGTGTTGTGGCAACTGAACACTGCCATTTCAAGTGCAAGTGGTAGAAAAGTATCCCCAACTATCCCCTGGTCATGACTGTGTGATTTGAACATTAAGGAGGCTGTGGGTCAGTCTCGCCTCAAGCAACTCTTCAACAGAACTGAGCCACACACAGGGAGCACGCTTTTAAAACAAACTGCACCAAAACGGCTGTAAACACATCATATGTGCATGAGTTACAACATGACACAAAACTAATCATGTTTTGTGTTGTTCTAACTGCTTAAACTTTTATGTCTATTTTTTTATTTTAATTTGGAACAGTTAAATCATTTTAATAATTCATTGTCTCACCTTAGCAGGTATCGGAAAAAAAGTCTTTGATTTAGAGATATCAATCTGAAACTCCTGTTTCCTGTTGTGTTAATTTAGAAAATAATCTATTACGAGTTTGTTATCATGTCATGATTTTTTTGTTAAAAAAGAAACGCATTTTATTTGACATGAAAAAATAAATTTATTTAGTATAAGAGTTAACATGATCAGACTGTAAATTTGTGTAAAATTTCAAATTGAATCTTTTTTTTTTTAGTTAAAACTTGAATAAATCAGCTTTGAATGACCAAATCTTGATAAGTAAAAGGTTGTGTTGTGTAAAGTCCATTGTGCGTAGGTGCTGCTTCAAGGGCTTGAAGTCTCTATGAAAGAAAAGAGTTTTGCCTCTAGTCTCTCCTCTCAAAGGTGCACTTCTGCTGGAGGGTCCAATACTTGTTTCCACTGGGACATTATTGCTTTGGCTGGAATGTTCCACAGTATGACTTTATCTAAACTATTGATGTTGCATTTATTCAGTGTGCCACTTTTGCAAAAAACAACTTGGAAAACATTTTAGGGTTTGTGTCCATGGAAACCATTTCAGAGATAGCAATTACCTTGCGGTCTCAGTAAGCTTTGGGGCCCCCCCTGCAGTGCCTTTGAGGCCCCTCGGCGGGCCCCGGACCCCACTTTGGGAATCACTGCCTTAAATCATCGCCAGACTCGCTCTAAACATTTCTTCCGTCTAATTACATTAGGTACAACTTACTTACAACTCCCCTGCTTACTGCGATGCATTGTGGGTATACATTTACATTTGTGTAATTGCCTCTACAGCCAGCAGATGGAGCCACAGCTAAGTCAAAATGGCTTCTCCCAATGCAGTGATAAAGTCATGTTTTTCTATGTACAAGCATTTTATTTTTAGTTCTAAAACATGACATGTCAAACTGAAGACACTCAAGAGCAAAGGCAAAAAACAATACAGAAAATGCATAGTATTTTTCCTTTAAGACAAGTTGGCTACAAAACACCCTATTTCATTTTAATTGTTGTTTTCAATTGAATGTTTGCACAACCATTTTTTGTGTCATTCCCATTTTTTTGTTGAAGCTCTACTTGGAACCTTGTTAAGATCCAACCGTGGAAATGTGACTTTTACCATTTCTACAACTGGCCTTAAACGTTTGATCGGGACTGTACCGTGTAAAGGGTGCAGTGGCTGTACAAGCAGGCAGACAAACAAAGGATGCTCTCAGAGGCTGTTGGTGTTGAAGTGTCTTGACAGATGAATGGAGGAACCCAGCTGACCTTCAAAGGGAGCACGCTGAGGGGGTTCTGGCACAGTGGAGTTTGGACAGCTTGACTATACCCTCCACCAGTTTACAGGCCATGGAACAGAAACAAAACAACAACATACAGTCCCAGATGATTTCTACGAGGATGTTAAAGAGAAATGTTTCACAGAGAACCAAGTGTGGCGTAGTCTATTGTCCAAAAGTGAAAGATATTTGGATAGAAGTCAGTGGTAGAACAGGTGGCTTTACATTGCTGTTAGAAGAAAGAACTTTACTGGAAAAAATAAATGAAATTGATTTAAAACATGATCTGTAATCGAGTGATCGTGAGATAAGAAAATCCACATTAACTTCAACCACAGAATATACGTAAAAGCTATTATAATAGTTTAAGATTTTCTGGTAGAAGGGTTTATTGAACAGGACAACTGTAGCATAAAATGGGGAGAGAGCGGGTATAGACATTCGTGGAAGTGGTCAAGGCAGGAAGACAATCACGACGTCCCTAAATGTTTGGTTGGTTGGTTGTTGTAGGGCGGGGCTACTGTTCCCTGTCCCATAGCTTTAACCTAAACCAAATGAACTCTTCCTGAAACTAATCCTAACCATATCCTAATTTTGAAATAATTTATGCACAAAAGTTGAGATTTGAATAAGAAATTGCAAAACACTACACAACTGGTGAGCACATGATTGTTTTCAGATGTATTGTTCAAAACAATTAACCCTGAACTAGAAGAATATCAGTTTGAACACTAAAATGACTCTTCAGAATCAGATTATTGCAATTGTCAGTGAACAAAACTCCTCAAATAGGAACTTGATTTGGCGATGTGGTGCAACATAAAACAATTCGTAACAATTATAACAGCGCACATGACCAAGCGCTTGAGCAATATTAGAAGAATCAGAATCAGAAAGGTTTTTTTTATGCCATTGTCAGAGAACAGTAAGATGCAACAGATAGCAATGCATAATAATAATAATAGTAAAAAAGTATAGACTGTGCTAAAGTAAGATTAAAAAAATAAATAAATAAGGCAATTTAAAGTAAAACGAACAATGAACAGAAAACACAAACCATCCATTGTTCCAAAAGTATCCACTGACTTCTGACTCTTCTGTTCAGTCTATTATTTCAGTAGAATACAACTGTGCCTCTTCATTTACTGAATATCCGAAGCAGAATCATTAACATTCAAGATCCAGCTTGATGGTTTGAAGCAATAGCTGTTTGGACACTCTGACGGAGCCAAAAATCTTTAGACTTGACTGGCTAACTGTGTATGTCATGTTCGTACACATGCACACACAGGAAGCCTCTGAATTATAGATGTAGAAACAGGAAATTCCTCCCTTACCCTCTGGCACTCAGGTTCCGACCTTGCACTAAATCAATTAGCAGAGCTGCAGGCAATCAGCGGCCCTCCACAGAGCCGCGCTGAATGTGGTCCGGTACGTGAATCGCTTTTGCCCCGCTGGGTGGCCTTTCCCCCCTCGTAGCGGCGCTGTCATTTCACGGTGCACGAGCGGATCTTACCAGCAGGACACAAGAGAGGGGAGTCTTTCCTTTTGCCGTGCCTTCAGCGTCCTGTGTCGCCCATAAAAGGATTGGGCTCAGAGGGGCTTTCCTGCAGCGTGACCACACACACACACACACACACACACACACACACACACACACACACACACACACACACACACACACACACACACACACACACACACACACACACACACACACACACACACACACACAAACGCACATGCACACTGCGGCTTTGTGGTCAGAGCGCACAGGTGTCTTTTGTTTCAATAGTCTACAAGGCAAGAGCAGACAGGAAACATTTACAGCTGCTCTGTCAGAATCCTAAAGACGTGTGGAGTTAAGCGGCTGTTTGATTGACAGTTTTAGTCGATGGTCGTTGCGAGGGTTGGAAAAATGTACATCGTTAAACACATTACCGTGTCTTATTGCTCGGAAATATTGGACTGCAATTAACAAAGTGTTCCAGACTGTTTTTGACGGCACTCGACTTCGGAACTGTGTATTTGGGCCTCAAAACTCCTGCCATGGACACAATAATGGATATCAGTTGGACAAACTGGACCAGTGATCAAGGACTGGACTGACATTATAATAGACATTCAAAAAATGAAGAAAATTACATTCAGACTAAATTTGAAATTGGACAAATTTAACAGACTTTGGAGTTCAGGACTTTATATGTTTAAATTCTCTCTGTGTCTTGATTTTGTTGTTTTTTTCTGTGTCTTTTGTTGTTGCTAGTGTTTAAAACAAGGCTATTTTCATAAGACCAGTTTTACGGTCTTAAAGAAGCCAAAAACAGACCTAGCTCATTTTAATTTTCTTCACAGCATTCCACATGTATCGCTCACCAAATGCATTCAGAGCATCCTAATTATTCACGGCGATGAGTGCTTTTCACCACTCTGAGGCCAGAGGGAGTTTTGCCGTCACGCTAAAGCTAGCAAACATTAGCAAGCTAACAGTGCACTTGCTTCTCTGAGAATAAAATGATCTATATTTAGATGCAGACTGAATAGTGGTCTCTTTTACATCTGAATAGCTGCTTTAACAATGTATTTGTACAAAACAGACTTTACTTTATTACATAAAAGAAATAAAAAACACCACAGCCCCTTTAAGGACTGCAGATGGAAATTAGCATTTTTGCTAAATCTGGTGCAGCCATCTTTTAAATGTAACTGCACACTGTCCTTTAAATAAATTAAATTAAATTAAATTAAATTAAATTAAATTAAATTAAATTAAATTAAATTAAATTAAATTAAATTAAATTAAATTAAATTACATTACATTACATTACATTACATTACATTACATTACATTAAATTAAAAGGCTATAATACAGGACCACAAAAATACACGCAGCACCATTTGGTTCATTAAGTTGGGAGTCGAGGCAATTTTGGGAACGTTCTCAATAAACAACTGCCATTTTTCCTTCAGATCTTTACTAATTGGTGTCTTCCAACCATTTCTGGATCAAAATTTTGTCAAGCCTAATGTGGCAGATTTTGGTTGGAAATGACCAACAGCAAATGTAACTAAGCTTTCTCCTTAAATTATTAAAACCCAACCAGTGACAGTACCATCAACTTTCAAGAAATAAAAAACCTATTTGATAAATACACTTGGTTTACAGTTATATTTCTTCACTTGATTAAATATGTCAAACGTAATAGTGATAGAAATCCATTAACCCATTGACGAGTTGACCTACATGTAAAGGTCTGCCCCTCATTAAGTACATCTCTATTGATCACCGCGAGGAAATGATGCAAACTATAGCGGTGCTCCTTTCACATATCAGGCTTCAGCGCAGACCGTCCAGGCTGCTCCCAAGGGCTGAACGATTTTGGAAAAACATCTCGGCGAGGCAAATGAATTTATGAGCACAATTTATGATCAAAGAACCCAAAGTGCTTCACCAAAAGACAGAGGAAACCAAATGCTGCCTCGCTCTGCTGGGTCCTGATTCTTGGAGCACACAATAAACCTGTCCCAGAAGACCCGAGGACCCTTTCTCTGTCGACTGGAACAAGCGTATCTAGCATTTATTTCGGTGCATGACCATTTAACGCCTGGACACCAGAAGTAATGTTTTAAAACCACTTCTATGGCTCACTGGAAGTCATTGAGAGTGCAAAACTGGTGAAACGTAATCTATTTTCTTGGTATTTGCCTTTTGGATCAGCTTGTTTCATGGATTTTTTGCTGAGAACACTATAACAGTAGTCTAACCTAAAAACAAAAGCACAAGTTTCAATATTTCTGACAATGTTGCGATGAGATTTGCTTATTATGCTTTCTGTTAGGAGTTGTTTTAAATTCTAGCTTGGGAGTTAGTCTGATAATCTTTCCGTCTGTCGCACTTCGAGCCAAGCTCAAGCAGAACCGTGTAATCAGATTTGTTATTGTGAAATGAATGAACTCATTGGTTACTTGTCATTTATAGAACAAAATCAATCATGTTCTTACCTTAAATCAACAGTGTCTAGTGCTTTGTTCGATTCTGCAGAAATCCACAATGTCTTTTGGTCCCTGTGATACTACCATGTGTGTCCCTGATTGGCTAATCCACCTGTCAATCACACCCATCTGAACTCACAGACATGAAAACTGTGATTAGACTAATATCGATCTGTATAAAACTACAGAGAGAGATGTCATTCTGGACTTTCAAGGTTAACTGAAAGGTTCTATTAACATTTGAGAGAAGACTGAAATGAACACAAGAATCCCATGTATTTCAAAATGTAAAATAGTGACGCATCAGACTCCGGGTTTCAAATTAAATGCAAATAGGTGCTGATTTCGTCAGTCCGTTGCTTTTACAATAAACTGTCGTCTGGAAAAGTCGATTGTACTCTCTTACCATAAAAAAATAAATTGCCGTCTTTATGGTTTGCTAATTGTTCTCATTAAAATTGCAATTTCGATTCAACTGCAGCTAGTCTTACTCCCATCCTCCTTTCCCGGGCCGTCTTCCTTGGCATTTCCGTGTAGTGCAACCTAACACTGGCTGGAGGCTGTGGTCATTGAGTGTTTATCATCTGGATCAATGCTGCATCTGTGTCCGTCCCAAGAGACCCGCTGGATGTAATCCTTTTCCAGCTGAGCGGATCCCGACTCTTCCCATTCACTCATGTTCCCAGCGGACGCACAGGCACATTTCCCATGGAACTGAATAATTCGCCATGTTATTTGTACAGTGTTTCTTGGGACGCTGCTCCTATAACGCCCCTAATACATGTGGCTCAGATTACTCAACGCTATAGCCCACTGTTGGCGTTGTGGAGACAGTTTTATACCCTCTTTGTATCCAAGTCGACATGTTTAGGTAGAGTTACATGCGTGTGGGCTAATTGCTGTGGTTTTCTGTGTTTTGCTTGGCCTTCACTCTCACTTGACTAGATCATATGTCCAGATTAACATCGATGTGAATGTGCGAGGAGCTAATCATCAGGGAAATGTACAAAGAGATAAACAGAGAGCAATAGAGCATGCAAGATTGTGCACTGAATATCGTCTGTGATTTGTGTCATGTTAGACTCAATGAAAACAGTATAATAGCGTACAACCTTGCAACGTACAGTATATGTGGCAAGGCAACGTAATGTTTCTTAGATAACAGACAGAGGCTGTCCCATTGGAGCTCAACAGTGAACGATGGCTTTTCGGTATAAACAATAAAACTGGTTTATAGTTTATAGACCATGAAACTGTTTGATTTAAAATGTATTTCTGAAAAGCATGAAGTTTTGTAAACTTTGTTAGAGATTAGTACACATTTATTTTCACTTGCCAGCAATTACATCAACAGCTCTCGCCTTTCTGTTAGAGAGCTGTCAGAGACGACTGCAATAAAGGAATAAGACACAGCTCATTAAATAAGTTGGCTTAACACATGGAAGTGCAGCAGCTATAATACTTGCAGTGTGAGTTTCATCTTCAACAAAACAATACAGTGAAAAGAACCTTTAAGTAAATGCGATAGTAATTTTTGAGACAGATAAGCAAGGGCTGCGTTTCATTTGTGTTGAAAAGTCAAATTACATCCGTCTTAATGACAAAATGTGAATTTCTTCTCACGTTTTGCAGATATGTCTGTGGGAATATTTTGTGCTAAGTTCTTATTTATAAATTTACCACAGAAAACATACATCACACATAATGAAAATGAGATTCTATGTTCTTATTAAGACAACAACACTGATGCGAGAGGTAAATGACTATCTGTGCTGCACATATTAAGATTAATGTACACTTTATAGTCTTTATAGACAGGGAAATTTGCCTGCTGCATTTGACAGGCTTGGTCAGGACCACCTTAGTTGATGGTTTTTTCATGTTTTTTTGGGGAGTTGATGGGGGAAACCAGATTACCTGGAGGAAACCCAAAAGACATGTGAACTGCACAAAGTCTGGATCACACAGGAGTCGAACCCGGAACCTTATTGCTGTGAGGCAAGAGTGCAACCCACTCAGCCACTGTTCTGGCCCTGGCTCTATATCCAACATAATACCAATACTGTATTGGTCTTTCAAAGCATGTTTCTAAGTCACTTAACAGTTTTGAAAATCATTTATTCACTTCACATGAACAGGGCTGGATAACCACTGTGTAGCCACAGCTGCCCTGAGTTAGACAGACGGACGCAAGACTGTACCAATCTGTGCCATCAGCCCTTTCAGCCACATCAATACACACTACATTCATACACAAGACTCACGAAGCGTCTCTGGCCTCTGAACTGTATTTGAACCACGGACCTGGACGTTGATGGATGAATGCTTGAACCACTCAGCCACTGTTGCTTTAACTCTTGTGTTTTTATCGGCTCATAATTAACCGCTCCACTTGTGTTACTGCAGACAGAATGTGTGTGCTACATCTATTGTGTGCTACTTTTTGCAACAGTCTCAGTTTTAAAGTTTCTGTGCGCTTGTAAATGTTTCCTCCTGTGGGACACTTAGGTCAGATTGCTGCTGTTTACAAGCCACTGCACTCCGTGTGGTCAAAGCGAATATGCTAATGAGAAATGTAAAACAGGACCCACGGTACAGTTAGTTTTATCTCTCGGTGCTAAGAATATTCTACGTTTATGGAAATATGGGAGCGAGAACAAGTCGTAAAAAAACACATTTCACTTAAATGTAATTAAATTAAAAGGAACAGTAGACACATTACTCACTGTGCATTGAGTGTTCTTGACAGCTAATATCCAAAATGGACACATGTCATCTACTGTAACTGTAGAGTGAACTGTAGAGTCATTCATCACGTCTTCAAAGACAAAAAGTTTCAAAGTGCAGTGTAAAGATACAACAAATTCCACACAACCATGAAAAATGAGATGATTTCTGCATGAATTGTTAGGAAACATCAGCAGCTAAGACTAAAATATATCTTTATTTATTCAGTGTTTTACCAGGTGGATCAGTTGAGAACACTTTCTCATTTACGATGACGAAGCTTTTCAAATGTATTTTCAAAACCAAACAGTGGACACAGCTGAATATTTAACTTGCTGAGCGGTCTTGTTCAAGCATTCATTTATGTAATTGTAATATAATGAATTGTGTTATTTTAATGCCCTGAGGAATGCGCGTTTTACTTGTTTGTTGTAGTTAAATAATAAAGCTATGTGAGTATCTCTGTTCTGACATTTTTATTAAAGTGAGACGTGCTAAACCTTTTTAATCTATTTTTTTTAAATACATAAATGATATCATCTTTGGGTTTCAGTCTTGAGGATGTGCAACCTTCACCCTTTGACAAAACTTTATCATTCACAGTATAAGCTCTTTTTAATTCATTTGCAATATCATTTTCATTTGCTGAACACTTTAATTGCATTTATGGTATGTTACTGGTCCAAAGACTTTTTGAGCCCCTGCAATAAACAAACCTGAAAATTAACACTTGTCCGACTGAAATCTGGAACACAAAAAATAAAGCCGCTTCCTGCTTTTGAACTGAAACCGAGCACTTTAAGCTCACATTATTAAACATGTTGCTCGATGTAGGATAAATTATTACTGAGGGATTTTCTCTCTTCCGACATGGACAAGCAAAGTTATGTTTCATTATTAAAACTAACACATGTTCAAATAAAAAATAAAACAAAAATAGTTCACAGTAAAATTCAAAGTCTGCCTATAAGCAAACAGCAATGTCCTTTCTGTCTAATAGACGGTCTGTGGTTTATTGATGTCTCTTTGATCTGAGCCTTAAAAGCAGCTGGTTTCCACTGGTGATTTAATACGCTTACACACTATATTAGCACATGTATAGTCCATTATAGCTGAGGCTGTAAAATATTTGCATTTTAATATACAGTACATAATGGAAAGGTAATAAATATAGTCTGTTTTGTGTGAAAATCATTATAACAGATTAGATCAGCATCACAAATCTGAAAGGTGTCATATCCGTTCATTAGAATAAGCTTTATTTTGTTCAAGCTTGCAAATCTTTCACTTTATCGTTGTCTAATATGAAAGGTAAGAATGAAAAATGTGACTGCAGTTGCAAGCATTGGTATAAGAGTAGTAGCGATTATTCAAAAAGCATCTCAAAATATATTTCACAAACAAATTGAGGAATCTATTTATTTATGTGTCTAAGATGTGGACATGTCTGAGCGATGGTTTTACAGTTGTGATGAATGATGAAAGTGTATCTGCAAAACCTATGAAAAACTTTAGTATTTAATGTTTTGGGGTTCATAAAAACACTGCAACGTTAAAATGTAGCAACAAGCTGTGTGTTTTGGCAGGTGTGGCTTTTTTTTGTGTGCCTTTACTTGGGTACGAGAGCGTTTTGAACATTTGCAAATGGCACCTGTCTATTTGTGACGTAAACTGACCCCAGGATGTATGTATGTACTGTAAATTGGTATATATAGAACCATGTTGTTGAAACCCAGAAAAGATTGTGAATTTTTGATGTGAATATGACGATAAATGTGAAGCATCCCTCTGCCATAACCTTCATCTATTTTTCATGAAGTAATGATACAGTGGACACAACATGGAGTTTACCATAAATGGTGCAATATTCATGAAAACCTCAGGCCAGTATAAGCCTCGTATAAAGCTATGGAGCTGAATATTGAGCGCAGGATCACATCTCTTAGCCCAAGGAATAAAAACATATGGATGCACACAAATAATGCATTTGCTGCTCATCTCACAAAACAAGCAAAATGTTACATTCGGTAAGTGTTTATAGTAACATTTGCCTGAACACTGGCGTTGTATACAGGGACAGTAAAGAAATACTATGAATAAGGATGTTATAGTGAGAAGCAACATTGCTAAGGGACACTAACACACTCAACAAGGCTTGTTTTGTCCACTAACACAGCTTTAGAATAGATTTTTCAGACACTAAAGTAAAGCAGGGGTAATATCCCTGCTCAGCCAATCAGCTCTCATTCCTAAGCATTATCTGGTGACTCACATGGCTCTGTCTTTCAAGTTTGAAAAGAGAAAATGTTGAATGAACATGCAGAGAGTGAGTAAAGGTCTGATTTTATTCAGTTCTGCTTTTACAAAACACATTCTGGAGTGGAAACAGAATATACTAGATATGAGAAAAAATGTTGGCTTTAATTGGGTTCTAGGCAAATACATACTTTTATATATACTTTTCATGTTGTGCTATATTTTCAAGGTTATACATTTTCTACAGTTTCGACAGCTCACTTGCAATCTTCTTCAGAGTGTCACGTGATGTTGCTGTGACATGTCTTGTCAGCTGATTTACACAGGTTTTGGCGCTGTCTTCGCAGACAGGACGGCAATGCCCAAAGACAAACCCGGAGAGACAGAACCGGAGCACAAATGAAATGTCATATATGACATACCCTGCACATCTTATAATAAAATGTACATTGGGGAAATAGGGAGGACATCCAGCTCATAAAAAAAAAAAAGAAACATCAGACAGAATGTGAGAAGGAAACGGCGCGTGCACCAGCAACAGAACACAAAGCACAACAAGAACTCCAATCGTCCATTTCTGATCATTGACCACATTGTGCACAGGGATGGAGCAAACATCATTGGGAAAGAGAACAACAAAGATTGTCGCTGGATTAATATGTAAATGTGCCGATAGGACTACAAACTGGGATGAGGGGGCCTTTTTACTCTCACACATCGGGGATACTGTCCTGAAGAAGTCGGACTGTAGATGGCGCTGCTGTCGGCCCTGTCTCTACTCATGGAGAGAACGCCAAAACCTCTAAATCAGACGATAAGACACGCCACAGCAACATCACGTGACACTCTGAAGAAGATTGCAAGTGAGCAGTCGATTACTGTCAGGTATGAAGAACAAAGAAACTCTGATCTATCTTATCAGAAGACCAAACGAACCTCATTGTGCTACAGTTCAATTTCACCTTCTTTTAAAATCTAAAACCATTCCAATTACCCCTTGATAAGACCTTGCTTTGCCCTTAACCTTAACCTGACTCATACTGAAATGAAAAACATCTTGAACAGTCTCCTCATGCCTCCAACACCTACATTCTCCCACAACCAGCGCTCATTACAATTTGCAAATATATTTCCACACGCATAAGAGCCCCACATGTCTGCGCCGCATTCTATTAAATAAAGACACAAGGTGGACTGCAACTCAGCCGGTTTGAGACCAAATGGTGATGACTTCAAAGAGGAAAAACAGAATAAATTATGGAAATGATGGGAAACGCTTGATGAAGACAGCTATATTTTTGGCGTAGTGAAAAATAAGCCATGTGTGCATTTCTTGTAGTCTCCGTCCCGTTTGTTCTTTGACAAGCAAGAAATAAATGTGGGGCCGCCTGGTTACGTGGAGCAGCAAAGAGTAATGGGTTTCTAGAAATAACATTGCTACTGGGCTGTTTTACAAGCATCCCTGGAAAACATCCTGGGTTCACCCCCCGACCTTTGACCTCGGCAGGTTTTGTCTTCTAATTTGGCTAATAGAGTTTCTCCCCACGGGACGAACATGCGCCACCGGCATGTGCAACATCAGCGACCCCCAAACTGCGAGGGGTCACGTCAACACAAGAGCGCGCAAAAAGACACGGACCTGGACACTTTGAACACTAATTAGATTAAATCGTTATTCTCGCCGTGTCACAACTTGGAGAATTGAATATTTGCATCTGATTTTAAAGGGCCCCTGACAGGTTGGACTACTCGTTTAACTAAAATGCAGTTAAGATAAGTATATTTCAAATTCTGCTAAAACTTTACAAATTTTACCCCAGTTTAGCTATTTTTTTAGGTTTTTAGTTTTACTTCCTGGTTGTAAATGATGACATCACACTAGAAATGACCTTAGCAACTACACCGTACACTAGACCAAAAATCATCTAATGTCTCAGATGTTTTCATTTGACAAAGAAAAATACACGTGAACACCTTCATTTTGTTGAATCAATGTTTAAAGGGTCAAAAAAGTAGTTTATTTTGTGTAAATTATGCATAACCTTTTTCTCCCTCGAGTGACGTCATCAGTTTGTTTACTTCCCGTAACTTTCAACATATGTTTCAACTTTTCTCCACAAACAGTGACCTGATTGGTGTAAAACTACAATTTATGTTTACAAGAGGTATTAATACACTGAATGATGTCAAAATTAGAAAACCATAAAAACCTGTCATAGGCACTTTAAATGTGTCATTTCCTTGAAATAATATAGCACCTTGCTTTTTGTTGATTGCTGGGACTGGCACAACAGTTAAATTCTTAAACTGTGACTGTGACATTCATGATTATATTATTTCCACTCTTTTGTTTTGTGTTTCCTTAATGTTAATTTTGCAAGATATTGTACCTTTTATTGTGAAAATTCATACGAGTTAAATGAATGTTGGAGAGTGGGCTGGGATTGGTTAAACTTTTACTTTAAATTTAATTTAAGTTACCATTCGGTCATCCGAGCGGTGGGACGTCGGACTTCTACTTAATCTATTTCTTTTTGTGCACCATCTAAGGGAACTATTAAGCTGCTGGACATGTTAAATACAAAAAGAAAACTCTCTTATTTTCAGTCAAAGCTTATGTATGCAATTGTCAAAAACCAACAAATGCTGTCATATTATTGTTAAGTGTAGCTTTCTTACAGCTCTAAGTGGCCACTGCAGCTGAGTATCCAATCTCGTCATAATACAAATGGAAAAAGTTGAAATCACTTCGACTCTTACATCTTGTGCTTTTGTGTCCCACCTTTACTTGAAGTGTTACTGGTGTGAGGATATAATATGCTGTCCTGCTGTTTCTGTGTCCATGGAAGGCACATCACCCACTGCGGTGCATGAATGATGTGTGAAGCAACTGTGACAACAAGTATTAGGTGTGACTGAAGGAGTGAATGATACACCTTGTTATACAGCAGCTTTGTTCTAGAAAAAAAAAACTATTTCACCATACCTCATTGGCACATTTGCACCTGTATGTTTCCATAGGTGAAAAAAACGTCTTGACCTTTTTCTTGTGGAATATGTTAATCTTGGTTCTACATTACAGTCCACAGCACTTATACAATACGCCCACAATACGTTGGCCTGTTGACCTGATTTACAAGGGGTAACATGTGGAGGAGAAATAGCAGGACGAGAAACATTGCCCTTGATTTACAACACAGTCACTATCAGTCCAGTTCGTTACTATTAAATTGGCAAAGAATTTAATCTAAGTTGAATAATTTTATTATTACCGCATAAGAAAAAGTTATTTTCTTTTGGCAAGACACTTCAGCCACCTTGCCTAATATGAATGCAGAGTGAGTGATTTGTTTCACCGTGTCGATGGCGCAGATTTGAAGTGTTGCTTCAGTCTGCCACAAGGCAGCTGTGGCTAACAATGTTGCTAACCACCACAAAGTATGGAGTGAATGAATAATGACTACAGTGCAGCACTTTGAGAGGCTTTGTCAAGCCTGTAATATGTATTACAAGTAAGGCAACTTTATTATTATTTTCAGCGGTGAAACAAATAAAGCCTGAGCAGGTTAAGTCTGACAAGGTTATTTCAACTCCAGAGAAAGGCGCGGAGCCTCACTCCCACAAACATCTGCTCAGCTTAAAAAGACATGTTCAAAATTCTCCTCCAAGTTTTGTGGCGAACAGAAGCATCTGCCCACACACAGACACATCTTCGCACAAAGCATTAGCAACTTGTACAAGTGTTCAAACTGTTGATCCAGGTGCAGAGTGATTATTTTTGACCACCAGCAGTGTCAGGAAGCCACTGAGATTCATTTCAGATAACCCCTTCACCTCTAAAGACCTACCACAAACCTGCAACAGCACAAAGACATCATAGTTCTATGGTTTACAGTGTCTTCAAAGGGTTAGATGACACCATGGCTGCAGAAAACAAAACTCTAAAATGCATCCAAAATAAGAATATTGTGAAAAATGTTTTTGGGTTTAGGCTTTATTAGACTGGACATCAAATATGAAATGGGTTAAAGAGCTAGAAATCAATCATCAAATCATGCACTAGGTCTGTCTACTATCACCTTGAATCACCAGCATTGTATGCATTTCATTGGAATTGAACTTCTTTCTCTCTATATTCTAACTTTTGGATATCCACACAAGCTACCACCACCTCCGGACAACCACAGCACTGCTAAAGCACTAAAACTTCATATTTTCACTTGACAGCATGCTCCCGATGTTCCTTTTGCATCTAATAATGGTTCTACTGCTAACAAGCGCTGAAGAAAAGTTAAATACATGAAACACGTGTTATAAATTACACCGTGACAAAGAGTGCAAACGAGCTCACACCTTTACTATTGTGCCAGTCCTCACCGAGCTCACGTCATGACACGGCTTCTGCTCTCTGCGGTTAACGTGCCCTGGGTAAAGCCTTCCGCAGCGCTTGTGTGTCCAGAATCAGTTTTAAGACACAAGCAGCAGGCATCGGTTTACGCAGCAGTAACATAACCTAGCGTGCAATGTCCGTGAGACGCACCATCTGTGTCTGCGTCGATGCCCGCCGCTTAGTCTGGCACCGAGTGGATTCCTTATGGCACCACGGAGAAACGTCACACATGCAGACTGACACATACTGTACATGTTTGAATACAATATACAGTGTGTTCTTTATGTAGATGAGAAAGTGCAATCTTTGGAAATCTGATGAACACTGCAAGACTTGAATTAAGAGTCTTGATTTGACAGATTGAAAATTAACTTCAGATGAAACCAAACCTTTTAAAGTTGAAATAGGAAAATAAATTGTGTTGAATTTAAAATAGAAACACTTATATTAAAGGGGCACTATGTAATTTACTTGAGGAGTGGATGAAACGTTTTAGTCTCCAATAAAACTGAGCGATCACCCAGAGACAAGCAGCAAACCAAGTCATTTTTGAGCAATTAAAACTTATTTAACTGGATGAATGAGAGATAGATGAGTTTATATCATGCTGTGGAACCTGCCAGGAGAAGCAAAAACGAGTCTGTGAGAGAATGCAGTTACGGTACATAGTGCACAGTTAACTGTTTCTGTATATGTACCGTAGGTACATAGTGTACAGATATATTTAAGAAAATATATCTTCTTCTATCTACTTTTTGCAATGAAAAAGGTTTGCAAAGAACTGATTAAAAAATGTAGTACACATTGGCCAGCTAAATGTGTATTTTGTCATGGTGACTCAAATGGCACAGTGCTGCATGCCAGACACTATTTAAGGGGAATGCATGGGTCATTTTTTCTTCTATGCAAAACTACATGAGGTTTTAAAACACTGCCTTTTATTCAGGTCATCTTGCATAATGGCTTTTGAAAAATAAAGAATGGTTTTCCTACAGTTAGTATTCAAACCACACGTTCAACCAGGTTTGCTCAGACACAATAAAAAGCAACGTTTGGAGTGGGAAATCGCACGCACTATTCCCGACCTGTACAGTGTGGCTCTAAGCATTCAACACTTGAACTGGACCTTCTATGAAGATACTGCATTACACTTAGCAACAGACCATGGAACTATCAGCACATCTAAATTGACTGTCCACTCGACTTTCAATGGAGTGCCTTTGAAAACCCCCGATGTACCTGTTTTAAGACCGGCACAAGACTGGAATGGGAAGGTATTTATATGCAGTTCAGTTGTCGAAAACATTTCAAAGGTTTACCATTATTTCTGCAGCTTAAAGGTGCACTTCATAACTTTTCTGGTGGAGCATGCGCCACCTGCTTGTCTCCATGGAGATGCTGTTCCGCCCGGACAGAAGGGAGCGGCAGTAGATCAGTTGGTTCGTCCTCTGATCTGAATGTACCCTTGCGTAACGTTGTTGGTAGAGGTCAGACGCACTGGTGGTCCACAGGTTGTGTCACTGACATTGTGTCCTTGGGCAAGACACTCCTTGCCTCCAGTGCCTGCGTACACTGGTGTGTCAGTGTGTGCGAAGTGTGCGTGTTCCTTGATGTAAAGCAGTTGTGACAGTTTTCCACATTAAACTCACCCGCCCCATGAAGACAAGCGGTTCATCGGGCCAAGTTACAGGTCAGATCTGTGGAGAGATGACAAAGTGATGCTCACAGTAAGAATGCAAGTACTTTTAGTAACAACAAAGTCCTGGATATCTGCAGCCTTTTCCGTCTGTTGGAGTAGGATCTCTCCTTCGCTGTGGTTCTCCTCAAGGTTTCTACTTTTTTTTTGTATTCTCTTCTAGCCGAGAAGGAGGGTCAAGCACAAGTTATACTATTGCTTAATTTCTGTGAACGTTGGTAAATCTCCTCCGCTATTATTGACCACTGACTGTTTCATTGTTCGATTTTTAAACTGTCTGCTCTAAAATCAACAATTTTGTGCAGCCCTGCGAGCCAACTGTGATTTGGGGGCCTTGCAAAAATAAATTGAACTGAAAAAATAATTGAAGTAGCCTAAAAGTTGTAAAGAGAGGCTGGAAACTGGCTGTCTAACGCAAGATAAGGTTACAGGACCCATGCACTTAAACACGCAACACATTGTGGTAGTATTGTTCATTCGAGTCTGGCCATGCTTCCACTGTACAGAGTGTGCTGTTATCACCATAACAACTGCAATCTTTGGAGTACTATTTATTCCCTCAACAAAATATTCAGTTTAATTCTGCATAATAACTGCTAACTCTGTAGTTTTGACCAATGCAAACATGTTTTATTATAGTTTGTCAGTTAAAAGCCAATTTTAGTCATTCTATCAATTCTCCTGGGCGTGTTTAAAATGTGAACAGAATCCTATTATTAAAACATAAATCGCAAATCTAATCGCAATCACAATATTGGTCAGAAATATCGCAGAAATAGCTATTTTTCTCAAGTCCTGCAGCTCTGACGTTGGTCAGTTAGCTCTGTTGACAATAAGAGATCGAAAAGGACCAAGCCAGAGGTGTTCCGCGTACAGAAGTGCAAATTCCTCCATCAAAAATATGACCAATCAGACATATAGATAAGTGTAGTATCAAGCAATGACATCTCCATGGTGACAAGCAGGTGGTGGTGTACGCGATGCACCTCTGAAGACATCGCTGCATTTAAACAAAGCAATAATACAAATCCATTGCATAAGTGACAGAAATTGCCCTCACGAAAGTTTGCAGGTGTCCGTGAACCTCCCTTTCTCAAGAACAACAGCACTTCTCATGTTAAAGACCCGCTCACAACCCATTTGAAGTTTGCCCGTGCTGACTGACTGATCTCTTGGGAACAGGAAGTCGAAGCGAGAGGAAAGTGCCGCGAGGGTCGTGCCAGAACAACCGGCGCTGTGTTCGCCCCGATGCAGACATGACATCACTGAGCTGGGGGCGCACCCACGTTCCTCCCGTTCCTCACCCCTCATGCGCGCCGGAGGTGACGAACAAGGTCCCACAAGCGCATCTGCCCACTTTCTCTGCACATGATTCACATTCGTCTGCCGTCTCCGTGGCAACAAATATAGTATGTACATGGGAATGAGGCGGCAATCGATACGGTGACTACGCAGAGATTCATTTCCACGGCAATCCGCATGTCCGAGTGGAAGTGAGTGATTGACAGCGGCCGTGTAACAAAATGCACCAGCCGATATGATGACTAGAATTAAAGCTTTGTATTATGCGGCGGTACTGTTCCGAGCGAGAAAAAATCCAGCCTGTTCAGTGAAAGATGTCTGCTCTCGTTAGGAAAAATAAGAAAAAGTAAATAAAAAATGGCTGGCTGTAAAAGTGTCTCCAGGAAAGTACACAGAGCTGTGATTCTTCAAATGTAGCTAAAAGCAAAACAGAAAAGCAATTAAGATGACGAAGGAATGCAGTTAGAATGGTAATTGAAAGACAAATGGCAGCATTTCTCTTGGACTAACGCACCTGGATAATGTAAATTCACAGTCAGGGTAGTGCCGCGTGCAGCAGTTTGAAAAAGTATGGCCACAATCCCATAAAAATAAAAAGTTGGGTTGAGAACAATAAAACTACTGAGCAAGTATATTTCGGTTCAGGCTGTCACTGGTTACAGCAGGCAGTCGATTGTTTTCGCAGCTTACTTGCAACAACAGTGCGATGTCACAGGTCAAAAGACTTCAAACACATCACTTTATATAGCTTTAAAGGTGCTCTGTGTAACTTTTCTGGTGTCTTTTCTGCTTATCCGTGGAATTTATTACAATTTTTGCGATTGCAACTTCTCTATTGTGCATTTATTCAATTACAGGTGTTCTCATTGCTTTTTTTTTTACATTTTTATAGTGAGTGAGATAGACTTTTCACAGATTTTACCTGTGACTTGGCCTGGTGGCGTCACCTTCTAGTCTTCAAGGAGGTATATATGTTTTATGCTATAGTGTGGAATATTCCAGGCATGGAGACAAACAATCCAGTAGAAAAGTTACATAATGCACCTTTGACAAGTCTTAACTCTTAAAATTCTATCTGTGCTGTGATTATGACCTTGTAAACCCAAAATTTCTCTTTTGATATGAAGAATTTTAAAAATGAAAGAAACTGAAATTGCCTATGCCAAGAAATAAACCCCGGTAATCATTTTTCTTTGTGCTTTACAAGGCAAAATAAAATACAGTGTCTGGAAAGTATAATTATGTTTGTCAGTGTTTGTCATTATATCACTGTGTATTAAAACGGTCACACTATACATTCGTTGCGAGATCATTTCAGACGTGGGCATTTCGTTTCTGTCGCAAAAAGGCAGTTTTGTCTTTGTAAATGTCACTGTTATTCCCCTCTGAACTCCACTTTTGTTTACTTCACTAAATCCTTCAAAGGCTACCGCAGCTCAGCGTGTATCGGGCATTTTTAGCACCGTTGACATTCAAATAATAATTAAAAATAAAACATCCAAGTGGGTTTTAAGCTGTAAATTTATAAAGACCATGCCCCCTGTAACATTTCACGTTTCTATGTAAATTCCAAACGCTGAAATATGTGCGCAATATATTATGAGCGAGGGGCAAATACAAGCTCTTGTCCTGGTTTGATCCTGATTTAGTATTTAGTTTGTAGACTTGGTTCGGTACTGTTTTAGTCCAATTCTGAGTTTAGTGCCAGTTTGATCTTAGCATAAAAAGGCTTCCATCAAATGCCAAACCATTGGAACTTGGAAATATCATGCACAATTTGGAACAATATTTGGCAGAATCAGTGCCACAGTTAAACGGCTCCAACAAATATTTGCAGAGCGGCTCTCCATCATCTATTTCTGGCACTCGGACACAGCAGTGATTACGGGTACAATAACTAATCCCTCATTAATGTTGTGTCCACACCGCGGCGGCACGCAAAAATAGGAAATCAATATAGCCTTTGCCTGGAGCCACAGCCGAACGCTGTCTGTCACAAGTGTGTAAACCTGCTTTGCATATTGAAGATTTGTTAAGAAAGTGGCGACTAGTTTTATGTTTATCTATGAAAGGGTCGAGACTGAAGACGTATCTATGCCAAACACAGCGCGAATAAGCGTCTGTTACTTCAATATTAGTTCATTTTAGGCTAACAAAGACATAGCCCTCTGCACCAAGCATCCGCTGGGACCGAGCCAACAACTTTCCGCTTAAAGTGGTTAGGAAGAAAATCAGCATCTTCCATCTAATTCGCAGTAAAATGTCAAAGGGATCTTTTCATTCTTGCCGAATTTTGAGATGATTTGAATTACAAATGCAGATTGCAAATATGTACTTCAGTGAAGGTTCCCTAAGGCCCTGAGACGCTCTTTAAAGATTCATGGCACATTTTTGGAGCATATCTTCCCATGTTTAAGCACTAGGAGTCCCAATAGACGGCGAGATATATTGTTCCAAATATCCTCCCAGCTAGCAAGCTTGTTAGGGAGTTAAAATTACAGTCATCCAGGCGTAAAGACGTTTTACAGTTCCAGTTTAGGCTCTCGGCGAAAAAATAAAGCACAACTTTCAAACACATATAGCACTAAACACTGACTTGATGTAAGTGGTGTAGAATGGCAGTTAAGATAGCGGCAACACTGGATGGCTCTTTAGTCTGTCGTCTTTGCTCCTCAGCTGGATCATCCTTTTGGGCCCCGGAGCTCACGCACACACAACACATAAATAGTATACAGTAAATCTCATGCTGTTCCAACATGGTGTCCCTTTCTTATCTGCTCCTCAGCAGCTTTTGTGCGGGCATCAAGCAGAGACTGCATTTGGAACGGTCACGATGGCACCAAAGTCAACAAACTTCAAATCAACAACACGCTTCAATGCACAAGATGGTTCTGGACTGTGAAATAAAAAGAAAAGACAGTTATATTCATCCCTAATTGAAAAATACAAGTGTAAAACTACAAAAATGGAAGCGATAGATGGATACCTGTGGAGTGTACTTTTGACTGTACCAAAAAAAAACCTTAACAAGCAGGTGTGTGACAGGGACAGAGCCGACTGTCAAGGTCTGAATGACTAAAATAACATTGGGCATTTATAAAATGGAAAGACTGACTTTTGCAGTGAATTTGAAAATTTGCAGGACATTGGACAGATGGGACAGGTGCCAAAGTGGGCATATGCCAGACTGACCTTCTAGGGTTGTCAAAAGTATCTAAAATCAGATACTAATAAATCCTAAAACTAGCTAATGATTTGAGCAGGTATCGATACTAAGAAAATCACATAAACAGCACAGAATGTGACTTTTCCTGAAGCATTTTAGAATGACCTTGAGCTTAATCAGAACTAGTACAAGACCACATGAGAGCATAAAGAAAAAAGCGATTATTTAGTGTGAAAAATGTCTATTGTCTGAAACCCTGACCTAAAAAAAGAGCTCTTATTAATAATTGCTGTATCGAAATTGGCATCGAGAATCAAGCATTTGAGTTTCCAACACTACTGCTCTTTTAGTTTTTGTCTTTTCGCTCTGTGTCTTGTTCTTCCGTTTTTTATTTTGCATTATATAAAAACAATCGTAAAAAGAACTAATTCTTAAGTAGGCTATCAGTTCAAATGGGTGGCTGGAATCGCTTGAGTATCACAAGCCTATCAGACATCAGTGACAACAGAAGCTCCTCCCATCGGCAAGGGACTGCGTTTAATATCGGAACAAAGTCAAATTCAGTGGCAGCCTCAACAATTTGTTTTATTCTGGCACACATGAGCTCTCCAGGGTCCTGCTGTTGCCTTTTCTTCTCTTCACGTTACAATATACAGACATTAATATTTTAATAGCTCCTCAGAGGGCGTCTTTCAGGAAATTTCACTGCGCAACCAAGTTTATATTAAGAAAAGTTTAGAAGCTGTAAGTATTTCCAAGCCATTTTATATTTTAGGCGGTTCATCAATGCCTTTGTTTTGTTTTTTCAGTCATTTTAAGCAACTTTCAACATCAGCAGTGTTAACATATTATGGCTTTATAAGAACACCTTAATCAGCCTAAATAAAGCATGGACAAAGACTCAATTAATGATGATTCAGGTTCAGTAACTATTTAATTTATTGGTAAGGAGTTGATCTGTCATGATAACAGATTTTGAAGCACATTCATTGAGAAAATATCATGATAAACGCTAATATTTAAACTACCTTATACTTAAGAAGAATAATCTCAGTAAACTCTTTTTTTAAAAATGTACAATGATGTCAAAAGTCATGACCTGCAACAAATAAATGGCAGAATGAAACAATAATTAGCACAAATCCTTTCATATTGCATAAAAAACATATCGATCCCCTTTCGCAAACGATAAACATTGAGCGCCAAAAAGTATTGTTCTGTCTTGTATTTTTTGAACGATTAGTTGACATAGTAATTATTGCGACAGGCGTATAAAGAAGTATTAATTAATTAACTATGCCTGAAATATTTTAGATTAGAACATGCCCAAACCAAGTCTATTCAAGGGTTAACAGTAAAGATAAACATTAAACTACTAAAACAATAAATGGCCCATAATACTGTCCCAGAAATGAAAGAAAGATAATCATTAGAAGGCGCTTATATAAGTCGGTGAGAGGTGCATTTAAAGGTTGAATATAGCTTTTCACTACGGTCACCTGCACAACAGCATTTCTATTTCTCCATCGGCTTCATAAGGTTGAAAATGTACAGTCAGTTAATAATTAAAACCTTATAGTCGACTTTAAATGCAGTTACCTATATTACTGATGCTACACCAGTGCTTGGAGCTCCCTACGCACAGTTTCCATTGTTTTAGGCCTGTTTATTTATCAGTTTGTTTTGCTCTTTCTCCAACTTTCTCCAGCTGTCCCACGAAACTTCTTTTTATGAATTATTTGGCACAGTATCAAACCAGAACGGTGTAAAGCCTTGGGATACTAGAGGAAGTATTGCTGTTTTGTATAATCTCAATTTAAACTGCTTTTTGTAAATTGTGCTTGTTTAATTGTCATCCTGGTGTTAAATTATAATGAGTGACTAATTCCGAAGATAATGCTCGTGACGAAAAAACGTGAAACCGATTCAATATTACGCAGAACGGCAGAGATGAATTCGCTCCCCGTCAACATCGGTAACACTGAGGGACCTTGTTCAGCCCCCTGTCCCCCCTCTCTCTCTCTCTCTCACTCATTCTCTCTCTCCCCCTCCGCTTCTCCGGTCCATTCACTCCTCGTTCGGCGCTGAGCATCTCTCCAACAACAGCGGACCTGACACTCCGGTGTACGCACACGCACGGCAACTTTCCACTCTTGTACTCTTATTACGGGACTGTGACGCAACTGGATTTTTTTTTTTGAAACGAAGAAAACCTGCAGCGGGATTTTTATTCACAGGTTGTTCAACTCCCAACACTGTCCTCCACATGTATAGCTGGATTTCCACGCGACGGGAGAACGCACAGCAGCAGCAGCAGCAGCCCTCCGGTTCCGCGTAAAGTGACTCATCCATCAGCGCACCGAGACATGGATCTTTGGGGAGTTTATCTCTGCCTCTTCGCGAGTTGGGGTGAGCACACTTACAAGTTTTATTCAATGAACAGAACTGATGTTGAAAAACGTGTTTGGTGAAGCAGAAATGAACGTGCTGTACGCGCAGTGTCAAGACTTTTTGCTCAATTACGCATAAACTAATTCTGGGATTGCGTACGGGTTCAGCATTGCACTGGCCCTTTAATGTGTGTTCCTTTTTGTGTCCCTGTGTGATTATTTTAATTTAGTTTGGGTTGGCGAACGCGCGTAATTGTTGTATATCCATAACATGCGCAAAGGCAAATTAAAAACGTGAATTTGTCGTTGTCAGTGGCGGTTTCACGTGCTTAAGCAATGACTGGGGCCACTATGTGTCACTGAGCGGACCAGCCTGTGACCGAAGTTTGCATATTGATTTTGGGGCAGCTTTCCTTCCCTCCAGTGCTCAGAGATGGTCCGTGCGTGATAGTTTCCTTTCCGACAGCGTGCCACTAAACGCGTGCCTCTGTGTAGCACTTGTGGACGGTTAAAGGAGCTTGAGGGATATTATATTTTGACTGAAATGCAAGAGACACATCCATTTACGTCAGAGCACGCTTTCTGATTAGTTTGTACAACATTGCACGCTTTCAAAGTTCTACATTTGATCGTCACAAGAAAAAAAAAGGCACTAAATTGTGTTGAGTTGCTTACCTGGAACACAAGGGACACTACGTCATTCACGCCAGAGCACACTTTCCAATCAGGACCTGTGAGGGGGGCCTTTACCTGCCTGCGTGGGTCCTCCTGACTAAAACCTTACTTTTTTGCATCTAGATCTTGTACAAATTCATACAAAAATACAAATTTCTTCTAATAATTACGTTATATTAACAAAATAATGAAAAATCTAACGTGTGTGGTGTTTTCTAATGCATTACACGTCTATTACAGCAGTATTTAAAGTGCACGCCTGCGACCGTTGGTCCCACATCCGCGTTTATGTCCCCACACTTGTTGTATGTCCACGTAACGACTGAGCACTCGGAATGGAGGTTAACAAAAGCGGAAACATGTATTCAATCTTAGCTCTGGCTTCATTATTCATGAGCTGCTTTAGTGGGTTTCATTATGGAGGACGGAGAGGTTTAGTTGCCAGGAAGGAATGATGCTCGGTGGAAAAGTAGTTTGCACTTTTGAGCCGAGGCCCGCTCCGCTGTCCACGCGCACTGACCTCTGACGGTTATACTTCAGGTGGTTTCAATGAGCACTTTCAGATGCAGCTCGTTCGTCGTTTTCACTCATCGAGCCGGTGGGTTTTCGGTGTTTTAAGACGTCCTCTGTTTTCGGGGAGATGCTGCATGGAGACGACGATTACAGAGTCGCTGCCTGTAGCCATCTGCTCTTATCAATTAACCAAGACAAATCAGTGAAAGGCCATAAACTGCGGCCTGCCTCAGTGACTCAACCCATTTATAAAGCAGCCTGAAAGTTTGTGAGGCAGAACCAGGCACACAGTGAGCTCATAATGATGGCCTGGTCCGGGGCGCCATGTGTTGTACCTGCAGCCAAAGAGCTCCCACAAATGGATAATTAATTACGATCAGTCGCGTCGGTCCGAACAGAAATAGATGTTTTGTGCATTTGTTTCAGTAGTTTAGAGAAAAATAAAGACATGGCTTTTTCACTGGCTTAGGACGAGCACCAAAGATATAATTGCCTGGGAACTTATTTGCGTAATACTATTATTTTTTACCAAACAAAAGAGAACTAGCAATTCACAATCCCCTGAATAGATTGAGTTTCATTGTTTTCTGTAGAGACATTTTGTCCTCTGCTTTTGACCCATCCTTCAGTGCCAAGTTCTCCAGATCTTGAGCTAGATTTGATTGGGACAGACCTTAGCTAGACCAGGGGTGTCCAAACGTTTTTCGAATACATACAGAGTGGAGGGACTACATGATAATTAAGTGAATATTTCATAATGTGGGCTTTCAATGTGGCATTTGACATAGGTTTGACGAGACAACTTATTTTTAAGAAGTCTTGTATCATTATCACATACATGTTTTTATGTATTTTTTTAATTTAGGTTGCATTATATTTAGGCCATTTCAGCAGGAAGCCTGAGGGCCAACAAAAATTGGGCCGCATTTGTGCCCCGGCCATAGTATGGACATGCGTGAGCTAGACAAGTGACTTTTTGTACCAATGTTTTAGATATATCTGACATTTAAAGAAGTGTTGTTGTTATACGATCATACTCACAGAACACTTATTCACAATAATGTGGAGTAAGTCTGTTTATAGAGCGTTTTATTTGCTCTGTGCTCTGTTAGCATGTGAATGTTTGTTAGCTTTACTGTGACGGCAAAACTCACTCTGGGCTCTGAAAGTCATGAAAAGCACTGAATGTATTGGATGCTCAGAATGTGTTATGTAAGTGAAAGATACAAATGGACTGCTGCAAAGAGTTTCAAATGAACTACTTCTTTTTTTCACGTTTTTTGAGACTGTAAAAATCAGGTACAGTGCTTTTAACGCTACTTTTAGATCACGTAAATAGAAGAAAGGTGATCTACTTGACCGTTGATGTGACTGCTGTGGTTTGAGGTGTTGCCAGCTGTGCCCTGAATAAATGTCCAATTTGGATTCACTCATGGCTTTAATTGAATAATTTAATGTTCTCAAGATATTTCTAAACCAAAAAAAGAAAGCCAAACAATCACAAAGGCCAAATTCAAAGAACTAGACAGTAATACAGACGTTATTCAACACATTATATACCATTTTTACTCAATTCAAAGGTCTGATTTAGTAGGTTTTTGTAGGTAGTAGTTCAACCTAAAAAGTGTGCTGTGACTCAAAAAAGGTCAAAAAACACAGTATTAGACCGTGCCAGTTAAAAATGAATGATGAATGAGGGATTTTGCTGTTGTTTGTGTCAATAACTGTGATCTTTCTTCTCAAAACAACGCTACAGTCTGATATCTCGACATCCACAGCTGAGAATCAAGTGAGTTCTGCTGCCTTTATTACGTGCACTGTTATTACCACGCTCGCACGCCGGCTCCATTACGACAACGCCAAAGCTCGTGACATTGCGGGATCCGACCTGTGTCTCAAATGAAGACAGATCGGCACCGCCAGGCCTGCTATTACCTGCGCACAGTGTAGCTTCTCAAAAAGGGCATTTGTCATGAATCTCATTTGAGCTGGGCGGCACTCGCGGTCCGTCTCGGGATCGTGCGGTCTTCATCCGCGGGACAGCTGGCCGCAGAGTCCCATAGGAGCGCTGACAGGACAATATGGGCCCTATGTCTTAAATACGCTTCGCCGTGCGCAGTGTCAGGGTCAAGCACCTGGTCAGCACGCTCCACTGACTGCTGCATTAGTGTCAGATTAGCATGGACTGTTACATGCACGAGTTACAGATTTTATAGCCGAACGTGTCATTTACTTCTGATTTATGCTGATGTCAGGGGCGTAGTGACAAATTCTGTGCTCTAGGGGGCAAAGCTTCACAGTGGGCCCCTAATATATCATTTTTTTGTATTATTTATTTATCTCCCCAACGGTGGTTATTATTGTTGTGGTTATAGAATGCCCACTGAGAACACGACACAGAGTTATAAAATCGCGGCACATTTTGTCCTGCGTATAAGTCCCGTTTTGTCCAAGTCTGTCAAAACATCTTTAAATTAAGTCCAAATGTCATTTTTTCCAATCTGTGAATTCTTTAAAAGGTGATGGGGCCCTCAGATATCATGCATAATTGTATTTAAAGTGCCCATGACAGGTTGAGCTACGCACTTCACAAAAATGTAGTTTAGATAAATATATTTCACATTTTGCCAAGATACTTTACACATCTTATCACGGTTTAGCAATTTTTTAGGCTTTTAACATCACTTCCTGGTTGTAAATGATGACATCACACTAGGAAATTACCATAGCAACATCCTGTAAACTGGGCCAAAACTAATCTAATGTTGCAGATTTTTTACATTTTTACACATAAAAATAGATGTGAACACCTTTTTTGTTGAATTAATGTATAAAGGGTAAAAAAAAAGTAGCTTATTTTGTATAAATCATGCATAACCTTTGTCTCCCCAGTGTGATGTCATCAGTTTGTTTACTTCCTGTAACTTTCTGCAGATTTTTCAACTTTTCTCCACAAACGGCTACTTGATTGGTGTAAAACTATCATTTTAATTTATAACAAGTATTAATACACCAAACAAAGAGAAAATTAGACAATCATGAAAACCTGTCATACGCACTTTAACAACTCAACCACAATGCAAAAAATAGATTTAAAGGACATACATTCTTCTACAGTGACTTTTTTGAGCTTTAAATCATGTTCTAAAAATGATCCGTCATCCAAAACATGCCTGAAGTAACATTCAGTTGCATTCACGCTGTTTTGAGGAATGTTTATTCAAAAATCCTCCCCCTCCGAGCGTCAAACACACTTCCTGCTGAACTTCTGGGATTTTCTGACTTATTTTCAGACTTCATACGTCACGTGTCCAAGAATCTTCCGCTGTTTTTAGTCCTTAAATCATCGCCAGACTCGTTTTGAGCTTTTCTGACGTCTGAACATGATAACTGCTGCAGCAAATTTTTAAACATTTTTAACATGAGATGGCAAATTTAAGGCATTCAAGAGCATGTTTAAAGGCAATAAACAGCAATATGAAAAATGCAGAATATTTTTCCTTTAAGTGTAGAAAAATGCAACTGAGAAAACAAAACGAAAAACATTGTATCCTTTTGAGGGCCCTGTTTTGTCATCTCATGAGTCGTCACGAGAAAAGAACTCCCTGCAGCCATGTTCAAGGATTCTAATGAACCTGAGTAGCCACAATGTCAATTAAATGTCATCTTTTCGAGAGCTAATTATCTTGGATGAGAATTAATTGACAACGTGACATGTGATTTTTATCTAATTGCTGTAATGATATGTTCACACAGTTTTAAGGCCGAAGCATCTCAAAAGCAGAGGTACATATTTCTTTTGCTTTCTTTGATTTCTTTGATAAAACAAATCTATGAGCCATAACTTAATTTGAACTTGAATCTTTACTCTCATGGTTTAGAACTCGCCTGTTTTCTCTCTTGCCCTCGGGGAAGAGATACAGCACAGCCTCCAGATCCAGCCGCCTCACACGGAGCTTTCTTCCAACTGTAATCAGATTGCTTAATCAGAACTCTGGCACATATGCTTGGTCTGAACAGTGTTGGAGTGTGTTCTTCATGTGTGTATTGTGGGGCTGTGTGCAGGTGTAGATGGCCCTGAATCTGCTGCACCTAGAACTTATATTGAAACTATTTATAGAGATTTTATACTGATTTGAGGGGCTAAGCAAAGTAGAATCTTGTTTTTATGTGTGCATACAAATTATAATAAACTTAAAGGACAAATATTGTGCAAATTTGACTCTGTTGAGCTTTTAGCTTTTGAGCCTTGTTCCGTCATCAAAAACATACCTGGAGTAGCGTTTAGCGTGATTCACATTTGTTTGATGAATACATGATTGAAAATCCTCTCTCTCCAACTCTGTGTTCTGAACTCCTTCCATGTGTGACGTAGAGGATGCTGACGTCACTTATCCCACAATATTTTTTGTTTTAAGTCCTTAAATCATCGTCAGACTTGCTCTGAACATTTCTTCTGTCTACAGATCCACTGCTTACTGCAGTGCATTTTGGGTATATATTTACATGTGTGTAGTTGCCTCTACAGCCAGTAGATGGAACCACAGTTAAGTCAAAATGGCATCTCCCAACGCAGTGATAAAGTAATGTTTCATTTCCTAAAGCATCAAACTGAAGACACTCAAGAGCAGGTTTAAAGGATAATAATAATACAAATAATGCATAATATTTGTCCTTTAATATCATCTTGAAAAATGTGTAAAACATATTTATATCTGTGATCTCTCTACAGCATTTGTGTTAGAGCAGAAGGTATCACCGTGGGGAAGTAAACAAGCTAGGTTGCCCCAGGAACACAATTTGACACATAAATGCTCAGAACGAGCCTGGTGTTGATGTATGGACTTAAAACAGCGCTGGAGACCTCTGGGTCTCACATATGAAGTCACAAAACTAAATGTGGAAACAAGTGTTTTGTGAGGGCCAAAGGGAGATGTCTTACTAAACAGGATTCATCAGAAAAAAGCATGAATGAAGCTAAAAACAACAACGTTATAACATGTTTAAAAGCGCTAAAAAGTCAATTGTGCACAATATGTCTTTTGACTCCAGACACATTGGGAAAAAACTTTTGAATGAACCATATTATTATGACGTGATATTTACAATCAAAATCCACCCCTTTAGAATTATGATATTTTTACTGACATACTGAAGATAAGAAAATCACAAAAAAGGCTTGCAACTGAGACAAAACGGGGAGATCAAGGTAAAAGATGTAAAAAGTTGTTTTGTAAGAAAAAAAAAAATGTATCAAATAACTGGATTGTGTGCAGGTCTGTTTTTAGTTCAATTAAATCCCTTATAATAATAATAATGAATAATAATAATTTAAAAAAAAAACAACGAACACTAAATCTTTTCCCTGGGCGTCTTCCTCCTCCTGCCTGAGTGTGATGGATGGAGCCTCCTCAGTGAGGCTCCTGTGTGGATTGTACAGGAAGCTACGGCTCTGACTCAGAAGGATATGACTTTTCCATTTCCTATCAAACGATTTGAGTGATCCAGTGATGATGGAGTTGGGTTTTAAAAGCTTTCCCGACACAATGGCTGTTCAGTGGTGTTCCGGGGGGCCTCTGAATAAACTCCGTCTTTAATTATTGAGCTGTCTGAATCGGGCACATTACCATTCTTTAGATGTCACTCGGCCTGATGGCTGCGACCTTTAGTGGCTACAGCTCCCATATAATCATTGGCCCTTTAATATTAAACCGCGATAACTTTTAAAACGTTCATAAATATTGCATCAAAGGAGAGTTGAATTATCAGGAAGCAGCGCCATTGTCAGAATCTTCAAGGGGCGGGCTCCAGCCAAAAGACCATTGATTAGCGCTGATGAATGTGGGCGCAAAAAGAAATGAGTTGCACATTAATGCCTTAATCCATTACATTCGCTGAGAGCCTGTGGTTAAATTTCAAACAGCACATCGCTCATGGTGTTTACATTGGGAGATTTATGTGATTGAAGAGGTTTAGTCTGAGGAAAATGACCAACATTAAGTAATGGGAGAGACGTCTGCGGAGAGAGAGGCTGAGCTGATTAGAACAAGCATTAAGCAAGACTCATCTGGGATTACATGCACACCTGGAAAAGCAAGAACGGAACTCGGTCTTGCGATTAAAAACATGTAAATGCGATTAATTAGCGACCCTTCTGTGTAACTTGTTCAAAACGATTCTATCACTGTAAGTTAAAAGAAATTACGCATTATTTCCATTTCCTACACTAATAATGCCATCATCAGTTATTATTGCAACAAACCTCACTCTTAAAGCTTCTACTATTTGTCCAATTTACTATAGAAACCAAAAATTATGAAAGAATTAGGGCGGAAACTAATGATTATTTGGGTAATCAATTAGTCTTGCGATTATTCTTTCGATTAATTCATTAATTGACATATAAAACTGAAGTGAAGCCATTTGAGGACGTCCTGGTGGAGAATATAACAGACGGAGTGGTGTTTTAGTAAAAAACACAAAAATGTGTGACAACTTTTTCTATAATCGATTTGTTACGATTAATCGATTAACTGGTTGTAGCTCTAGAAATACTGACAATCTTAAATAAGATACGTTCTTGAATTAATTAATATCTATCTTAACCCTCTGATCACCTCGGGACCCTCGAGGGTCCTTTTGAGCAACTTTTTATAACCTCAATATTTCTGTGTGTGTTGAGGTCAGTCCCATGACGTTTTAAGGATCGCGTTAAATTTCAAAATGCCACCATGATTTTTGATCTGACATGTTCAGTTCTAGAGCTTGAACAAAAGGGTGCCTCTGCCACCTTCACCTTCCATTTTTAAACAGCCATAAAATCTACATAGATTGATTTTTTTTTTTTTTTTTTGGTACTTTCAAAACTCAGATCTCTCAATCTACTTCTACTCTACTTATAAATGTGCAAACTTTATATATATGATGTATATTTTTTTAAATTATGTGGCCATTTTGCCACAAAAGTACATTTGCTGTAAACCATTAAGAAGAAAAAAAAACAACATATTTCCAAATTTAATTCCGCATTTTTAAATGGCCATAAAATCCACATATATGCATAGTTTTTTGTACTTTCAAAACTCAGATCTCTTCATCTGCTTCTACTCTACTCATACATGTGGACTTTATATGTATGAGGCATCATTTTTACATAGGCATATAGTCTTAAAAGTACACCCCGAGTGAACAATAAAAAGAAGAAAAATTACAGATTTCCAAAATTAAAAGTGTGAAGTGGAAAACTTCAATGTAATAGAACCTTGTCAATAATTCATGTTGACATTTTTTTTTTTTTTTTTTGGTGCATTCCTATGTTTTGAATGGAAGAGGTTTATGCACAATAAAACTCTCTCCATTGATTTCGATTATAAACAGATGTTGATTGTGTTGGTCTGAAGGTAAGACTGTCTGTGAGTC
Source organism: Rhinogobius similis (assembly GCA_019453435.1). Taxonomy (NCBI): domain Eukaryota; kingdom Metazoa; phylum Chordata; class Actinopteri; order Gobiiformes; family Gobiidae; genus Rhinogobius; species Rhinogobius similis. The sequence continues at coordinate 29,457,447 of CM033630.1, read as the reverse complement.
CAGCACAGAGACTGTCACCCTGTGACTTCCCCTCTGTGGCCTGTGTGAACACACAACTCTGTCTAGAGACGAGTCGTCAAAACAAGCCAATCTCAGAGAACAACGTGTCTCCCTCTTATCGGCCGTCACAAAGTTGGCTCTGATTTTTTGATGTGTCAGAGTGCAAATAAAGTCAAAGAACTGCCTTGGTCATTTTGGGTTAGAAAATGGGTAGAGGCTGCATTAAAGAGGAGGCTCTTGGCTGGTACAGAGAAAGTAGAAACAGGAGATTTCAGCCGCCGAGATAAAGAAGAGGATGACAGCTCAAATGATGAATTGAAAATGAATCTAAAACTACGTTTGCACATCAGACCTGTGACAGATCAAAGGTGAGAGGTCACTCAGGGCATGCACTAGACCCACAAGGCGACTGAGGGCGCAATTACACTGTCACAGCCACAAGTCCTTTACCTCCACAGAAAGAAGCTGAGCCTTTTGGAGCCAAAAAGGTGGACCAAACATGAGATTCCATCCAAACTCTTCCACAGCAGCCGAGGTGACCCCCTCTGGTGAAGCATAATGCCTCGGAGTGGAACAGGTGGGGCATGGATGGTTGGTCGTTCTGAGTTTGGCAACATAATTATACCGTTCCTTGTTTTCCAAGAGTCCAATGTAAGATCCTCCTCTTCCATATATTTCCTCCCCATTCTCCATCTCTCATCATCAGACTCTGCACTCTCCTTTTCTTCATCATCCTACACTTCTCTCTCTCTGTCCATTTGTCCTCCTCTTTGTTCTCTTTGTCCTCCTTCTCTTCATTCTCCTATTCCCCACTCTCCTCTTCCTTCTCGGCCTCCAACTTGTCAGTTTCCTCCTCTGACACCTTCTCCACACGGCTGCTCTTCTTTGGTTTGTTCACAACTTGAGCTCTCATCCTCCTCTTCATCTCGGCTCCAGGGATGCTCTTCTTCGATTCGAACAGCCTCCTGTTTGAGCCTCCTCTTTACTACCCCCTCTTCTTCTTCTTCTTTAACTCACTAACTTTTTGCTCATTTCAAGTGAGAAAATGCTTGTCCTTTTCTCATTTTAATTGAAGCAAGACATTTGATGTTCTATTGACAAATCTCATTTTGAGAAATTCAAATCAAGATAAATTCTCCTTAAATCAGTGTTTCTACCACCACTAAACTTTACCGCAACTATTAAAGTACTTTTTTTTTTGTTAAAAGTTTACTTGGTGAAATGTCTATTCTAAATTTAAAAAAAGACAAACATCCTACACATATCATCCCTTTATAATAGCAGCACTCTTGTTTTTCGATTGCATAGATATAAAATGTTGATGAAGGAAGTGTTTGGCGTTTGTGCACTTGGCAGCAGAACAGTGATTGATTTGGCCGTGCAGGCGCGCTGTGGTTACTGCTGGAGCGCTGCTCTTGGTTATAGCCAGACCTTATGTTTTTTGGCTCAAAGCCTTGAGGCCTGGTGGTTGTAAATCAATATATCTGACAGGACATTTTGTTGTTTTTAAATGATTTTCGGTGGAAAAAGCTGAGTGTATGTTTTCTTCTAAATGAGATGGGACCCGTTTCAGGAGATGATGTGGTGAGACAATGAGGATAAATGCATTATTAACTCCTGGATTTTTTTACTTCAAGGATTTTTTTCAGATGTATTATTTTGTTTTGTTCAGATTTACATTGGATTATAGCAACACAATTTTCAAAACTAATGACTTAACATACCAAACTTATTCAATTGGAATGGAAAGGATTGGGAAAAGGACAGAGTAAAGGACAATGTTTACCCAGTCCAGACAGAAGTGTTCTTGTTAATCCATTTTATCTAAGTAAATTAATGTTACAATAAATCCTTGCTAGTCTGTGAGCCACTATGTTATCCAGAAACACTACTGACCTGGCTTCATTGTTAGCCGACCCAAATGTTCCATTGGCACCGTTTGGTACAGCATTTTCTATGGTCATTTCTTAGACACAGCAGGTGAATGGAGACATAAATAAGCCTACATAAACCCAACAAGTTACATTTAGAATAGCTATTCAGCAATGTGTAAAATAAATAATAATACATGTTTTATAATAATTGTATAATTCCCTAAAATTGCACATGTCCTTTAAATCTGGAAAATGGATGGAGCAAGATTTACATTTCTTTTCATCATATCAGTTACAAAACCTTTTACAACTTTTACAGCTTTACAATAGGGAGGGGCGATATTTATCAGTTCCAGTAAGTTATGGGCTACTGACTGATTTTACTGATATCAGTCTCGGGCAATATTGAACAGACTAATGAGTAAAAATGGAACAAGAAAAGTAATTAGGCTAAAAATAAGGCTGCCAGAAATTTTATATCCAAGATAAATATATTTTGTTTCTATTTTTACTAAACAGAAAAGTTAATTTGTGATCTTGAGGGCCTTGCTATGGATTTAAAAACCCAAATATCAACGATTATTGGTTACTGACACACACACACATCGATATCACCCAAAAAAAATCATATTGGAAAATATGATAATTATAAATTATATGTAAATATAATATAAATCAATGGATGACTGTTGGTTATGCAATGTATAAAAAATCCTTTGGTTCCGGTTGAAAGTTTGTAAAACATTGAACACATAAAACATAGCCTGCAGATTTTACCATGGCCATGTCCTCACCAATAAAAGAGATTTACACCACTCTAATAATAGCATATTAATAAACTCAGCATCACGCACACACTAGACGAATGAAACATCTGGCGCGGACACACAGCGGCTCATAATCTTATTTGAACACGCTGGATCTGCTTTCAGCTCACCTCCTTCTCGCCTGTCACAATATTAGCCTTCCCTGTGATCTCCGCCGCTGCTCTGTGGGAGTGGATGGCCTTTACGCTGGACTTGGACAGTTTGATGGTGAGGAGCGATAGTTTGAATGTCACTTTGGTGAAATGAAACAGCCACAGCGGTCAGCTCGACTTGTGTGACAGTGATGTATGCCCACAGAGGCTTTTCGTTAATCTTCATAAAAAGGCTTTATGAAGTTGAACAGCAGGTCCACCGATAAGAGATGAGAAGTAATGGCTTCCACTTTATTCTAAAAAGTTTGTGTAAGTGTACTGTGAGCTTAAGGCCTACAGTGAACCCATGGAGACTAACACATACGCTCATTCTGGCACACAGGCACACATTATCCTCAGTCGCACTTCTGTAGCCACAAACTCCCTGGAGCAGACTGAAGCCCACAACCTATCGCCTATTCACAGTGATAAATTAATAATTCATGTCCAAGCCAGATCAGTCAGAAAACCAGTTGTTGTTAAATGTGCCTTTACATATGAGAGCTGCTCCATCACGTAGAGTCTTCTGAATCTCTCAAGCAGTGCCGCCGCTCCCATTACGCATTAAGTGCTCTGAAGGGCACCTGCTTGACCGGGCAGTTTGGACTGACAGACTATTTGTGCAGCTGTAAAAAAACAGGCCGCCTACAGTAGGCTTTAGTTCTGTATCATTTCAAAACAAATAGGACTCACGCGTTGTCTCTCGCTCCCAAGTGAGTTTGCTGCGCACAGGCAGCTCTACTGTACAAGCCACAGTTTAAAAAGACTTAGATCAGGGGCTCAGTGTGGAGCAGGTTCCACAAGGAGCTAAACGGTCCTTAGTTTATGAAACTCAGCCTCATACACAGTGAAAAGTGCCAGCTCCGTTCAGCGCGGGGAACTGCTGAGGTGACACTGCGAAGCGCGCAAAGTCAAAATGCTTCAACTTCTTACAAAAGCGTCTATAGTTTGCAGACTGTACTGTTCTCTAGAGCAGTGGTTCTCAAACTAGGGGTTGGGACCCCAAATGGGGTCGCGAAATGATTTCCAGGGGTCCCCAGATGATGGGGAAAATTGATACAATAGTCTTAAACAAGGCTTGACACCCTTCAAATGCAGTGGTAAATGTACATTCCTATTTGTGGGCCTAAAGTCATTTTTCTAGGTCTATATTCTCAAAATAAAATTAAACCTTAGATATAAGGCTAATTTATCACTCTGCATGTCGCCTATTTTTTGTGTTTGGGGGTCGCGAATGTGAACTATTGTTATTTTTAGGGTCGTGATTGAAAAAGTTTAAGAACCACTGCTCTAGAGCTTCGATCTGTCGCAGAAGAGCAGGAGAAGCACTATGTGGGATGCTAAAACAGGGGCGGAGCAGGGAAATGTAGGGACTGTTGGGGGCTCATCATAGATTATGTTATGAGTTGCTAATAATATTATGCTTGAAATGCATTAGAATTTAGGAAATTATAGGATTTGGTTGAAAAGGAGGACCCTAAGGGTTGTGATTCATACAATATAAAATTAAACATATAAAAATAACTATTGTAACAGTCACCACAAGGCTGTAGTACAGACATCAAACCACTATATATTTTAACACGTTTGAAGAGGGTTGGGAGGGGGCATCACAGAGAATTTCTGCCTAGGGCACCCAAATGGCTAGCAGCGGCCTTGCTCTGTGTTGGCTTAGTAGTTAGTGGTAGTTATGTTTGTACTTATCTGTGGCTGTGTTTTAACCCTGTATTGTGCATGTGTGCAGCAGGCGTTGTTGTAAATGTGTTATACAAATAAACTTGACATTGACATAAAGGTAAGTAGTACGACTGCATGATAAAACCCAATCGAATCAAAATCGCTATTTGAATGAACGCAGTTAGCAAATCGCAATGGCTGCAATAAGAAAAAAAGTACCATAATTGTTTCCACTAAGACCAAAATCTCGGTCTTATTCTGCGTACAAACTCATAACTCTGTAGTTTAGATCTGTGTAAACATGTTCTGAAATTCTGAAATAAATATCATTCTTGTATTGGTTTGTCAGTGGCCTGTTTCAAACTTTTTGCAATATAATCGCAATCGTAATACCAGAAAAATAGCAATGTGACATTTTTCCCAGTTCATGCGGCCCAGAGGCAATAGGCAGTAGGGCAAAAATAGCAGGTTGTGATAAAAAATTAAAAAAATCAGTTGACAGCAGGTCGCCTAGTTAACAAACATGATCCAAATTTGTGTCATGCGCTGCTGTAGAATCTGTGACTTCATTGTCATTAATCCAATCTTTAGTTTTCCACAAATCATATGAATAAACTATTACGTGCAATTTGTTCACACTGAAAGGACCTAAATAACAAAATGGTTCACCTTGTAAGTCTTAATAATCCGATCATAATTATGATAAGAGGGACAGATTAAAACATACTACAGCATTATGATTGTATGTGTTTAGTTTGTTGTTTTTCAGACATACAGAAGGCTCTATCTTGAAGCACAATGATCAGCCAGTGGGGGGCAAACTTTATATTTCATTACTGTGCTATTGTTTGTTTACATGCACTCCCATAGTCGCAATAGTTCCTTATCAGCTTGTCCAGACCAGAGCAAACACAGACTCACACACGGCGCACCACAGTTTGTCAGTGAAATTAATTCCACGTCTTTTATGCCTAGGAGCTCTTCAGTTAATCAAATCAGCCAAATCAGTTTGTGTCCTCGTCGCGGACGCAATAAAAAGGCCTGACTGGAAAGGCTTGTTTGCGCAAAATAAATCCAATTATTTTTTGGAGATGGAGAAATATGAAATACAGGAAGTGGGGGAATAAGAAGATGGCAATCGGAGAACCCTTGTGTGTCGTCACTGAAGTTGCGCCGTAAACCTGGCGTGACCTAAGTGAGTGATACTGAAATGCTCAATCCTGATGTCTGTAATGTTCATTTCTGGATATGAGAATGACCCACAGTATGGCATTAAACTAGGAATGCAACAGACGATTAACATGTTGTCAATATCAGCATATAGCACGTTTTGAAGTCTGTGCATCGTCCAGATAACGATTATTCCACAATCAAATTAGTTACGATTACCTCAATACATGGCTGTCGTCTATTTAAGAGATTCTTGGATAACTAAAAACATCCTGTCGATGGATTAGTCCAGTGTTTGTCAACCTTTTTTGAGTCACGGCTCACGTTCTTGGTTTATTATGCGCTAAATGAATACGTTTCTCTACTTTCTGACCAGAGACTTACTGAGTGTATTCATCCAGTAGCTGGTGCCTATCGTTATTCACAATTTAGTTATGTGATCACTTCAAGACATGCTGTGGTCAGGCTAGCAGTAGCAGTTATTGTGTTTAGACGCCAGGAATGTAGGATTTAAGGACTTAAAACAGCAGAAGATTCTCGAATAAGTGACGTAGATGATCTGAAAATTATCACTGATGGAGAGCGTTCAGCAGGGAGTGTTTTTGATGGTTGAAAAAGTGTGAATGCAGCTGAATGCAACTCCAAGTATGTTTTTGATGGTTAAAAGATCAAAAAAGTCACTGAGAATTGCAGATAATGTGTCCTTAAAATCCATTAATCTGACATTTTTCCAAGGCACGCCTGACAAAACCTTAAGGCTCACTAGTGTTCTATAGATGGTTGAAAATCAAGGGATTAGTCGTCTAAACAGGAAGCGGCGTGAAACTGGCAAAAGCTCAAAGCAATCTGACCCGATGTGCACTTACAAGAGGTCATGCAAGAACAACTATTTATACAGAAAAGTCGGAAACAGTTATGTAAAATGCAGATTAAACTCATGATTCACTTCCAAATCTTTAGATAACTCATTGGTTCACTGACAACAGGAGAAAAGGGAAGGAGTGAGTCTATCTCCATGCAGAAAAGCACATCACGCAAACACAGTGAGTTACAATCAGATCAGGATGTTTAACTTTATCTAACATTGTTGCTGTGTCCTTTTGTGTTTGTGTTGAGACGATTTTCTGGCCTGTAGGCTTGGACAGGACAGATTTTTAATTTTGAAACGGGAGTGAAATGCAGGGAGACATTCAGCGTATTGTTGGAGCCGAGAATTGATCCCTCTAAGGCCAGCAGCTTAGACCTCTAGATTTCAACGGTGTGCCTTGAGGTATTGCCAGGTTTGCTTCTTTTTGCCACAGATCTGCACATCTGTAGTGAACGCACTTCTGGTTTGACGAGAACTCCATTCACGCAAATGGAGAACGAGGGAAAAGTCTCGCCGCTAAAACATCATGAAAAGTAGATTGATTTGTGTAAAATGTTTAATGTACACGTGCAACAACAAGTCAACAATGCACTGATTTCCTGGGCGGCCTGAAAACGGCTTTTTAGTCCATGTAGAACTTATCTTCCGTTGAGCTCGCTTACCTCATGTAAACTAACAGAAACAAGATGGCGGCGCCCACGGGAACTTCCGGAATAAGGTGAATATTAAAGCAGAACTAAGTAACTTCTGCGACAGAGCCCCCCCTGCAGGCCACTGCCAGTAAAAAGACACAATAGCTTTTTTCTTCCTCTCTCTTTTTCCCCTTCCTTTTTTTGAAATAAGGAAGTACAATCACATATAAAACAGTTCATGTCACCAAATATAATAAAGAGAGCCAAGGTTTTTCAGGAGAGTTGTCTTCGGGTCGGCGTCAGGCTGATTTTCCGTGCAGAGACTGCAGGGGGAGCCAGCGAGACTTCAAACGCCCCAAAAATACATTTGCCACTACCACACAGACATGTAATAAGGTAAAAATGCTACTTAGTTCTTCTTTAATACCACTTTTTTCCTAAAACAATGTGATTAGGTAATATGTGTGGTGGAAAATATGCAACCGAAAAAGTGAGCCGTAATTCAAAAAAGGTTGAGCAACACGGTCATGTATTCCATTGTTTCGGTGGTTTTACATTTCCATCATAGTTAGTAGATGTTTAAAAGCTTTTTTCTCTGCTCTTTGGTCAAGGACAAGAACCTGAACCTTTCAAAATATTTGTGTTCACTGAAGCTTTGTAAAAATATTTCCCAGACAAAAGACCATTTATTTTTGTACATATTGGAATGTTTTGCCCAATTTGTGCGCACATCACATTCAATTTATGAGTAGAGTTTGAATCTGAATTAAACTTGGATATTTGTGAGCGAGAAGAGAAAGATTAAAACCTGGCAAGTATTGTAATTGTGTTATTTTTCCATTAATTTCAAGTGTGTTCTTTGAAGTGCTATGACCAATCCGACTTCATTGTGCAACCTTGTAAAGTGGAGCAGATACGGGGCGGCCAGCATCAGCTCCAGTGTTCCCGAAAAGGAAAGCGGCATTACAAAAGCAGCAGACAGGAACGGGCTGGAGGGCAGCGCTCTCTGAATGGATTTACAACATCTGCTGGATGCACAAGATCATGCCACCCCCTGTTCAACTAGGCCTGATTAATGCTCTCTGACAGTAGAACGAGGCGGCCAACAAGCAAACAGTGCACGGAGAACGCAGCAAGGATATTGACTGGAAGAAAAGGTTTGTGTGGGAATTCTTGAGTTCAGTATAGCATCAGTGCATTCTGTCTTGAAGCGAAAATACTGCATCTTAAACAGCCTGTTCATCGCACCACAGAGCAAAATGCAGCAGTAACTTATGAGTACGGAAGCCCTGAGTGGCCAGGGAAAAAAAAAAGTAAAGTCAAGAAATAAATAAAAAATAAAAACACATTATTTGTACATTTTTGTTTTATTTTTTTTACCTACTGTTTTGAGTTGTGTGAAAAAACAAAACAACAACATAATACCGTAATAATAATCAGCCCACCGGGAAAAAAACTCAAACAAAAAACACAAATATGGGTTTTATGTGCTTTTTTTCCTAGCACATAATGGTTCAAACTAACACGGTTTAAAAACTGCATTTACTTTGTTGTTGCTACGTCGCCATTTTTATTTTTACTCGTGGGAATGGATTAAATATTGGACGTGGTGAACAAAATGTTGTAGGTGAAGCCAGTTTATATGTACATATATATTGTTTTCTACTTCATTTCTATCTAATGTGAGGGAGACTTAATTTAATAGCCTAATTTTATGGAAGCATAATGTCATGGTTTTCAGGTACTTTGAAGGATTTTGTGCGCACTTTTCCCATTCAAACATTTGAATAGCTTGCTTTTTGCCATAGCTTGAAACCTGTGTGTATTCTTGGCATTACAAACATTGAAGAATCTCTTATATTCAGATTAGATTTTGTCTTTGGTGGCTGCACTTGTAACTTTCTTCAGATGTCTTATTATTCCCAGAGGCGGACATGACAATGGCCTCATGACTGCTGTCACCACTCTGCTCTCCCACCTCCCCTCTGCTCCATGCCTTATTTGGCTCTAATTAATTGGATCAAGAAGATGGCAGTTCCTCCTCTGCGAGTGAGAAGTGTGAAAGTGGAGCCACAGTGCCAGAGCAGGACCCACCAGAGGAAAGAGTCCATATAAGGCCCACACTGATCCCGGAGGTTCAACTCAGCCGCTGTGATAACGCACACTTCCCCACTGCCTTTGTCAGCACAACTCTGGAAACACTTTCATTAGTCAAATTACAACCACAACGCTGTTTAAATTAAATTAAGACTCTGCTTTACTTTTATTAATGCGACTGCCATTAATATTAACATTGTAAGACAAAATGTTTTTGCCATCATTCAGGGATTTTTATTAGATCAGCGTTATAGACATGCTATTGCTTTGCCTTAAATATCCACTGTATTTTTTTCATTATTATTTATTATTATTATTATTATTATTGTTTAACTTATTTTTATTTTGTAGCGACTGAAAATAAGTTCTGTAGATTAATACCACACTGTGGAACATTCCTGGTAAATCAAAACCCTCTCCATGGAGATAAGCAGGTGGCGGACACTCTACAAGAAAAGTTACATAGTTTACCTTGGTTGAATGTTCAGCCCCCATAATAGAATCGAATACAAAAACATTACATGATAAAAACTTAATAATAAATTATTTTCTTATATTTATGTGTGCAAACTACAGGAGAAATTAAAAATGTATTGCCTTAATGTGCACCAGCTGCTATGACGACGGGCTGTCACAACCACTAGAATGTAGCTTTAACTCAAAGTCATGATGTCACATTGAGCTGACTCTTCTGTCGGTGAACACAACAGTAGATTGGATCATTCGATATCCAAAGCACTTGTGGACAGACGCAAACAGTGAAGCAGAGCTCTGAAAACCGTAAACGCTTTTTTTGTTATCAAGACTCTTGATAACAAAAGATCTCGCAAGATGGCGAAAAAAAAGGCAAAGAACCAGAAAGTCTGGCGCTACCAGACATCCCATCAGCCTGTTGACGCTCTGGAAGAGGTCAGTCAACCTGAAATGTGTTTACGTCCAGCTCAGGGATGTCCAGCTACATGCAGACCAACTTATAACCCTGAGCAGAGGGATGTGAAGGGCCCTTTCCCTGGAAGACAAGGTGGGACAAGAGCCCACTCACTATCAGAGCAAATACCAGGAAAGGTTTTCTGGCAAAAGCTGGTATTCACAGCCAAAAAGGCGTGAGGAGGCCAAGGGCCTTAACTCCAGTGTGGGGACTGCATCTGACAACCAACTCAGGTGTCAGAACAACAGGGCAACCTCAGCCAAATCCAGCCCTGAGCCCATGGTGACTGGGCCTTCAGTTCCACAAAGAAGACAAAAATGACATTGAAGCAAGAGATGTTTTTGTTTGGAGAAGCTGGGTGACCAACGGAAAATGAAAATACATTTCGGTGAAGTGGATAAGTTCTCTTTGAACACCTCACCAGCAGAGGTAGCAGAGGCTCTCCAGGAGCCATCAGCAGAGCCAGCGGTCTTTACAAGCGGCGGGAAAATAAAAATAATAAAAAATATATATACAAACAAAAAAGTACACACAGTTTTTTTTTTTTTTTTTTTTTTTTCCAGAACAACTTTTACACACCAGGTGTTTTCATGCTGTTTTCAGATCAAAGAAAGATTGCTTTTCTTCAACAGACTATGTACCATTGACAAACCACTGGAACACTTAAATTATGTAGTAATTATGTAGCGGCTGAGCACACATTGTTCCACCAGACCTGCACTCAGAACCAAAGACTGACATATATATTTACACTTACTTTCCGAAAATCAAAGGAACACATTAGGCTGCAGTATTGAAAAGAAAAACAGAAAACCCTCTTGTTCATGTGTGATTTAAAAAAAAAAGTGTAAGAGGCAGTGCAACAAAGATCATTTAAATAATTAATCCAATATAGGTATATAAACATGAGAACCACCCATCTGCAAAGGAAGTATAACTCTCGCTGTCATAAATGTAGTAACTTTTGTCACAATAAAATGATCGGGCATTTTTAAAACCGTAAAAACCTCTATTTGAGAGTCTTACAAAACACAGACTGCACTCTGCCTTTGCTCACCAACTCCAACCCAAACTGAGCAGCTGCAGTTAAGTGGAGTCTTGACATTATTAATGGCTTGGATCCTGCCGTGAGGTGGTTCTGGCCAAATGACCCGCTCATTAACAGATCCAAACTGCCCAGCAGAAGGTCCAGAGGCTGCTAGTGTTTTTCCTCCGCTCTCCTTGTGGGATGTAGTTTCTCTCTGGCCCAAAGCAGAATCTCTCCTAGTGTGCATCCTAATGAGACTGAATGTGATACAGCCTCCATCGCAGCATTACAATGTGCACCGAAAGAACTGAGCCTGCAAAAAGTGGATTAAGTCTTTATAGGAGACTTGTAGAACATGCTTCACTGTAAGATTAGCTTTCACTTTCCTCCTGTCAATGTGTGGGCTCCACCTGTCAGTCTTCTGGTACAATGTGTGCCAGATGTTACAGCGAAAGGTCAATCCACAGCTGATTCTGCAACAGCAAAGGCTTGGAAACTGTTAGATTCAGGAGCAAAAAATGTAACAGGAGTTTGAAAGGTTAGGTATCTTGCTACAATTCAAAGGTGTCAGCACAGAACGGAACATTATAACATAACACTTCTATCTATCACTTTCTTATTTCTGAGAGGGCACTGTGAGCAGCCATTCACCTGATAACCATATAAACGGCAGATGTAAGCTACAGAATCAGACATTTCAGATTTTTTTTTTTGCACAAAATGATGCTCAAGAAAGTAAAACATTAGTGTTTAGTTACTTAGTGACCTTTCCTACACTATTCACTACTACAAAACTGACTAAACGAACTAACTTTACCTTTACAGTATTGTCCACTGAATCTTTCACACGCATGCACGTACACACAAACACACACATACACAAACTCACACACACCTACACACACACACGCACATGCACACACACGCACATGCACACACACACGCACAGCACACGCACACACACACACACACACACGCTCATCAGTGCTAATTTAACAAATGGGCGTCATTTGGCACAAACTACCTTTTTACAGCTTTTTCGTAGCCAAGGACATTCTGTATCGACTCCTGATGGCGTTAACTCATTGCACAGAGGCACAGAGGATGCTCAACATCTGTAGACGTGGCCATCCTGATCCTCTCACATTCTTTCTGACACTGGTTTGGTCCTGGTTTGAGCCCAGCTCTGGCCTGATGTAGATTTGGTTGGGTCCTGGTCCAGTCTAGGTTTAGTGCCAGTTCATCAACCATTTTGACGTGTTTGTTAGTGTGAACGCAACCTTCAAAGCAAACCACATTTAGAGAGTTAATCTATAAAGATGATTTATTCCTCCTAAAAAGAAACATATGTATATACACACGCATTTTTTATTTGGACCATCATAGGGCATTAACAACAGAAGCCTATTGATGGGTTCCTGTTTACATGCAACATCATGAGGACTATTCACCACTCAAAAGATTGAATATTTAGTTTCAGTTTCAGTTGTTAAATTTAAATTTTCATTAAAAAACAAAAACAAATAAAACCCTAAAAAAACATGATTCATAGACTAATGCTGCGTTCGAGGCAACTGGGAAGTCGGTTATTTCCCACTTGAAAAATACGAGTTCCGACCCCAGAGCGTTCCAGCAGAATTAACAGTTTGGCTAATGCTAACTGTAAATAGCACATTATTTTCGGATTCATCATCGTTTATGTGATAGTCTATCGCTCAGGTTCACTTTTTGTGGTGATTATTATCGCGCTAACACGTCACAGTTTGATCTTGTGTGTGAAGTAGGAGCCTCTCGAGCAGCTCCCAGTTCACAAGTAGGATTTACCAGTGGTGGTGTTCATGGGCATATTTTCAAGTCGGAGGTGGGAAGTATCCCAGTTACCAGTTGTCTGGAACGCACCAATACTGCATGACCTTTGACAAGCTTGAGTCTCCAGGTGGAAGTCATGGTAACGCCGTGGTTGACGACATGTAGGCCCTTAAGACTCTGAAGTGCGGTGCTAATCACACAGCCACTCTGCACTTTGAAGGCTCATATTTGCCTCCGCTCTGCCTTGTCTTGACTTTTGCTCATGATGAACATCCGGTTACACTGGCCGTGATTTAAATGCAGTTCTTACATACATTACATCCAGTAGAGTTAGCCAAAGCATGTTATTGTATGCTGGTACGGAAATAAGTATAGGGCTCAATATCTAGACATACATATCCAAAGATCTTTTATATTTTTTATGAATCACTGTGTATGAGCATTGAAAAACACCATTGTTACCAGAAACGGCAAGACTCCTATGCTGTTGATTTGTTCGCAGGAGATAAAAGGAGATTTCGCCGTAAGGTGATTTGTAATTCAAGCTTCATCACTATCATTTTCAGTAGATCTGGGAAAATACGAAAATGTTGATAGAGCTGCCGTCTGAAAGGGAGATTGTTATTTTTGAGAGCTTTCAAGTACTACGAGGGCGTCTCTGTAAACAGCCCATCCCATCAAAATATTGACTTGCGATGCTGCAGCGTGTCCTTAAGAGACCACTTGATACCGGTGCCTGTAAGGGTCCCGAAGCACTTTGCTCAAAGGTCTTTTTGTTCAAACGCCGAGGGTGTATTAGGCCCCCCTTTATGTCTTTTCAGGTGGTGTGCATTTTGCAAAAGAAAGAAGTAAGAAAGAGTGAATTTTGATCACGCCAAACCTTCTCAACGGTGAAAAAGGCTCTGAAAGGAATTCCAACCCAGTAATGTTCTTGTCGGAGAATTTGAAAAAGTAAATCCATTCGGCTGATACGAGCACTTTGAGAAACTTTTATATTATCCATCACCTCAACTGAACATGTGTTATACAAGGACATAGGGCTTCATAAGTAACCATGAACTTGTAAAATGAATCGTGACAATGCATTGTTTTATGGCTAGTGAAAGTCAAATTGAAGATGGTAGTAAAAGTAATCATTCTGTGCACTGTGGTGTTTGGTTCTGCAAACTGTGACAGGAAATGTAATGGGTTTGTTTGTTCATTATAATGGATAGGTGTCTTTCTGAGAAAAGCTGAGATTTTGATTAAAAAAAAAAAAAAAATTTTGGAGTATGAAGTATGTTGAAATTACTCTGAATTTCTGCCACCTATTGACCACAGAACAACAAATAATTCTGAACAGGGAACTACATCCAAGTCAGATCCACACACAACTAACAAACGAAGAGGAATCCATTATCAAGGCATATAAATAAGTAAAAAACACATTTGTCACGGAATAAAACATGTAACATTATAGACAAACGATATACAATTAAACAAATGTAACTAAAATAAAGGCAGAGTGTCTCATAAATCAGACAAGTCAGTCACATTAACAGCTGAGTGACTATGAAATAACGGGAGACACCGAAGTAGCATGTCTCTAATGGGGCCGTAGAGTTGATCTTTTTTTTCCTTTTTTAAAGAACTCTCTGTCCCGAAGACTTTATGTGACAGGACAGTTGTATGGTGAAATGAAAGAGAGGGGATATGGACCATCGGTAAATGGCTGAGGGCTGGAATCGACTCCACAGTGGTAGCAACCACACAGGTGTAACATACTTAAACAATGCACCACCGGCAAGCACTAAACTAGATGTACTCAAAGACAAAAAGCACATTTTGACTGGCTTAGGTTCCCAGATCTGGCCTTGGAGCTGTTTGGCACAGGTAGGTTAAGGGCGGTCTGCAACTTCCACAGTGAGGGTATCGCTCCAGCTCCAGGGGCTGGAGCTTTGTTTTGCTAAGCGAGTTGGTTAAACATATACATTATTTTCACGCATCAAAGCAGGGAGATAGTAGCTCAGTTGGTAGAATGTTGGTCCTCTGATCATCCTTGGTAGAGCGGCCAAATCCACTGGCCCACAGGTTGCCGTGCGACACAGATGAACCTTTGTAAAGTGCTTTGAAGGTGGAAAAGTGCCTATAAATGTGACCATTTATCACTGGAAAATAGCAGTTTATCACAGGATCAAGTCAGCCTTTGATGAGAGATAATTATCTTTGATCTGCTTTTTGCCTTCATGTTTTCTCTGGAGTCTGTGTTCTCTCTTGTCCAGTCATCTCCCTCTTTGGTAAGAGGCACCTCATGGGGTTTGGGTTTGCTCTGGATCGCTTTAACAACCCGGTACGGTCCAAGATTGGTCCAAAACCTCTAAACCATGACAGGTCTAACCCAGAACTATAAAGTCAGCAGAAAAAGTAGAACGCAAAACGTCGGCAAACTGCTAGAAGAATCCTGCCACCCCCTGTTCACTGTATTATTGTGACAGCTCAGAAGACTAATAGCCCCAATCCCAGACAAAGACTCTATACAGTGCTTGCAGTGATACTCTCGCTCAGGTCGGGTCAGGTTACACTCATTCTTGCTTGTGTAGCATTAGACGGCGTCAGACGGCGTGTGACTAAGGGCTTGTGTTCCTGTTTGATCTCCTGTCGTACGTTTTGTCCCTGTCATCCTTGAGTGACCTTTCATCTGAGACTTTAGAACCATCTCAAAAGGAGCGACCACGATATGTGAGCCAGACCAGAGCGCTGCTGTGGGCCCTGGGGTGCTCGCTGATTGACAGAGTCCGGAGAGGAGTCTTCCTTAAGAGGTTAACGTCTGGTCACGCTGACTTGCTACTCAGTTTGTGAAATTGGCTCATGCGGAATTTGGGATTTGCCCGCGGTGTTACACTTTATTAATGTTTTCATCATTTTCATATATATCAGTTTAAGTCCTCGCAGAATATGTGGCAAGAATTATGAGTTCCCCGTGAAGTCGTGTTTTCGTTACAACATTTCTGAGCAGTTGGAAATCCTCTTTAATGACGATTTTTCAGTGTAGATGCTTTCATAGATATTTTGGTTAACCTCAATACTTTATACTGCATAGATATGTAGACATGCCACGATAATCACTATATCGACTTCAAAAAATGGTAATTGGAACAATATTTCTTTGGGCTCAGTATTTATTGTGTATATGATTTCTTTACACTAATGGCACTTTATATTTTCATATAGCTCAATAAGATCTGAACTTTACAAAGTCAAATAAGTAACAAAAGCTAAACGTAAGCGTTTCAGTCGGCTTTGTATTTCTAGAGAGTTTTGCGGGGCTTTAGGCTTATGTGTCAGTGGCATAAAGTAGTTTCAATATTATGGTATATCGTGTTGCACTTTAAACTGATATGAACAAATTACTTAAATGCATGAATGAAATGCAATGCCCATAACAACATGTGTTTATATTGAACAAAATTCATAGCCAAGCTTTTAATATGCAAATTTAGATTATTATCTGTAGTGATAGGGTTAGGGTTAGTCACAATATCATTACCACAAGTACTGTATTATGAGAAGCAACATTATCATTTTAGGATTATTCACAGTTACCGGCACCATGACAAACAATAGTAAAACCCTTAATTAAACATGATCGATTCTGTGAGATGTGACGTGCCAAATAACAAACAAACAAACAAAAAAACACATTGTAATTTTAATATAGTTTATGAGCATGGATTAAATTGAAATGACTTTTTTTCGTAAGATATTCTTTTGATTGCTACTCTTGTACTCTGCAGTGGCGATTTTAGGTGCACCATTGCATTTTTGGTGGAGGGTTTGGCACATGCAGGTGACACCAAAAGGCCACACTACAGGTTAAATCTGTTGAGAGGCAAAAGCATGTTCTATCAGGTGTCGCTGAGGAGTAAAATCTTGTTATTGAATGAAGAAAAGTTACATGGTGCACCTTTAACTTGGGATGGCATATCGCTTATCAAACTCCTGTGATATCGGAGGGTTTCTCCTGGTATTGGGAGTGGTCCGATATTGAAAATGTTGCCAATATTTGGCACCAGTCTGTTTTCTGCACTGCCCCAGTCTGTGTGGGCCTCCATTCCCAGTTTGTCCTCAAGTGAATCAGATTTAACTTTTTAAAACAGACTAATGAGGAAAAAAAGAAATAAGAGGCCAATAAGTTGTGTTATATTCCAGATAATGTTTTTTTTTGTTTTGTTTTTGACGAAAGTGAAAAGTTAATTTGTGAACATTACTATCACTTTACATAAATGTGTGGACCTTTAAGTGAGTCATCTTGACATTCCTAGTTATACATGACCGGATTCCAATTAATACAGTCAGACACACTGTTGAGGGAATACATGATGCTGAAAAAAGTCGAATGCCATTTCCATAATAGCGTTGCGATGCTCATAAAATGTCTGGATCTGATCTGAGAGAACGAGTCCAATCTGATTTGCGCAAAAAGCACTTTCATGTCAGTTGTTCTGCAGGCGCTGTTGTTCAAAACGCAGATAACAGAGCAGCAGTGTGGATGTCGATGTGGCTGTAATGTTTAAAGGCACCAATTCCAGTGCACGAGGCCACAGAGACACAGGCAGAGTGAGATGTGAGGCGGTGACGCTGCTCACAGGCCAGATGGGACATTTAAATAATGTGCACCTCAAACAGACTCCACTGTTTCACATGACTTCTCCTGGATGCAACACATGCTCACAAACACGGCCTCTGCACGTGGAGAGAGCATATTGTTGTGGATGCTACTGCTGCCATGGAACAAAAGGGCGTTTGGAAAGAGAAATTATTTCATTTTCTTGAGTTGAACAGCTTTTCTGTTTTTCAAAGAGTAAATGCTGAATTAAGTGATCTTTTACTTGTAAGAAAATATTCTGGAAAGAGAAAAAACCTTATTTAGGTCACTTGTATTAAGAGGAACAGATGATTCGTCCAATGTCTGGGTGGCTTATTTTCACTCAACGAAACCAGAAGTAGGTATTAAAACCTGTTGATGAGAAACAAAATGCTTTATTATTAGACACTGACAGCACACAGTAGTCTAATTTTAAAGTGCTGCTTTGTTTTTTTGATGGAAAACACAAAATGGACACAAATTTACAACAACAAAAACGTTGTGTACCTTAACTTTGACTTAAAGCAAAGCTAGGTAACATTTTTACAGAGTCTTTGTAAGTTCAGGTGGTTCCATAGGTATTTTCGGGGCGTTTGAAGCACTCGCCGTCTTCCCCTGCTGGCTCTGGGCGGCAAACCAGCTACGACATTAGGGACACTATCCTAAGAAACCTGTTTCTTTTTTAAAATAATTGGCAACGTGAAATGTATTTGTATGTGATCGTTCTTCCTTATTTCAATAAAAAAGATGAAAAAAAGAGAGAAAAAAAGCTTTTGTCTTTTCACTATAGCAGTGTATTTTCACAAGAGAGCAGCCGACGGAGCTCTGTCGCTGAAATTTTCTCAACTCGTCATCGTTTTCTTCACATCTTCTTTTCTTTTATCATTAGCACTATCGGGAAGTCACAGCAAAGACGAAAGTTGTGATCATGTTTATTTAGCAGAGATGATTGATGTTGATGAATAAAATATACAGCGAGCCAGTCCTTTAGAATATGTTGTTTTGAAGTTTGATTGTGCAATGCAATGGTTGACCCATACATGTTTATCGTGGCTGATATGGGTTATTGCATATCTTTCTCTATTTCCTGCTCCTGGAAGAACCACAATTGTATGAAAATGGAATAAAGTAGAGCTGTGCAATTAATCAGATTGTAATCGAGATTGCTCTTCAGACATTTCTAATCATCAATATCTTTCTGTAAGTAAAAGGATGTTGTTTGGGACAAAGTTCTTTCGTAAAAAAAACACAAATCTGTCTGAAAAGGGAAGAAGGGAAAGTAAGACATTTGGCAAATGGAGGACCCACCACATATGTGCAGCATCTACACTTCTACACCACCAACAACCACAAGTTCAGAGCCATTTTTATTATTTTTTTCATAAGACATATTACAATGGATCATAAGTAGTGCTCAAACAATATGAGGGCAAAAACATATTTTTAGAAAGTACATCCGTGGCTGTGCATTGATGTGTGACCCTCCCTGTAATATGGCCTGACCAAAACATATCCTTAACAGAAGATTTACACTTCACCATCGCAGGAAAGCGCTAATGGAGCTACTGTTCAGTCGATTTTTCTTACTGATTTAGACCGAAAACGTGTTGTACTTTTTATTTCCCCAGCAGTGAAAGCTCTGACGGATGGATTCAAACCCAATGCAGACTTGCTTTTGCAGCCACCGGCGGCAAAGATTCAGTAATGTTAACCTGTGAGTGACTGACAGCGCTGAGAACTGTTTATACTCACTTCCAGGTTTTATTATTCAATCTGAGTGTGATTGGCAGCCGTCTCATCCGCATGTATACTTTTATTAACCGACCTTGTGATTGCACTGCACTCTCCATCGCTAGACTTTCTGAACACAGTCACAGTCTTCAGCACAGACCACGAAGGACAAGAGGCTGAGGAGGTCATGGCATCCACAGGCGACAGAAATGAAACTCAGGATCATAATGTCACGACGCGTTATCACAGCTTCAGATATTATGCATTATGAACAAACAGGGCATCATGCTCAAATGTGCGAAATAAAACTGCATGCTTCAACAAAAACAAGATGCATTTCATTGGCTAATGCTCCTACTTTTTTGGTTTAAGTATAGCGGTATGTCACAATATCAAATTTTGACAGTAAATCCTCCGTTTTTACTCATTCAAATTGTCTAATACTGTAGGTTACTATTCATTTGTGGTATGTGACCCGAAATCGACTTTTCTGAATGATAAATTAAAGTTAATGTGACATAAAAAGCCAGATAGATATATATACACTTTTTACAATCACGGAAGAAATTTAATTGGAATGACCTAACTTTGCTTTTACATTGGTCATAGCTATGACTGTTTTGGTTTGTTTTTGGTGATTATATTGTCCTGAAAAATCATCAGTATTATTTATCTTGGTTTGATAAGGCTAAAAATCAGCGAGTGGAACATTTACATATTCACTTAAAATGAAAATAAAAAAAAGAATATGTGGTACTAGACCTCAGTGATTTGTTACATTAGAGATGGTGCCTTTGGTTTACAGAACATAGTACAAAGTAGTGAAGTATTCACCAGTAATTACTGTAACTTTTTATCTTTTTGTCTTTGGAGATTTTTGGATGACGTGAGGAATTTAAGCCTGCACACATTTACACTGTTCACTGTCCTAACTATGACTTCACTAGCACGGACCACAACCTCAAGCTTGGATGCAGAATGTTTATTGGCAGACGAGAACCACGAAAAACACATGAGAGTAGATGATGAATGATGAACAGAACAACAAACGCTGGTATGTGTGTCCGAGAAGCTTACCGAGTAGCCACCGGAAGGGGCGTGGATAAGGTGTGGTCCTGCTCCCGACTTATCTCAATCAAAGTTTGTCAACGTGACTATCAGGCCCCGGTTAGCAAAGGTTAGCACTGCACGCCAGCTGTTTTTGTGTAAAAGTTGAATGAGGAATGGTCCCGTTCACGACTGAGCTCCTCCTCCTCTGCTGTGCACTTGATCACATGTTTGACAGAAAACATAAACAAACATCAACATAAATAAATTGCAGCTCGTCTTTAGTCTTTAATCTTTGTCTCTGTCTCGTTCACTACATTTACATGCATAGAGAACTCAGAGTGCGCTAAACAACCAACCGCAATTGGTCTGTGCCCCAAAACAGACCACTCTTCTCCCAGTCCACATGCAGGTAGAACCGAAACGCTGCAGTTTTAATTGCTAATGTAAACGGCTATATCATCATGCATAATCAGACTTTTGGCAAACATAGACAAGCAGCAATTCATTTATGTCGAGCATTCGATTTTCAGACATGAAGAACAGCATTGCTCAAAAGTAATTTGCCCTCCGCAGCGCAAATTAAACACGTTGAAGCTGCGGTAGTTTTTACTTTAATTTTAACACAGCGGACCAAAACAAAACGACACGAGGGGCTGTAGTTTGCCATCGCCGCTGATTTAAAACAAGTGAGTATAAATCCAAAAACATGTCTAATATTTTTGCAGTTCTGACCTGATGCAGTTGAATGCCACTTCCGGTCTGGCCCTTGTGTCATGTGACGTTTTTCCCAATCCACCTATGCCATAGGATCGCCACTTTGCATTGACGACTGTGCTAGCAAGTTTATTTTTTTCACAATTGGGGTCAATTAGGGTTAGGGTTAGCATTTGTTTGTTTGTTTTCTTGTGTCTGCGTGCCCTTACACCTGTGAAGAGCTCTTAAACCCGCCAAAACAAGTATCTAGTTTGTTAATGTTGACATTTGCAATCAACCTTTTTCTGATGTTAAGGTTTAGGAACAGATCATTTGGTTACGTTTAAGGCTTTTGGGGCAGGCAAGCTAACCAGGGTCTCTGCAGAGCTGCGTTGTAGAAATGCAGTAGTAGCACGACTGCACACGGACGTCTCCAGATACGTTACTGGGACGTTTTAGATTCAAATCAACTCTTCAAACGTACTTCCTGGGTTTGCACGCACTTTGAAAAGTCTGTTTAAATTGGACCGGGCCACTTATCCGGTTTTCCTGGCGAGCGTGAAAACAGCGACCGGGACCTCCGACCCACGTTTTTTGAGCATTGACAAGCTTTTCCGCACAATGAATCATCTTTCATCGCGGGCGTCCAAAATGCTGCGGCGGACCCATGACTTTAGATTCGCGTGAACAGGTGGGTGCTGCTGTACCGCTCCACGTCTTGGCCCCGTGCCCGCAGCTCTAAGACTCCGCGAGCCTGCTGGCACCGTTATTACCCCGAGGTGACTTTGGGAGACACGCAAGAGGCACTGCTCCCGCTCACAGCAGTGGAGTATGTCGCCCGTGTCTCACTCCGCAGGAACAAGGTGATGGACAGATTTTCACACAAACTCCAGCCCGGTTCCATGTGCTGTTCTGACGTCTATCAATAAATAATGGTGTTGCTACAGTTCCGCTCCTGCAGTTTTTCTTGTCCAGGCAGTGTTGTGTCACAAAAGCTGCAGGCAAAAATGAACAGACTGGCAGCCACCGGTCTCTGCGCTATGTTCATGACAAAGTGTTTTTGCATTTGGGTCGCCTGGAAGCCATGTCAATGTGTGAAGGATTTGATTGATTTACATGATGATTTGTAGGACTTAAGCTTCATTCTTACATTCATATTCATTTATACTGTATTTTAAAAATGAATAATGGAATTGCTTCTTGTAAGGTCGTTTAGTTTGTTTGTAAAATGTGTCCTTTATTCTCAAAATGCTGAGGTGACTTTACATGTTCAGTTTGTGATCTACCTGTGTAAAAAGACGACATGGTGTAGAAATGATCGGTTCGGTCTAAAAACGCGGAATTTTGTGCTCAGAGAGATGAAAAGTTTGAGGAAGTTTTGGGAAAGTTTGTGTTTTGTCACACTTTCAGTAAGAATTCCACATAACATTTTATAAATGAGATGATGGAATTTTAATGGTTAAAAAGAAAATCTAAAAAAAAAAGTCATGCTGATTCATTACATGAGGAATGATTGGTCTGGTTTTTTTTTTTTGTCGTTTTTTTTGCAAAATAGAAATGGGTTGTGATTTGTAGCTATCACCCGAAACTTCATTGCAATTTGTTGGTACAAGAAGAGAACAATATGTATACAATGTACATTTCTTTTAAGAATAACTTGATTTTATGTCTTATAGCAATGGTTCTTGACATTTTTACTCTGCATGAATTATGTGCAGCTTCCAAGATGACGAGATGTTATTGCTTTGTCTGGAAACTTCCACAGTATGGCATTAAACTGATCTATCTCCATGAATAAAAGCAGATGAATCCACCAGGCCAAGTTACAGGTCAGGTCTGTGGAGAGGCAACCACGCTCACAGTAAGAATATAGGTTTTTCAAGCTATTTTTAAACAATTAAAACACCTATAAATAAATCAAATCTGTCGAACAAAGGTCAAAGAAATGGAGACAAGAATAAAGCTAATCCTCTCCAGAAAAGTTTCCTAGTATATCTTTAGGTATTTTAAGTTGTAAATTTGGATCATTGCATGCATTTGTCAGAAAGAATAAATCTGTATTCGCAAGTAACATATTTTTTATTTGTAATTGTGAAATGCTATGTCTGCTGAATGTGTATTCTCTTGATCACGAAAATATACACAGTTTATTTTATGCAGAAATACTGACAAATACAGCTAGATTTGGCATGGACTTCTTCTTAATTGACAGTAACTTTACCCCATACTACACTTCTTAAACATATACAGTGATGTGCTGTGCGACAAAATACACATTCTGTTGAAAAACGTATTAATCCTTCAGTTAGATTACACCTCACATTTTCAGTTCTTTAGCCCCGCTGGCATAATCCAACAACACATATGCAAGAACACATTTGCAACTGCTTAAAGTGGACATTGCTTTTGTTCTAAAATATCGAAATCCAATGAATGTTGCCAACTTTTTATTGCCATACTTCCCTAGCCTTCGCAGTGAT
Source organism: Rhinogobius similis (assembly GCA_019453435.1). Taxonomy (NCBI): domain Eukaryota; kingdom Metazoa; phylum Chordata; class Actinopteri; order Gobiiformes; family Gobiidae; genus Rhinogobius; species Rhinogobius similis. Next base: position 29,433,829 of record CM033630.1, on the reverse strand, counting down.
CTGTAATGATGCAAATTTGTCTTCAGTTATAGTTAAAATTTCCATTGTTGGCTGTTTGTTCCACAACAATAATCAATATCGCAATTATCACACAAATGAAGCTTGATCCAAAGTGGCTGGATTCTCCGACGACAAACACAGATTTAAACATAACAAATCGAAAGCAAAAACACCCTGAGCCGCATCAGCTGTGTTGCGTAAGGTAAATCTTGTGTGGTCTTTTCCATGCTGTAACGGTAAATTTGAAAAGAAATGCAAATTGGGTCTGAGCTGGGAAAACAACCGCCCACGGACCTCTCTCCACTGATTCGGGGCTGAATCGTTTCCTCGTTAGCCTGACTGTGGAGGGCCTTCATCCTGCGCCGATACGATCTCAATGGACTTTAACTAAAAGCCTGTGAATGGCCGCAGTCAGAGCAGTCGCTGATAGGAGCTGATTAATGGCGCAAATTACTCACTCGTCCTTTAGACCTGAGACTGCGCTGGGCTGGCTCATGTCACGCTCCCGTTAGAAGTTAATTTGACAAAGGTTAGCTATACAGAAGGACGCATTGCTCACTCAGCCCAGGTATGAAAAACAAGCAGTCGGCTCGTGTAAGCTCTTGTTTACAATTCACTTCATTCACAAAACCACTCATGCGTTGTGGCCTAAATTTGTACCTTTTGGTTTTCACGCTGTAAAATGGAAGTTTGTGTTTCGACAAGCAGAAGCAAAGAGTAATGTTAGCGTTCATCAAACAAATACAAATACAAAGCTTTAATGAAGTTATGTTTTCTGAAGCGCAATATTATTCATTGACCAGTCACCTTAGACACATCAGAGAAAGTGTCAGCAGTCACCTCCTGTTTCTCTCCCTCTCTAAAACCTACAAATTAAGTTTAAAATTTGGAGGTAATAATGGACTCAAATCATCAACATCAGCAGCCTTTTACCATCTAAAAAACATTGCCAAAATCAAAAGTATAGTGTCTAAACCTTAAAGACTTATCCATGCATTTGTCTCTAGAGGGTTACACTATTGTAACAGCCTGCTCACTGGCTTCTCCAAACGAGCCGTAGAACAGCAGAAGATTCTCGGATAAGTAACATATATGATATGAAAATCGTCACTGACTGAGGGAGTTCAGCAGGAAGTGTTTTTGACGTTCGGAGGGGAGAGGATTTTCTAACTAGCATTCCTCAAAACAGCTTGAATGCAGCTGAATGCAACTCCAGGTATGTTTTTGATGATTCTTGATGGTTCTGAACATTCTTAGAACATGGTTAAAAGTTGAAAAAACGTTGTAACAGAATATGTGTCGTTTAAAGGTTATTGTATTTCAATGTTATCGTTTATCATAGTATTTTCTGAAGCAATTTATGGTGCTTCAAAATTTGTTATCGTGACAAGTTTAACAACAACACTGTGAGATTTTGATGGTTTGGGTTATGTGGCTATCAGATCTTTCCATCTAAGTGATATTAACGTAATAAGAAACCATTCATGTTCATCCTCAGAGCTCAGCAGCAGCACCACATGGCGCCTCAAGGCAAGTGGCTTAATCAAAATTAATTCAATTTATCCTTCATACGCCTGAGCCATTCACAAACTGGAGAGTTTTATCAAGATATCATACATTCAGAAAAGAAAAGACAAGTTATTGTTGAGAGTCCTGTGTGTTAGCATTGTTTGATTCATTCCTTTCTTTTCATTTATGTAAATTTTTTTTCCAATCAATGCTTGTGACGCTTGAATAACATTGAATCGTTAGATGGAAATACAGTTACACCTGTAGAATGATTGCATTTTCGCTGTAGGAGAACTGACAACAATCATGCCTTTGGGGTTGGATAATGGCATCAGTTTTTTTTTCTATTATAAAGTTAAATACAATGGAGAAAACAAACAAATAAATACATACAAAACAGAAATTATTATATTGACTTCTATTAAATAAAAAATAATAATAGAATATCATGAAAAAGCAAAATAATAAAAATATTTATGCAATACTTAATACCATAAATAATAATAATAATTTAAAAAAACAACCACTTTGTTACAGATTTCAGCTATGTCAGAGTTAGTCCTTTAGATACTGCAGTAATAAGTTTGTTATTAACATGTATAAGGATTTTTAAAATCTTTTCTTTCTCTGATTTTTCTTTTTTTTACTTACACATTTTGACATCCGTGATACTCACAAAGCATCATGTTAGAACTGTGCACGAGCAGAAAAAACAGTTTATCATAACATATACATCAAGTAGTACACTTGAACTCTGCAGCAGTGTACAACAAAGACTGAGCTGAACAGAGAATAATGACCAGATCTTATCATGCTGTGGTTAAAAGCATTATTAGATATGAATGGTGTGAATGGTTTGGTTATTTATCCACCAAAACAAAATCATTACTGCTTATATTTGACCCCTCTCATGTCCTACACTTCCAACAAAAAACGAGAAAGGATGCCTAAACAGTTATAAATACTCATTTGAACTTATAAGTGAACCTCCTAAACTCAGAGCGCTGATTGTTTTATATTGAAGTTTCCAGCGTCATGTTCTACACTTGTCTTTTGTGTAATTTTTTCTGTGCGGCAGCTTGTGTGTCCAAGACAAATTTTGTCCATTTTGGGACAAAGAAAGTAATCTTGAATCTCTTGAACATATCTCTTTCTAAGGAATACCAAAGACAAGTAAAGCGGTAATACTGGTCTTCAGAAAAAGTTCTTGAAAAATATGTTCATGAATATATATTTTCAGAGTTTATTTTTTTCCAAAGGTAGGAATTTTAACATTTGTCTCAGAAATAATCGAGAGTTGGAGGCGAATCATCTTTCCAGAGTAAAAGTGTGCATTTATTTGAAAATAGGTTATAATTTAGTAATCAATATTCTACATTTACATTTGCATAACTTTCTGAAGCTATTATGACAAAATAATTTAACTTTTGGTTATTTACATTTACACTTTACACCCAGTAATTACAGAGAAGCAGGTCAGCAAATGTGTAATCCGACAGTTAAACACCAGATTCCACCAGCTCAGCTCAATTTTAAACTCTAAACATTCCAAAATCCTATGAACGCAACCTTTTGAAACAAACACCGCTGGTAAATTGCGCCTGTACATTATGATTTCCCCCCAAAATCCTAGCCTTGTTCCCACAGAGGAGGGCTACTCTATTCCAGCTGACTTCATTAAGTTTGATTCGGGCTTTTATCTGTGCTGAAGCGGACCATTAGGCGTGTGCGCGGGGGTAACTGATCGGCTAATCTGCCCCTGATTTATGTGCCAGGGAAATGCGAGGACTTAAGCGAGCATCAGCACACATTGATTACTGACATGGTTAATTGGCTAAAGCCACTGGTACTCTGAGACGGGCTTATTGGAAATGTCAAACGAAGCAGCTCATTTGCATTCATGATGTACGGCGTCTGTCCCGAGCGCACACACACGCACACACACACACACACACACTCACGCACACAGTTGTCGAGCAAAGGCCTGGGAACTCTGCCTCTAATTTGCAACTGACCATCTGGACTAGTGGACTTGAGCTCTTCTATTCGCAGGTTTAGCCAACGCGGAGATTTCAAAGGGAAAACAGAAAAGGTTCGTCTTTGTGTGTGATTTGTAATTGATTGAAAACGTTTGCCATTGTGGATCAAACTGAATTCTGTTTTGAAAGGGAAAGCTAAGACGATTTCGTGGTGGATTTACCTTACAGTGTGTGCAGGTGAAAGCAGCATGAAATTGAACGTTTGTAAGGGTTATGATTCGAGAGTTTAAATAATAGTTTACAGGTCATGCTATTGGATGTATTTTGAAGGATAAATTGCCTGTGGGGATGAGTTTTTGGTTGAAACTGACGATGATCCCACTCAAAAATGTGGTTCATGAGCAGAATACACGCTGCGTTGCATAAGTATATTATAGTGACTGACGTAAAAGACACCAAGACTGTACATTATATACATTTGGTGTAGTTGCGTGTATATAAAACCATACAACCTGCAGTAAAAGTTAATGCTTATATGTGTATTACATTGTTAAGACTTGTTGAGATAAACCTACACACTGTTTCATAAGGTTTGTGCTTAAGTCCATCACGAACAACACGGCTTTTGTCTCAAATCAATTCACACGTCTGCTTTTACTAAAGATTTCCATAGATCCAGTCAACAGAACAGTGTGAAGGCTAATTCACTGTGATTAAGAGTTGACACGTTCCACAAAGTAGGGCATCTGAGTGAGTCAACATACAACTTTGAACAAACAAACTTTGCTTTATGGTGTTTTTTGTCTCTACAGTGCCATATGAATACATTTTATGGCATGTGGAAATAGACGTATACGTTTTGAAACATGTTTTAATGTCTTTCCCTCATCAACAGCTTACACAGATTTGTATTTTGATAGATTCCTGCATAATCCTGTATTGTTCGGCATTTGAGAAATTACATTTTCACATATCGCCCCATCTGTGCTGCATTTGAAAAATCCAGACTCTGGGTCATACATAAACTATTAAAAAATGTAACAAATGTTTTGAAATCAGCAGCAGAGAATACATGTTGCGTTTTTGAATAGGAAGTGATCTGTGTATGTGATAAATACCAGTAAAGTATAACATGTCTTAGGTTTGCTTTGCCTCTCAACTGTTGCAATGTGAGACTAAAACTCACCAAGAGGCTATACATGCAAACCACAACACTTGACCTTCCTCTCCTGTTGTGTTATTGAAACGCTCTGATTGTGTGACTGATGAGTGGATGAAAAGTACATACAGTTACAGCGTGCATACATTTCTTTTACCTTCATAATTGTATGCATCATTATTAATTAATTAATAAGGTATTACTAAGGTATTATTGCCCCTACATTTACTAAATTCTTGTCCCACAGCTCTGTTGGAGGTGATCGTGGCTGGTAGGGACTGCCTGGTGGCCGGCGACTCGTGCTCCAGTGACGACACCTGCAGTCCTCGCTTGCGGACCCTTCGACAGTGTGTTGCGGGGAACGGCAACATGAAGCTGGGCCCCGGGGCCAGGAGCCAGTGTGCCAACGCCGTGTCCGCCCTGCTCTCCAGCCCCCTGCACGGCTGCCAGTGTAAAAGAGGCATGAAGAAGGAGAAGAACTGCCTGAGCATCTACTGGAGCCTGCACCAGTCCGTCGTGCATGGTGAGGAGCTCAGCAGGACCAACAGGTTTACATGCATACAGGGAATAGTCAGTGTCTGACCAAGTCGGATTTGAAGAGGATTTTTAAAATGTATGTGAATGTGTTTTTGATTGGTAGTTTGATTAAAATCTCCTCAAATCGCATACACATATTTGGAGTTCTCTGCTCGTATGTGGGTCACTGTTGCATGTAGAGTAGACTAGGAGAGGCACTGGGCTAGAAAATATATATATACTTTTTATTTTGGATGTGGAGATATCTTTTTCAAGGGAGTCCAACACACAATGCAACCCGCTGGCAAAACATTTCATATTCCATAAAACAACACCAATTTAGTTTTGTTTGCATTTAAGTTTTAGTTCAGAAAAGCTCTATCAAACAATGTTAAAGGCTGTTTTGTACATTTTAAATGGCTTCAGAGTGAAGATGCAAAAGCTCAACTTAAAAATGACTACTTTTTGACAGCACTTTTTATGTTCTGACTTACATCCTTCTTACAAGTAGTAAAAAGAAGTAGGTCTAGTATCGACCCTTGTGGCACACGTGAACTAACAGGCAGATCATCTGAACACATAGTGATCGTCACATTTAAAGGATCATTTGAAATCCAACCAGCTGCTTGTTCTTAATAATTTTAATGCCTACAAGTCTGATGCATAATGCCTGGTGATCTAAGGAATCAAAAGCTTTAGACCAGGGATGTCCACATTTTTTTTCCATCAAGGGCCGCATAATGAAATATAGACCAAGCGGAGTGCCACAAATCAATTGTGAAACGTAAAAAAAAAAGCTGCATTTATCTGATGTTTTAAGTGCCACCACATCTACATTTAGTTTCAGTGCCTTGATATCAGGTCTGTATTGCACCAAAATGTTAGTTATTTAGGTTAGAATTGTAGAAAATCTGAAATGTGCTGTAAAAAGTACTTCTGCGGACAATGTGAGCTAATTCAACAGGAAGCCTAAGGGCCAAGAAAAATTGGTCTTAGGGCCGCATTTGGCCCCCGGGCCTTAGTTTGGACATGCCTGCTTTAGACAGATCCATGTTGTTTTTTTGAACCGAGAAGAAGACTATGGTTTAATATGTATGTATTTCTAACTTAGATCAGCAGCAATGATAGAATTTATAGAAAAGTAAAAAGTACCAGAGCATTGTCTTTCCCAGCATTCCTAAAATTCAGATGCTCAAAGTAAATCGCTTATGTATATTTGATACATTGGTTTGGTTACATGAATGCTACCTGTTTTTATTAGCAATTATAGCAACAGTGTTTTAGTCCTGATTCTAAATTGCCAGATGACCCTGAACAACTCTTAGCAAGCCGTTCTCTATTCGCTATCGCTATCCGGCCTTTTGAGCAGCTGTAGCCAGGGACAAGAGTCGTCTGATAGTTCTCTGAAGAAACAAAACATAAATTGGTACAAAGAGTTCTCTGTGCGTGCAAATGTAGTGCATAATACAAACATCACTAACCTCGTTTTATACAATTAAAAGAGCAGATGTTTTCCATACAGGCTTGAATCTGGTGGAGAGTTATCCCTATGAGACAGTGCACAAGGATTACGACTATGTCCGACTGGCCTCCATCACAGCTGGTAAGTCCATTTACCTTCATTAACCCGGCTTCAATTACTCATTCCACCAGTGATGACGCGCTCGTATTCAAAGCCTTTTCCTGGAGGTGAGCCAAAGGCAAAACAAGGGTCCTAACGTAATGTACACATTTCCTAACTGCACAACTCACAACTATTCAATTTTTCTTCAAGGATTTTAATACTGAATACATAAACAATATTCAAATTTACTTCAGGTTTATTTTGTTTCCTTGTTTTGCTCAAGGCTGTTTTTCAGAGAAGCGAAAAGATTCTTATCCAAAAATGATCAGCCCTACTGTAAAGTATGGAGTTACAGAGGCTAAATAATACTAGCATGAAACTGGTGTCTTTGTTTAAAGTCTATATGACCGGTTCTCAAAATGTTCTAATTATGATTTATTTGGTGGGAGGGAACCTGTAGCATTTATTTATTATAGTTTTACATTTGTGATGTTGCAGTTTGTGAAGACATTTTGAAAAATTAAAGTTTAAAATTACAGGAAGTAGTGCTGAGTTCTAAAATGGGAATCCATCTAGCTATGATGTCATCAAAATGCAACGTGCCATTGAAATTTTTTGATAGTTTAAATTAAATTGTCATTCAACAAACTAAAGTTGTTATCAATTATTATTATTTGCCGAATCAAGTATTATGCAATTTATATGGATTTTGGCCCTTGTTTTCAAAATGGTTGCTAGGTAACAGATATAGATTTTTTTTTTTTTTTTGTGTCTTATTTGCTTCCCACCAAGAAGTAACATTATAAACATTACAAAAACGGTCAAACTGGGGATAAATAGGCAAAATACTAAGTAACATCGTAAATATAATCATTTCCACTAGGTTTTAGTGAAACGCGTCATCTAATCTGTCAAACAGATGTCAAAAAAAACAATGGACATGCAAGCCCCTTTGGTAGTTTTCAGATACTACAAAGTTCCCAATAGATTAGTATTCTCATAAGAAATATCCAAAAGGTCATCATTTCTATCAGTGACTTTATCCCAGGAAAAAAGACGCATTATTCATTCTAGCTGCCCTGCATCTTTATTGATTATGACCATAGCATGTTGTAATATAATCTGAAACCCAGCGATACATGGTGCTCTGTGTTCTAATGATGCCATGCAAGTTTGAATCTCATCGATATCCTAAATTTAAGATCAGTTCATACATTGTTTTGTTTGACTCTGTACTTTCTAAGAAAATCTGGTAAGTTTTAAATCTTTAGCAAAAAGTGTCTGATTTTCCATTTTGTTCAGTGTGTTAGACTCATGATTCTGATGCAGGCGACATTATTAATCCCACCACCTTTAAACTTCTGCTTTAAGCCTTTAAACTACTTTATTAAGTTAAGACAGAAATAATCAGATAAAAGAAGAAAATATTTTAGAGCATTGAGTGCACATGACTTTCCTTATGAGTCCTGCAGACCAATTAGTGTGAACCCATTCTAAGTTATCTAACAGTCCGACTGATGCCACTGCTACACAAAGACCTTCCATGCCTCAGCTGTTGGCAGTTTGTAATGAATAAGGCTGGATTACTGCGTTTTAAAGTGACATTTAACAAACTGTCTGACAGCCTAATCCTCCATTGAAGCTCAGTTTGAAGTCATCCAAATGTTTTAATAATCTTACATGTCACAAAGATTTCTTTTGAGGCACCAGCGCAAACAGCCTGTTGTTCTAGAAAATCTATCCACACAACAAAACTGTATTCCTGCCTGTTTTGGTAATTTTGAGACTTTGAGGCAATCAGCAAAGGTCTTGAAGTTTTACACGAGTGCAAACCATGACAGTTTCAAAGTCTGGTCGTACACAGAAAATCCTGTACCATTGGAGCTCTTGGTTTCAAGTTGATTCCTTTGCTCACCCACTCAGTTCAGCTGTTATTAGCTACAACAAACAGAACAAAGAACAAAACATGCTGGGAAGTGAATGTCGTGAAAAGCTGTAGTTTAAATATTCAAAAAGAGTCAAATTAAAAAATGGTTCAAGACGTTTACAAATGGCAACCGTTAGAGCGTTAAAGACATTTTTAAATGTTTAAAGGTGTAATTAAACGTATAAATAAGAGGTTCCATCTCCACCTTATATGTGTACACTGCAGAACTGGTGAACTCCAGTCACCCGCGACCCCTAACGGGAACAAGCGGTAGAAAATGAATGAATGAATAATACATATTTGTATTGTTATAAATGTTCACAGCGAGTCTGGCCATGATTTAAGGACTTAAACAGCAGAAGATTCTCGGATAAATGACATCAGCATCATCTACGTCACCTTTCGAAGGAGTTCAGAACACAGTGTTGGAGAGAGAGAGGATTTCAAACGAGCATTCATCAAACAAATAGGCATCACTTGACTGTCTTTTCAAACCTGTTACTGTTTTGACTTCCCCACAGACTCCGAGGTTAGCATGACAACTGTAAACCGCTGCTTGGACGCGGCAAAGGCGTGCAACGTGGACGACACGTGCCAGAAGCTGCGCACCGAATACGTCTCCGTTTGCATCAAGCCCACGACCAAATTGGGCTTGTGCAACCGGCCCAAGTGCAACAAGGCTCTGCGCAAGTTCTTCGACCGCGTCCCCGCAGACTACACCCACGAGCTGCTCTTCTGCCCCTGCACCGACACGGCCTGTGCAGAGCGACGCAGGCAAACCATCGTACCCAGCTGCTCCTACGAAAGTCCAGAGAAGCCCAACTGTCTCACTCAGATGCGGATATGTAAAGCTGACTACGTGTGCAGGTAAGAGAGGTTTGCGTTCATGACATTCTGGAATTTGATGTGATCGTTTCAGAAGAACGCAAGAGCTGATGGGGCAATTCACTGTTTTGGAAAGAAGTCGCCAAAGTAAAGATCCACAATTGTTGAATCTTATTATTACTTGTTCAGGATTGGGACTGCAAACTACATTAATCTTGTGTTTTAGGGTTAGGAATAGGGTGTTCACACTTGTCCTCTTTTGGGCCCAATTTGAGTCTTAATACAGATTTGGTTTGGTCTTAGTTTAGCTCAGAGTCCTATTATAGTCCCAACTTTGATGAGGCGATTGTGCAAGTGTGAACACACACTTGAAGTCCTTTTCAACTGACAACAATCACACCTTAGAATAATGCACCTTACTTAATTCTAATAGAAGACTTGGAATCAGATCCCAATTTCTATTTCATCATGATTCCTGTAAACCTAGTATCTTTAATAGTGCCTTCAAGCGGTATCTAATGTCATCGGGTTCTTTTGAAAGTTTGCGCTTTATTGAAGTTTGTCCAAAATAGCAAATTGTCACAGGAATGAGACCGCATTGCCCAGCCTTAATATAACTTTGTGGACAGATCCAGTAATAAACCAGGACAAAACATTTGCAAAATCCCAATTAATTAGATTCTACCATAAAATTGTGACCTGCCCTCCATTTCTACTTAAACTACTAGAATGTGACATCATGTGAACCCAACATATTGCCTTTCACTTATTCCGTCGTTGTCCCTGTCAGCAGCAGATATTGAACTCATCTCTCACATGGGGTCTTCGCTTCACTTTATTGTTAACGATCTGACTTCAATTCGCCGAGTGTCCCATGTTATCCCGATGGCATCTTCATGCAGATCTGACACGCATGTTTGAACCATGGTCGCGCTGGATTACGGCTTCTGGAAAACCAAGCAAACGGCCACTCAATCAACAAAATGGGCCTCTGTTTTACCCCTAAAGCTCTCTACCTTCATGGGTTAGAACGCCCCGGAGAGTCGGCTGGAATAACACATTAAATATTTAGCACAGATAAAGAGCCAGATGGATCAGAGTTATCGCTCATTGCTATCTCTGGTCATGGCCATTATTTTTCACAGGCCCATTACACTCAGAGGGCTTTACTAATGATCCTAGGTCTGGAGGGATGAAATATATGGCTCTTTTTTATCACTTCTGCATTACACTCCAAGGCCTTCACTCTTTTTCATATCCAAGAGCTTATACCAAACTCTTGATTAACAGTCGAGTATAGGTGTCGTGTTGAGATGGCTGACGCACTTTATAGACAATGCAGAATCTGTCGTTTATTATGACGTGACAAAGGTTATCGTTTGTAGATCTCGCCTGGCGCAGTTCCAGTACGACTGCGATCCGTCAGAGACATCCGCCACGGGCTGCAAGCAGGACAACTATGGAGCGTGCCTGCTCGCCTACACAGGGCTCATCGGTAAGTATACACTATTTCGATTGATTAGATTTAGACTAATTAAAGATTGACTTGGCTGGAGAGGGCAGTGTGTGCTAATCCTGAATCACCACATCAGAAGTAATTCACGTAAAGGTTAGCAGTAGAAATATACCAATTCTAACACTAAGATACAAGGAGACAAGAGACAGCAGATCTAGGAATGAAGCAATTGAAGAGTTTGTGCTGTATTCACCTTGTTCCGGAGGTTGCCGTGGGCGCCGCCATCTTTTTTCCGTTGTAGTTTACATGGGGCAGGCGAGCTCAACTAAAAATAAGTTCTACACGGGCAACAAAGCCGTTTTCAGGCTGCTCAGGAAATCGGTGTATTGTTGACTTGTTTCTGCACATACTTTAAACATTTTACGCAAATCAGTCGACTTATATTTTCTTGTCAAACCCGAAGTGCATTTACTACAGGATGTGAATGGCTCCAACCACCACCAGCCATTCACATCCAGGGCACGTACATACTGTTATTTACATCTCTGAATTGCATAATCTACAAAAATATAGTGTTTGCATCCTCTTTTATTCACCTTATTTTGCCCACTTTTGCCTCTTTTTGCCACAGATCCGCACTCCTGTAATAAATGCACTTCGGGTTTGACGAGAAAATATTACATAAAGTCGATTGATTTGCGTGAAATGTTTAATGTCCATGCAAAAACAAGTCAGCAATGCACCGATTTCTTGAGCACCCTCAAAACGGCTTTGTAGTCCATGTAGAACTTTCAGTTTTCAGTTGTTCAAATATTGTTAATAATATTTGAACAGAATCTTATTAAAGGTTTTAACTGTAACTGTAACTGTACTCACAAATCATTATTTGAAATTTTACAACATACATGTTTCGTTTTTATTTTCATCAGCTCTTTTTGTAGCATCTTTTACTCAATATGGAAATTTTGCGTATCTTCAAAACCACACTCACAATATGAGCAAAAGTTTGATTAATTTTCCATTTTTCCTTTTCCATTTTAATTGAATAATGCTTTATTAAAAGTTATTTCCATAGTTCATACTCTGTGAGAAGGCAAACATCTATTATAAATTGCAACTATGTGATTATTAAACACTTTAAAAACTTGGCCAAGGTAGATTATGAGAGCTCAGTCATTAATACGCATCTTATAGCGAGGGCTAATAGTGTAAAAAGTAATTCAAGAGGGAAAGTGAATGCAGAGAGGGAGACTGGGGTCAAGGTGTAAATCTTAAGTGCAGAAAGTAGCAAGTTTGCAACAGAAAGAGTGTAATATGTGATCCTTGCAGAGCTGTGTTTAATTTGCTTTATAACAGTCCATAAAAGATTGTGCATTGCTTTGCACACAGTGGAAAGAGGAGCAAACCTAACCTAATGCATTTCAAGAAGCTCAAATGGTGCCCCTCAGCACAAACACACATTTGGCATTTTCATTCCACTCTTGTATTTATTAAAGCGCCTGAACAGCCTCCTCCGCTGCTATGTGGGAAAAGACTCCGCCACGGAGACAAATCCTAACGCTGGACACTTTGGTGATGCCAAATTATGAAAAACAAAATATTGCTTTTTGACTGTGACGTGTGTGTAGAGCAGTGTTTATTTTGTCAGCTCATATTTTGGCATATTCTTAGTCCTTAATACATTTTCTGATGAAAAATATATTTAAAAAACCTAATACCTGAGTATAAATACAGATGTTTTCATTGACTAATTAAAATGAAACGAAAAAGGGAGGAGTGGAAACTAGATCCGTGCTCCCATAGAGAATTTTAATGTAGCTTTTCCAATCTGATGCCAAAAATAAGACCATGCACAACGTCAAACTTATGAGGCAGTCCAATATAAATGTTGTTATTTGAACTAAAATATTTACCTTTTTTGTTTTGAACAAATGCACTATAGATTGTTTGACCAAATTATCCTGACATTTCATCAACTAAAAGTAGTCTGGAACGACAAAGAAATATTGAACAAATTCTTCTCACAACTTTTCTACTTGTTTCTATAGAGATTGTATATCACAAAAGTATTTATATTGCAGTATTGGCTTACTCAATTATCGATATTTGGGATGCCTGGATCTGTTACAAATTTCAACACATGAACTCAAAGTATCAGCCTATACACGTTACCAATGGGTAATCCAAATGGGTTGTGTTTTCAGCTGTGTAGGTTTGTATAAATAGCAGCTCAAACATTGTGGGATGTTCTGAACCAACAATAACCAGTAAATAGTCTCATTACATCGATCATAGGCATAACCAGGACATTGGCTGAACCGATGTTTGGGAGCTGATACACGATTTAGCAAATTCATCTGGATCGGTGTCGACATTCTATACCAGTAACAAAGAAAATGCATCGCAGTAACAACAAGGTCCTGACGGAAATGTACTGTTTTCAAGAGGAAGGCATAGATTTTAGCCATGATTTTCCTTATTCAGTCTAAATTAGCCTTGATTTGCTCTTAGTTTTGTCTCTGTCAAGTTTTTATTTTGACTAATACATTAAGGCATGAACATTTTAGTTTTAATTTTAGTGAAATTATTGTGTCGAAATGTATTGTCAAAATTTGCAATAGTCTCGATATCGCAGCCACGTTGCAATAATCTCTACTATTGTGCTGCCCTAATGGAAGATGCTATTACTTTGCCTGAAATATTCCATAGTTGCGCATGCATTTCTTCAATTAATTGTGCTCAAACATACCCTCGAAAACATACAGTGAATGGGCTTGCCTCCCTACAGATCAGACCTGTAACTTAATGCCATATTATGGAACATTCCTGGCAAAGCAATAACACCTCCATGTTGCCAATGGTTCACCAGAAAAGTTACAAAATGTACCTAAATTTAAATTGTGATCAAATTAAAAACTCGTCTAATGTAAAAATAATCTTCTGTTCATTTGGTCAGTGTGAAAGAGCCTCAGAAAATAAAGCGAAAAGAGAATGAATATTTAATACTCAATGTGTCTGCAGGAAGTACAATAACTCCCAACTACGTGGATAACTCTACGTCCAGTGTGGCTCCATGGTGCTCCTGCTCCAACAGTGGCAGCCAGCGGGACGAGTGCGACGACTTCCTCAGATACTTCGCTGACAACATCTGCCTCCGTAAGTTTGGCAGCACTGCACACTCTGCCAAGCCAATGCTAAACTGACACAACATTACATTCATACATACAGGTTTGTTTTTTCCACTGCTACACAGATTCTTTGCCATATTCCAGTGTGTTAGTCATTTATATTTAAAACCATGTCCGCTTTGATTGACAGCTGTTTGAGCAGTGCTATCCATCACTGTGTCTCAGACCTCAGGGTTACTGAATAAAACATAACATTCAGACAAGCCACTCCAGGTGATACAGAATACTTTCAGATCAACTCGTCATATTTTCCAATTAGAGAATAAAAAGGAGAACTAAAAGCCTGTCAGTATAATATGTAATTGGACAGACAAAACAGATTCATTTTCCAAAGACATTGACACAATAATTACACAAACAAATCATTTCTGAAGTTATGTGTAAGAAGTGCAAATGTTTGAATCATTTAAATGACACACATTCTGCTACAGTGACATTTTTGAGCTTTCATCAAAAGATGACAAGAATCTCCTGCTGTTTTAAAGCAGAACTAAGTAACTTCAGTGACAGAGCTCCCCCTGCAGGTCTCTTTTGAAAATATTTAGTGAAAAGACGCAAAAGCTTATTATTTTTTCTTTCTTTCTTTTTTTGAAATAGGGAAGTACAATCACATATAAAAACATTTAACGTTGCCAAAAAAAAGAAAAAAAAAAAAAAAAGCAGGACGTCAGGAAATGTTGCAGCTGGTTTTCCATGCAGACACAGCAGGGGGAGATGTCAGGGGCTTAAACCCCCCGGAAATACATTTGCAACTAGCACACGGACTCATAACGTAAAAATGTTGCTTAGTTCTGTTTTAAGTCCTTCAATCATCACCAGACTCTTTCTGAGCATCTCCGCCGTCTAAACATGTTCATTGCTCCTGCGAGGCTGATCAGTGCATCTCATGGAGGCTCTTAAAGCGATAAGCTCACTAAATTATCACTATAGGCGCCATTTACTGGCTGCATAAACGCAGTAAGTGTCAGGCCAGACAGTAGAAAAACTTCATTTGGTGCATAATAAACTTTTTTTGTTTTGTTTCAAAACATGAGATGGCAAATTTAATGTACTTGAAAGCATGTTTAAAGGCTAATGACGATATGAAAAATGCATAATATTTTTCCGTTATTGTCCATAATGTTTTTGTCACTGTATACTTACAGTGACAGTAAAGCCGGCTGCACTCTAGAGGATTTTAAAGTCTTCTGAAGTTTTAAGATGTCTCAAAAAAGTGCAGGCCACAGACATAATTTTGCAACGGTTATTTGCCTCACACTCACATGAAGGACAGCGACACCACACGCCACATTTAGCTGGGATTTTCTACAAGCGAAGGAGAGCACAAGTGACATGTGATCGATTGCGTAATGACAACAAATACATGAGGACATGAGGTGAGTGTCTGCTGCCTTAATACACGAGAATACACGAAACTAAAATATGCAACGTGTGTGAATAAAATCTACTGCAAAGGCCACAGGAGAGCGCCATATTCACTGGAGGTAAGAAACTGGTTACACTGACTTATTGTAACCGGTTGTGTTCGATATTTTCCGCATTTTAAGAGCTGTTGGAGCCTCGCGCTGTACGGCTGCTCTGATTGGCTGTTGTAAAGTTCATCGTGGACAAACCTGAGGAGAGCTACAACAAATAATCTCTTCTCGAATGCTGCTGCTCGGGCCACACCTCCCCAAAGTCATGGAGAGGCAAATCAAGCTTAAAATTGATCCAAATCCTCTAGCGCGCAGAAGGCTTTACCAGCACTTTTACTCTGCTACTTCAAACTAAATATTACTGAGGTAGAAGTAAAAGTATAGTGTCAGGAGATGAAACTACTTGAAGTGCAATTTCTTCAAAAAGTGACTCAAGTGAATTTAACTGAGTGAAAGTAAACTACATTTTGACAACTTCTAATTCTTCTCATCAACATTTTATATCTCATACATAGCTCAGAGATACAGATAGTCCTGAATGCTTTATACTCGTGACTCATCTGCTGCTAGTCTCAAGAGGGACAAATATTAACAATAAGAGCACTGAACGTCAGGCTCAGGTTAAATGAGGACATCCATTTCACTGAATAACTGTTAAGACTTCACAGAAATTCTTTATACATTGCAATATAAGTACATTTAGGTTGACACTTATGACTCATGAGGTGATACTCAACCGAAAATCCTACGAAAGCAACTTGAAAGAGCACAGGTTATGTAAGGCCACCCATCACTAATGCACATCCAGCATCAACAGACTGATGGAGCTCAACTGTTCTGACACTGTCACTGGACATCTCTGCCTTCAACTTAAAAAAACAACAAGGGATTTTGGGTCACAGAGTAAACCTGAGCAAAGTTAAAGTCATGAACATTTAAAATAAGATGTAATTAGCAGCTGTGGTTACAAAGGAGAACACTTATGCCAGGTCGATTCGAAAATCAAATGAATTTTTCAATCAGAACGGAGCAGTTGTTGGTCCTGCTTCTGACAGTGACAAGTGGGAAAGCACATGTAGTAATAAACGTAAATGTCATTGAGTACAGAGATGAAAGGGGAAAATAAAGAGACGTATAACTTAAATGTCATTGACAAAAATGAGAGTGGAAAAAAATGTACGTATTGTGAAAGAATTACATTTTAAGTGGATGGCAATAATAAAGGAAGAGTGCTACAGTTGCATTGCATGAATAGCCATGTTTCAGTAATAAATCATGTCATCTGCACGTGTCTGGGTTGGTATTCTCCGGGTACTAAATTTCCAAGATAATCCTGACCGAGAATTTACAGCTGAAGATATTTCGAGTAACTGTGAGTTCTAAACTAGAGTCGCCTACTGCTAAGAATACTTTTTTATGGGGACAATGCAATCTACAGAAAATCTACACCGAAAACTGTTTACATGTTTTGAAGTTTGATGGGTTCTGGGAGAAAATGTTTTTTCTTGGATCATGGTTTTGATTTGATCACAATTAGGGCTGTAGTCGACCAAAGAAATTCTTAGCTGCTAGACATTATCAAAGCTAGCAGCAGTTATCGTGTTTAGACTGAAGAACGAGTCTGCCGATGATTTGAGGACTTAAAACAGCGGAAGATTCTCGGATAAGTGACGCAGATGATCTGAAAATACGTCTGAAAATCCAGGAAGTTCAGCAGGAAGTGTGTTTGACGCTCAGAGGGGGGAGGATTTTCTAATAAACATTCCTCAGAACAGAGTGACTGCAACTGAATGCTAATTTGGGTATGTTTTTGTTAGAACATGTCTTAATACTTAATTTCTCAGGACGAAGTCAGTAAAAAAGAAAAAATATGTACAGTATATTTGGAAGATTGGTCATGAGCCAGATAAAATTGTTGAATGGCCCTGCTCTAGACAATGATTTATACAGGAATAGTAAAATGAAATAGTAATCTTAAAATGTATGCATAACTGTAACATTGTAACACTATACTATACATATTGTAATTGCACGACACATCCATCCAGTTAATCGATATCGCTCCTCATGTGTTTGCCCCTGACCCCTTTGTTCAACCATCTTTTATCACTTGTGACCCCCGGCCCTCTACATTATTAATGACACACTATTCAGCGCGCTTCTATACTGTACACATCACCAAACGCCCACACAATGAGACCCTTTGCAGTGTGCGCTGAGGTGATTCTGTGGCCTGCCTCTCCACATCCGACACAGACAGCCTCAGACTTGTTTGGCCGGTGCAAATGCTCCATGAGTTAATGAGGTCGAAAGTGGAGAGCCAGGTGCAGTCCGGCTACTCGACGGGAATACTGAGCATTTTCACTTTGTGCTTTTTACCCTCCAAACGCAATTTCTCACCTATTATAGAATATTCAAGCTGCTGTGTGTTTGAGTTGAATAATTGAAGCATTGAATGTAAACATATCAATACTGTTGTTAGAGTCTAATAAATGCCTTTTCCACTGCTGTGTTTTGGTTCTCAGAGAATTCTCTCAAGACGTTTGGCAGAGAATCAGAACTCCAGCCCGCTCCGAGTCAGTCCACAACAATTAGCCTTGGACACAGCAACAGAGAAACCAAGAACACCATCGCCCCGGAAACAACGGACACAGCTGGGAACATGTTGGATCCTCTCATTCCCACACAGGTGAAGGACACTGCTCAAAAACAGAACAAAAGCAACATCATTGAAATGTCATGAATTAGGGAGCTGTCGTCACACTTGTCCTGGTTTAAACCTGACCTGACCTGACATCTAAAAGAGAAAATCAGGTAAATAAACAACTGGAGCACTGCAGCTACGCTCACATTTCTCACTGAGACAGACTTTGAGAGTAGAAGTGTCCTAAATCTCCAAGCAAACAAGTTGACCAAGCAGTTCATCATTCTGCGATTCAGTCAGAATGTTGAGGAGCATTTTCAAATAAAAGAATGTCCCAAGAATGAACCTAAGAAACTCATTTCAGACTAGACCAGTGTTAAAGGTCACACATTTTGCCGTGCCACAGTCAAACTCTATGCACATTTATGATAATGTTTTGCGTTATGCAAATGTAATTTCTAGGAGCGAGGTCTCTCCGGAAATGGAAACTGCGTACTTGGGTTGGCTCTCAGCTCCTCTCTAGCAACCCCCCACCCCCTCCCCCCACCACCCGTTTCAATTGCTTAAATCTACTAAATGCACGGATCAAAACAAAAAACTACATTGGGGATTGGGGATTTTGAGGCGCAATTAACACATTAGTAGAAGTTGAAAGTACCCAAAAGTCTACTTTACCTTACTTAACCTCTCTGTATGAAATATGTACGATCTTGAAGCAAGTACCATGCAAACAGGAAGCAGCTCATGCCAACGTGCGCTAGCTTTGGTTTGCTAACTCTGTCAGCCCAACAAATAAAGTTATTGTTACTGGATATACGCCGTTTTTTGACTAGATCAAATCAGCATTTGGTGAGGAATGATTATTTTGTCTTTATAGTGGCTTTTTGCAATTTTGTTCTCACCTAAGTCTGTGTTCTCTCTTGTCCAATAATCTCGCTCTAAAGCCGGCCCGTCGGCCTAAAGTGAGCAGCTCGCACTAAGAGCTGGTACCTCTCGCGGCCCCCTTCAGACCCCTCAAATGGAGTGGTACAGTTCACTTTCGTGCAGTGAAAACACCACAGACCGCCCAGCTCATGCCGTACTGGGCTTATAGAAACTAGATATTTGTGACCTTTAATCCAGGACTAGAACAAGACCCAAACTATTACACCAAGTAAGCTTAAACCAGGAACTTACTTCTTTTTAACTTGTTTACTCATGTCAAGGTCCAGTGTTTGTACATGTGTGAATGGAGTTTGAGGAAACTAAAATGCATGTTGAGGATCTGGTGAGTCTTTTGGGTAAATTAATAGTAATATAATTTTAAAAATGTTTGAAACAACTGATCAAATACAGGTTTATGTCCAAGCATACAGCAAAGATAATGAATACAGAAGTTAAAAGCTGGACGTAAGTATCCAACCAAACCCAAGGATAAAGTATTGATCTCAGAGTCGCATCAATCTAGCGCAGCAACAAATAAGTCTTTGAGTGGACATGAAAAGTAAGAAAAAATGAAAAGTACGACAGGAGTTGACTGCATTATTTGCTCTTCTTTTGACTTGGAATAGTGCAGAGACAGTGGATATAAAAGTGGTAGGTGTCAGACCTCGCCGACGGCCACAAAGTGCCGGTTGTTCTCAGCAAGGTTAAGTCTGCAGTACATTAGCCCACGCAATTCAACACACTACAACACAGTAAAAAGACAGTGTGTAACTCACTGCCTCACTTGCACTACAGACGTGTGAGGGGAATGTAAGAAAGTTAAATGCATCCATAGTGTAGTTACAGAGAAGTAGAAAGTACTTTTCACATGGCTTGAGTTATTTTTAGAACTTCATGGTGATGTCATGTCTAAAAGTTTTCAGTTCGAGTTCCGGCTTTGAGCAAACAAAAATATATACAAAAAAATAGAACTAGAATTTGACTTGAATTGCTACTGTTGACTAAAAATCAGCATAATTCTTCATCAAAATAACTATTATTTAAGGCTTCAACAGTTCTTAAAATATGCGTGAAACACTATTTACATTTTACTTTTAAATTTGCTTGGAGATTTCACTCCCAAAACTCCAATTAACTCACGCACGGGGCAGTTTAATCTGGATACTGGACAGATGCTATTTATTACTTTTCTGTAGATAAGTCGATTAATTGAAGCACAGGGCCTGTTTTAGTCGTTTAAAAGCTGAAAATGTTGTAAGATACAATATACCTTTTTGGGGGGGGGGGGATAACCAGCTAAGTTAACGCGACCCAATGGACAAAACACTAAATAATACATAAAAGCTGGTATTTTCAAAGGATAGACCAAAAAATTACACCTGAAGGTGTAAGTAGAAGTAAAACTACGCTGAAGATTGAATTTTTTTTACCATCCAACTCTGTGAAAATATACATATACCAAGCTTTTCTAGATCTGTATTAAACAATGTCTCATTTTGCTGGCTGGAGACCTAACTTTTCTCTCCCTCTTCCAGGCCATGAACAATGAGTTACTAGTGGGCCCGGTGACTCTGCCGTCCAGCAGCCTGCCCAACCGAGCGCCATCTCCACACACCATGCTTCAGACAGTCGTAATCCTCGCACTTTCACTTCATCTGCTCAGCGACGGACACTAAACAACGGAGGGAGATGTCGTGACGCCTCGACAACACAGCGGGACTCCTTTTAAATATGTACAGGCACTCTCCTTTCTAGTTTTGTGTCAAAGTGCTCCGGTTCCTACTGCCAACGATTCCGCGATGCGCGAGAGATCGGACTCTTTGTGAACATGTGTACATTCTCTGCTACTCAACTGAAGTCTTGTTTCGAACGTGTCACGCAAGCGTCAAAAGATTTGTACAATCGACAACCACAGAAGAAAAGAGAGCTCAGTTTGGAAAGCAGCTAAAACGTTCGAGACTGGAGAAGCTACTTTTTGCTCAGAAAGACCGGACGAAAGAAACTCTGAAAAACTGAGATTGTCCGGCAGCACTATCGGGGAAAGCAGGGTGCGGCGCAGACCTGAATAGACTCTTTAAGAAATGTTGGCCTTTGTTAAACTCTCACACAACTATCTCTTCATAAGGACTTGTTTTCTCGCTCAGACTGAAGGTGTAATCAGAGGCGAGGTTCTCTGACTTCAAAACAGCCCTGAAAAGGCACTAACTGTTTACCTGTACAGCCGTGCTATGTGTTCGTGAGCATCATAATACTCTTTGATTTCTCATTGTGTCTGTGAATATCGCCATCGGGGCTACATGTGCTTGTGCCACTGAAGGACCTGAGTTTTCCACTGATGAGATTTGACCCACATGAATGAGGTGATATTTTCAGTTATGGGGAACATGGGGGATGCCGATGGAGAAAAGTGTTGCAAATAAAAGTTGTCACCTGGTTACTCTTAAAGTTTTCTGTTGCTTGTTTTCATGGAGATGTTAAAGGACTTTTCTTGAACCTTTAACCATGTTCTAACATCGTGGCATCATCAAAAACATATCTGGAGTTGCATTTAGCTTCATTCAAGCTAATTTGATGAATCCTGTTTAAAAAGCCTCTCCTCTCCGGCCGTCAAAAACACTCTAGATTTCTAGATTTATCCAGATGTGTGACGTTTTTTCGAGAAATGACGTAACTCTGAGAATCTTCAGCGCTGTCTATAAATTATCACCAGACTTGCAGCGACCATTTCGTCGTCTAATAACGCTAATTAAAATGCGTAAGACAATATTTTTTTTGTTGTGATTTATTGTGTATGTGATTCTCTCTGCTGCCAGTAGATGGAGGCCTAAGCGCTGTTCTTCACGTCGATAAAGCCAGAGACATGGAATTTCTTTGATTATTGATTATTTTTTGCTCCAAACTATCTTACAGCAAAGTGACGAATGTTCCACAGCATGACATTAAACATATTTATCTTGCATTCATTAAATAACAGTTTGTCTTTACTCCTCACCTCTTGTTCCTTGTTCTGCTGGCGTTAACTTTTCGTCTCCTTGGGGACAGATAAGTCGAATCCTATACTGTGGAACATTCCAAGCAAAACATCCAAGCATTTGTACATTTTGTGCTTCACTTTCTGATCAGTTTTTGTCAACCAAGGTCTTACCGTATAATCCTGTCACTTGTGGATTTAGTCAGTTTTAGACAAGATTAAAGTCTTAACTGTAAATGGTGGTGTGGTTTCAGGTTATATTTTAGGGTTTGGAAAAAGAGAAAACGCCTGAGATCAATGAATTACGATAAAACTGTTGAACCAGTAATACATCGCCTTCTCTGTCAATAATTCATCTGTGATTGTGACGGTAAAGGGGCCATTAACACCTATTGACCACAGCAGAGAGGGGTGACGCTATTCTTACAGAGCTGTTGGGAAAGCTGTGATTATTAGCTAAAACGCTTACATACTGTCCATGTAATTAAAGGAGACAGATCATGCAAAATTGTACTGCACTGTATGAGCTGTAACCATATTATTACATCCCCTCATCAAAAACGTACCTACAGTATTTTTGTTTCACCCACGCTTGTCTCATATATTCCGTTCACCTCTTCCCTAAGCCCTCCGTTTCAATTTTCCCGGACAGAAAATGAAGCTGGGCGTCTCTTGGACAGTTTTTAAGTCCACAAACTGGACTTGTTCTCAGCATTTCTGTGTTCACGCAGGGCTCTATTACTATGCGGGTCACGTTGCCTAATAGCTTCATTTATTTCGGCCTATTTTTCCATTGTACATGAGCGCCATACAAGAAACGAAAGTGTAATTTGTAAAGCGCCTTTTCCTAGCATAGACATTATATATATATTTTCAAAAAAGTTAGAAAATGGGAAATATTAATATCAAGGTGAAGGGAATTAAAGTCACATTAAATTAAAAGGACCACTTTAAAGGTGATGTACACAATTTTGAACCGACTGGTGAATGTTATCCCTCATTCATCCAGGAAAGTTTGCAATTTTTTTTTAAATTGAGACATTTTGGCAGCCATCCAGAAGCCATTATCAATCTGAAAGTATCTGAAAAGATGGAATTTATATTACAATAGGGGAGAAATTTACTCTGAAACTTGCCTTGGACCTGAAACTAGTACAGCAAGTAAACAGACAGAGCAGAGGGCATTTACTTGAACTTCGAGAAACAAAATCAATGCACAGCAAAATGTATATATAAAATAAATAAATGGCACAATCTGTCAATGTTCAACCGTATACTAAAATAAGTTAATGTGCAGTAAATATGGGTACAGTGTTGTTTAGAGGCAAATTGTGCAATGGATTTACAAAAACTAATCTGAAAAAAAAGCTAAACTATCCATAACACCACAACACTAACGTTTGAAATGTACTGATGAACACGGGGGCACTTTCTTTTGCAGATATTTCATGAGATGTTACAAGAACGACCTAACATTGCAGGTCAAGGATTTCTCAATAATTTATATCCACAACCTGCCCGCGCTTTGATGGCAGCCTTTCAAAATATCTGTTTCAAATTTAATGCGCCTTAATGTTTACGATTGTCCATGACCCAGTTTGAGGGTTAACGATTTCATAGAACCAGAAAGAAATGAAGATATGTCTTGAGGGTTATTTATCGATGCCCACTCTGCACAGAGAAATACTCCTTGAAGTCTGCTGGTTTTAGTTTAGCCTCTTTTCATCTGCACATTTCTTTGCTGTGTTAAAGACTATCATTTGAAGTGATTGACTCAGAGGCTTTGATCCTTATTCACTGATACTTCCTGCTCATTGGTGGCTCCGAAAGTAACAGCGATCTACAACAACACGCATGTTGTAGGTGGCAGTTCCTATCCTTCTCTGAACCGATACACTGCAGAACATCAATATATATACAAGCTTCATTTTGCCTTAAAGGTCCCATATTCTGCTATTTTGCCCTTTACACAGTCTATTCTAAGGGCTTTGTTGATAAAATTTTGCGTTGTGCAATATCCATAACATAACAGTTTCCAAAAAACACCCATTTCTTGACTGGCCCCCTCCTTGCAAAAGCAAACGGCTCACTCTGAGATCTGACCCCCCGAACAGAGAGCAGGCTGCCTCCCCCGCCCAACTCGCGCGCCTCCCCCGCCCAACTCGTGCCGAAGCCTAGAGCGGAGATAGTGCGCATGCGCCGTGTGCTCCGGTAAACAGCGATACACAAACACTGAATAAACATTTTATCCGTCCTGACGGTGCGTCGTGCTGAGTCCTCCGACCTTGATCTGCACTGGAGTTTGACGATCATGCAGTACTGACGACGGACGCTACCGCTTGGTAAATAACAAGCTAACTCTTCGATCTGTCGATCCATCGTAATTACTGTGTAGCATTAGCATTAGCTGTTTTTATTCTGCGGCGCGCCGCTTCCCGGAGGCGTGGCTTAAACACCGCGTCATCCATGGGAAGCTGCGTCATCTTAGTGAGGAGCCCCCGTCTGCCTGCTCACCCGAGGGGGACGGAAAAGACAGTTCTCTAGCGAAAACATGCGGGAATCAATCAAAAAACCACTTTGGGCACACATACGAGGCCCAAATAGCACTGTAGGAAGGTTAAAACCTCTGAAAAGTCGATTTTGCATGTTATGGGACCTTTAACTCTGTGCTTATTACAAATCAAGAGAAGCGTAGAATTAATTAGGGTACATTAGAGGCCACACATTCAAGTATTAACACTCGGATTCATTCTCAAGGAAACATTTATTTCCAAACCGTTAAAGTCGATCACTGGACAATAGACAAATGGACAAAATCAGTTTCTGAACCATTTAGTGTATAAACAAATGACTGGATTCTTTGTGAAGCAGAGACTCTGCTGTCTGATTTACTCTAATTATAAGTGGTCACACATGCACAGGGGAAACTCAGATCCAAGAGTAAACCTGCTGTTGAAGGAATGGGCCCACAGACACTACTGGGCCTTTGTCAGCTCTTCTTTTTTAGTTTTCTTTCGAGTACAAAGTGATCCTAATTCTTCCCAAAATTTTATTTTATTTTTTTAAACTGGAAATAAGTTGGTTATAGCTTGCTTTTTATGTTTTAAATGCCCATTTTACCAGATGGTGAACAAAAAGGAATAAATGAAGAACAACTTAGATTTAATAATAATCATTTTGAAAAGCTTGTTAAAGGCTCTGTACCCGAATTTATGTTGCACTGTCATAACTATTCGATCACACTTGAAAACATTAGCACGTGTAGAAGCGGAGTTGGATGTTAGATATAGACTTTTAATACATGTTGCCAAATATAATGAACATATAATCTGTGCCGTCTGCATATGTCCACATTCATGTTTTTTCTTTACTTTGCTGCGCCATTAAAATGAACGGTATAGAACGTTTATGTCGGCGCCAGGCCACATGATGTAAACAGGTATTATCAACACGTCACTTCTGAAAGGGCCTATAGTGTACATAGTATTGAAATGAACATGGATGAAAAGAACATGGAGGTCTTTTGATGTGCAAATTGGTTTTCAGTGCTGTATCCATTAGCCTCCGATTCAGATACATGGTTCAAATCTCGCCTGTCTACACCGCAGACAGCCACTGCCACAGAAAGAATAGCCTGGTCATTCTTTTTCTGTGTGACATTCAATACACAGGGCAGTGCTGTCCGGAATAGCCTGTTGTGCAAATACAACTAGGACAGAGTTATTGGTTTTTCTGTCTTCACACATATTTTTGTTTTGACAATCATTTGCACACCCCTTTACTCCATGTTTAAAAAAAACAAAAACATTGCCTCTTTTTCGTGTTTTTCTTCTTCTTATTAATTAATTTGACCTTAAGTAGTGTATAATGTCGAAAAGCATAAGCACTAAACATTTAAAAAACACAATATAAAGCTGATTACAGTATTATATATAAAAATAATAATTTTGAAAAAAGCTTAATTTGTAATTAAAAAAGCCTTGTAAATAAAATACTTTGTAGACTACTGAACTTAAAAAACAAAAACAAAAAAAAAAAACCTCTCAGCAGAGGCCCACTCCCTTTGCTCCTGTCTTGCCAGGGGCACTTCCTCTTTGTTTCAGAGCCTCCTGTGTTGCTGCCTCCTCCTTCTTTGATTCTTCCTGAAAGAATTATAGCCAAGTGCCAGCAGCAGGGTGCTTTCTCCCAACTGGCCAAGATGGGCCAGAGGCATTTGAATTTGTAACTACACATCTACTGGTGGGATACTTCATGAGCAGCATGGAGTGTCCCAGTCTGCCATTCCACAGCATTTCACTGTCACAGACTCAACTTCCCCAAGGGTCATGGAGCTCCTCCAGCGTTAAGGACTGCATAGGCCAATCCATGAAAGCTGGGGCTGTCCTACGGAGGTGTGAAGCAAACAAAATAGCTGTGGGAAATAGCTGGCAAAAGATAATATTCTGTCAAACAAAGGTTTTTTGAGGGTGAACATGTTTCACCACTCATCCAAGTGGCTTCTTCAGTTCAGAACTGGAAAACACATTTCATACCAGTAAAAGCTTACAATTAAACAAAGAAGATGCATAACCTGTTTGGTTTGGATAGCAATAGGATGACAATAGTGAGGCAGCGGCAGGATATTCAGCGAACACCCTCTCTGAATCTTAAATTCAACCAAGGAGACTCCTGTATGAAAAGAGCTGACCTCAGACAGCACTTTAAGAGTTTCTCTCAGCCAGCAACAACCCACCTGCGGCTGCACCTGGGATTGCAGGACTGTGTAAAGACACAGAGTAACAGGTAAAGGCGTAGTAAGACAACGTCTTAGCTATAAGACCACTGCACTGAAGAACACTGATTTTGATTCATACGTGGCTTCTGTCTGCTGTCTGCTCCACCTCGGACCTCTTTCCACTGCTGGATTTCGACAGCCCAACTACCGATCCTAAAATAGATCAGATGAAGATGAGTTTGGAAGCACTGCAGGACAACATTGTTAAATGGTCTTGGCAAAAACAACTGAAAGTACAGAAGCAAATTGACTAGAAAACAAAGTCAACAACATGGACCAGTAGCACCGCTGCTGGAACATATGAAGGTCATTGACATCTGCCGCGCTGTGCTCCCAGAGGCTGGACATTCCCTGAATAACATCGACATCTACCATTCAGTCGGCCAGTGCCAGGAAGACATGACCTGTCGCAGGCAGCAGTGCGACAGGTCATGTAGTGGAGTGTCGTCCTCTGGTCCAAAGGTTGGCGGTTAGAATCCCGGTCCTGAAATAAACATCCTTGGTTGAGCGGTCAGATCCAAAGGCCCACAGTTTGGTGGTGCGATTCCAGCTACTGCCATTGTGTCCTTGAGCAAGACACTTACCCTGCCTTGCCCGCAGTGTCTGCATATTCTGGTGTATGAATGTGTGTGTGAATGGTTGAGTGGTTCCATGATGTAAAGCGCTTTGAGTGCTTTGGTGAGACAAATACAAAGACAAAGACAAAGACAAAGACAAAGACAAAGACAAGGAGAAGCACAATGAATGCTGTCTCCAAAAAAAATAGAGGTGCTCAGTCGGCCGCCGTCCCACCGATCATTCTCAGGTCGATCACACTTTACATGCTAGACTATCACATATACTTTGCCTCAATTTCAGTTGCTGTGCAGTAGCATCATTTAATCCTCCTGGTTAAAACATGCTCTTGATGTGATTATTTATACCCACGCTGTATCCCCCTGCTTGCCCCCCGAGCAGACCACAACTTGTCCATTCAGGGCTGGGAAAACTGCAGTGAACAGTACATTGGAGAAACACAACAACCACTCCAACATTGTGTGGAGAGCAGCTCAGGAGCCCAGTCTGCCGTACAGCTCCATCTCAAATCCATCAACCACTTCTTTGGGGACAGTGAAGTGCAAATGCTGTCAAAGGAGAAGGGGTGGTTTGAGAAAGGGGTTTTGTTAGCAAAGACAATCCAATGAATGGAAAGGGGTCTAAGGTAGAACTGGTCTCCATTAACACCTCCATCCTTAATCGTATTCATCGAATTTTCTTTTGCAATCAAGCTTAAAGGTGTACATTGAAGATTTTCTGTGCAGTTAAAATCTACAAATACTATGTCAGTGTCATATACATTTAATACTACACATACTTTTCAACATAACACATCACAGAAATCCCAAATTGTAGACGGAAAAGTAAAGTTTTGTGCGCATCTCACATCTGTTTGTGTGGAATGTGCTTGTCCATGCGTGGCTCTGTGAATCGTGGAGGGGTACACTGGCCGACATCTGTTCCTACGTCTGAAATGGTGCTGTGTCCATGCAGATCTCTGGGTGCAACAGCGTGAGCACACTAATACGCTCTGTAAGGTTCATTTAGGCGTCCATACCCACTGTACCTTCAGTAATACGACTCTGCGCACTTTGCTGCCTCATGTAAGCGTTAAACTGGATAAAATGTCGCTAGCTTTTATACGTTGACATTACCGGGACAAACAAACAGTCTTCGGATCAGAACTTTGAAGTTGTCCGCGAGCTGAGAGCTTCACTGCGACGATTTTTATAGGACTGGGTTAATTGCAATGGAAATCACGCTGTCAAGGAATGCAAATTGCAAATGGTGCAATTATTATTCATTATTATGTAATTCCCACTGCAAATATTCTCAGTCTCAGTGGGGTCTTGTTATGCATAAACCCTGCCAACTCTGTAGTTTAGACCCCTTCAAACGTGAAATGTGGAGATGCTTCCAAATCATGTTTCAGTCTCAAATTTTAATGCTTCAGTTCATGTGCTCTGCAATTTGAAACTGGATTTTAAAACATATTTAGATGGAATGTGTGTTAGAAAATGTTTAGGTTTGACTAAAGACATGATTTTGGATTCATTTCTCTGTTGGGCAGCATTTTTGGAAACAGGAGTAGTAGTTCCCAGCAGCTTTTAGTTTGTAAGAACAGAAGAATCACTAATACCTCGTGGCCTTTGCCCTCGCACCTCTCAAGGGAGTTAGTGGATTACAAGATATGATACAGTTTGAGTCAGTATTCTCAGAAAAGGCTTTCAGAGTAAATATTTGTCAATAACTGTCCTTGAATTTCCAATATAATATGCCTTAAAGTTGCTGTACCAGAGAAAAACAGAACTAGTTCATTTGAAACTGCTTGCAGAGGTTCATGGATTCACACTTAAATATAAGTGTAAATATAAGAATATCCTCCGAGCATCTTAATTACTCGTTATTTATATATACTCATGAGCGCTTTTCAAAACCCCCTGAGGCAGTCACTGTAAAGCTAACAACAACCAGTACGCTAACTATACTATATAGCTTTGCGAAGAATACAACACAACATAATAATCATGCCTTACACTTGCAATGCACTTTACAGACTGCGCTACACTGTCTTGTTCATTATTCTTTATTCATTATTCATTCTTTCATTATTCTTTCACAATCAGTGCTAGGAAACCCTGTATGTAGCCACAGCCGTCCTGGGGCAGACTGACGGAAGCGAGGCTGACCTTAGGCCTTAGCTTTCAAGATTTGTCGAGATTGGGTGAGCAGGTACGGCCATGACAACTGGAAGAAGAGAGCTCATTTTCAGGCAAATACGTAGATGCTGTTACAATATATCTGTGATAGGGCAATAGTAATTTAGAGGATACTTTAAATAAAATAAAAATGTGTACAGGCCCTTTAAATTCCTAAAAAATGATGATGATTGTTGTTCTGGAAAAACGCTATAAATATTGCACACAAAAAAAAAAGAATAGATGAAAAGCGAACATAAGGGCAAAAAGGGATATTTTTGCACTTTTGGTTCACTTTTATATGATTTAATCTCGACCAAGACATTTACAGATGTTCACATTTCAAACGGATTGCTGAAATATCTTTCGGATTACGCACTAAAGAAATTCAGATATTTATTTTTTGTCAATATCAGCAGCCCAAACACCATCTGCAATTAATCTTCCCACAATGACACCAATTACAAAAATAGAAGCAATGTCTCAGCGCAAGCATATTTTACATCAACAAAATTATTTGAATCCAACTGGCAAAGAAGCTGTTTTTTTATATTGATCTGTTTAATGAGTAAAATAAGTAAAAATAGAATTCAGACTTGTGGACTAAAGCGCACAGACATCATAATGGTTTCGCAGGGTGAAGTACATACAGATAAGCCATCTGGCAGCTCGCACCCTTCTGACATTTGAGAAATGCCATCCCCAATCATTCCTCATCCCACACTAAGGATTGTTTTCAGAATGGGCAAAGGAAAGCCAATGGTCAATATACAAAGATAGAATAGTCTTAAATTAATAAAAATGAAATTAAAAACATTTGATATAATATTTTGACCAAATGTGTTAGCCATGAAACTTTAAAAGCTGAAAATTCTGTTCTGTTTCATTCACTTGACGTAATTCACAGTTCTTTTTTTAAATTATTATTTGTTTTTTAATTAATTCAGTTTCATTTAATTAAAAAAAAAGTTCAATTATAATTTCTCAGCACAAGTTTTCACACTTTGCTTGAGTGAAAAATCTGAAAGAAAATACATGCAAAGGAATAAATAACAGAAAATGTGTTGCCATCAGAGGTCCAGAACAGCAGATCGCTCCTGGGGTGCTACAGTGTGTATATGAGCTTTATTTACAGTGAAAATCCTCACACCAGCTTATAGTTTTATTCAGCGCTCACTCATGAGGCTTTTTGGGCAAGAACAAAGAGCTCTTCGGCTTTAGGAACAACACAATATGGAGACGACATGTACAATATGGTCACATTTGAGACATTTACTGTTGTGTCACAGGTTTAAGTTGCCATTTAAAATGTTAAATAAGCTTTTTCTCACACCATTATTGACATTATCACAACAAGCGGGGAAGAGTTCAGTCTGTTTAAGAGTCTGGAGAGCAAACAAGTGTTGTGGGGTGATGTACAAAGAAGCGTTTACATTGTATCGTATCATAATCATTGTATTAATTAACTCAAGCTCATGATGTTTCGGTTCCTCCTCAAACCATCTGCAAAGGTTATACTGCCCTCTGATGGTCGAAATGTGTAATGCAGGACATTTCTTGGCTTAATATTGACCAGCAAGGGTAAATATAGAACACAGTAGCTCAAATGTTACAATAGAATTATAATAATCATTTAAATAACCTAAATTATAGTTTTAAATACATGCAGGATCATCAATTGCCAGCTACTTTAATACATGTGCGACGTTTGTGTCATTGAATTGCTTGCTTGCAGAAGCTAAATATCCTGGTTGCTTGGTAACCATTAGCCCCGTCCACAACGTCCCTCCTTTCTCTCAATATTGTACCATGATTCAGAAGTGACTGTCTGGAAGAGGCACTTGTTTCCATATAGTTCCTTTAACTCTCTTTACAATTAGCTTAAAGCTTTTTAAAACTCATAGTGTGCAATATGCCTGATTGGTTGAAAAGAGGTGGCCCTGGCAAACGCTTCTGCACTAGTTCTTTCCTAACAAAATGCATTCATAATATGCACAGATTATAGATTATAAAGCCAAATATCTTTCCATGAAGTTGCTTCTATCAAACAATGTATAATTTAAAGAGAATTTATCTTAACTACAGTAAATAAAAATCAGATACAGGCCCTTTAATTTTAAACCAGTGTGCCGGGATGTAGTGTGCCTTGAGCAAATGCCACGTGTGCCTTGAAAATATGTCCCATAGATTTAATTAACTACATTACTGTTCTAGAGTGTCTTGAGCAACTTCTTCACCAAAAAAGAAAGTATAAAGAGTGGTACCAGCACGGACAGTTCAATATTAAATGGCATGATTTGGTGATATATTAGTAGGTAATGGGCTTAAATAAGGTAGAAAAACATCCCCTTGCACAACACATTTCAACCACAATGATTAAATAAATAAATACAGTACATAAATAGGATAGGGTTAGGGTTTGGGTATTGACATTTTTCTCCTAACCCTAACAAAAAAACAACAACAAAAAACAAACAAATAAATAAATAACACTTCCTCAAAATTATCAGAGTTGAGAGAAGTCGGGAGACTAGAACTATTAATTACAATTTAAAAAAAATTAAAAATGAATTACACTTGAGACACACTTACCAATACGGTCAATGCTTGATCTGCCCATGGCTACTTACTTTGAGAAGGTACATTTGTCTTGTGTTTCAATTTTTTTTATCGACACTTTTACCAGACGAATACGTTTTGAGTGATATGAGCTGCCAGCCCTAAAAGACCTACAGATGTACAATGGAAAACATACATTTCTCCATGAATTAAAATGTCTTGATTTGAGGATATTAATCGTTTTGACTATAAGATCAGTTAAGACTATTTGATGGAACAAGTATTTTACTCGTTTCAAACCATTGTGATTTGTTTTAATAGGCCACATTACTTTTTTATTTAAAGGCACATTATCTTATTTTTTTTTACCCCATTTGCAAATTAATTTTCTTAGTCAAATGATCGCATTATCAATCAGAAATACATTGAAACCAGTGAAATATTCTGCATCACATCAGAAATTCGATCTCATCAGAATCAGAATCAGAATTACTTTTATTTATCCCCAAGGGGAAGATATATATAAAATAAGAATAAAATACAATAGCTCTATAATTATCAACCCCATTTAACTTAACTTATAAAGTGTCTTTATTAATCAACTAAACCCCCGATATGAACAATTTACAATAAGCTTAACTATACTATTCTTGTCTATTTACATATTCACATGTACAGTTTATAAGTGCACAGTGGGCTTAATATTGCACATTGACTTCACAAGAGGATTTTTACAGCACAGAGTTCAGTAGTTTGATGGCGACAGGCAGGAATGATTTCCTGTGTCTCTCGGTGGAGCATCGTGGCAGTAACAGTCTGTTGCTAAATGAGCTCTTGACCAGCACTTTGTGGAGCGGGTGGGAGGGAAAGTCCAGAATAGTCCTGATTTTGGACAACATCCTCCTCTCCGACACAATAGTCAGAGAGTCCATCAAGTCAAAACTACTCAAATCCAGATTAAAAATGATAAATTCAAGTCATTTTTAGCTTAAGGTGTTGTGGAAAAGTGTTTATCCTCGAGTGTCCCCGTCTTTGTCGCCTTATTAGTCCTGCCTGAGCGGCGCTGGACCTGCTCAACCAGAAAATACGTCACCAATTTCTGTCATTATGTGGCCGTTTTGAAGGATCCCAGGGTTCACATGTCAGCCTCTCCTGCCTCTATGATCCTGTTTAAACTGGCCCTGTCGACACGGCGCTATCTCAGGGTCACTCATTACCAAACTTTTGTCTATTAACTTCCAAAGCACTGCTGAACTCCAGGTGATGTTGTCTACTTATCACAGCGTCCTTCTGTAGAGCACACCAAACGTAGAGAGACTGAGACAGAGAAATTTGGACAGGAGCTCCTCCCCCTGCAGGTCTCTTGTGAAAATACACTCCCAGTAAATAATGCCAAAAGCTTATTTTCTTTTTCTCTTTTTAAATTCCTTTTTATTGAAATAAGGAAGTACAATCACATACAAAGCATTTCATGTCGCCAAATATAAAAAAGAGAGCCAAGGTTTCTCAGGAGAGGTGTCTTCGGGTCGGCGTCAGGAAATGTTGCAGCTGGTTTTCTGCACAGAGACAGACTTACAAGGCAAGGTAAAAATCTTACTTAGTTCTACTTTAAGGAAATGTTATGTAAAATCAACTTTAATTTACTTAATATTTTTACAACAGCGTTTCCTCGTAATTATTTTAAGTTGTCGTAGAAAGGATGACAACCTCTGAACCCCTTTCTACGATGGACCACACCTGGACGAATGAGGGTTTACATCGACGAATTCTGGAGAATTTTAAGTTGTGTTTTGATTCATTCATGTTTGAGTTCATCCTGTACTGTCCTGTAATTGGGGCTTGAGGCTCAGAAAAGTCCTGTTTTCACATACCCCCTATTCCCGCCCACTTCCCTGTACTTAGTTGTGATTGTTTTAAAAACTTTAGACTTCAAGTGAAACATAAAGGGTTATAAAATGTCATGTATAGCCACTTAAAAACATACGTAAATAAAAATCCGCTGCTTGTTACGGTGAAATGTCTCTATGAAGAGGAGGGGCTTAGCAAATCAGCAGATTTGAACAGGAAGTCAATGATGCTGTTTCTGTTACTAAGCCATTTTAGATTAATATTGCGATTTACAATAAACAAAATATAAAATGACGATCCAACTATGTTATAGTTCAATATTAAGTACCTGAAAAAAAAGGAAAAAAAACATATCACGTCTCATTTAAGCCCGTTCAATGTCAGTAATTGGTTTTCCTGCAGTACAATTGCTGATACTAGGAGAAAGTACTGCACTCTACTTTCAAAATATTTTACTTACTTATTTTGTACTTTTAAGACGTCAATTAAAATGTCCAGCCAAACACTTGACAAGTGGCTAAGAATAAAAAACAAGGTTAATGTATAACAGAGCATCTAAAATTATAACCATTAAAATAGCAAGACATAGCAACAGGAGACTTGGAAATGGAGGGGTAAAGTACAAACCCTGTCAATGCAAATGACTTCACACATAAGCACAATAAAAACAGGATTCCAAGTGACAACAGGTTGACTATTTTGACGTGCTGAAAGGTCCCATATTCTGCTATTTTCCCCTTTACACAGTCTATTCTAAGGGCTTTGTTGATTAATTTTTGCGTTGTGCAATATCCATAACATAATAGAAAGGGGTTCAGAGGTTGTCATCCGGACGCCGTTTAAAGATCGAGACGTTTCGACTTTTATCCAAAAGTCATTGTCAATCGATTGACAATGATTGACAATGACTTTTGGATAAAAGTCGAAACGTCTCGATCTTTAAACGGCGTCCGGATGACAACCTCTGAACCCCTTTCTACGACCTGTAAGGCTACCTGGACGAATGAGGGTTTACATCGACGAAACTATAACATAACAGTTTCCAAAAGTGGTCCAGTGAAGCCGAAGAAGCCTTTTCCACGCTAAAAACTCTGTTCACCTCTGCTCCTGTCCTTACTCACCCAGATCCTTCCAGACAGTTTATTGTTGAGGTTGATGCTTCAGACTCCGGTCTGGGAGCGGTCCTGTCTCAGCGGTCGCCGAAGGATCAAAAGATTCATCCATGTGCCTTTTTCTCTCGACGTCTGTCCTCAGCTGAGGTAAACTATGACATTGAGAATAGAGAACTTTTGACAGTAGTTCTGGCTTTGCAGGAGTGGAGACACTGGCTGGAGGGCGCAGAGCATCCTTTCATAGTTTGGACTGATCACAAGAACATGTCATATCTACATTCTGCCAAGAGACTCAACTCTCGACAGGCTAGATGGGCACTCTTCCTGGGAAGGTTTAATTTCATCCTCACCTATCGTCCTGGTTCCCGGAATATTAAACCCGATGCTTTGTCTCGTCAGTCCACTCCAGATGTCGCAGAGTCCAAGCCGATGTCCATCCTGCCCGCTTCATGTGTGGTTGACGATCCAGATGACTCACCTGAGATAGCGCCTTTTTCTGACCTGGTAGGCTCTGTTCATTGGGAGATCGAAAGGGCGGTCCGAGAGGCTCAACAAACCCAACCAGACCCAGGTAACGGCCCGCCTAACTCCTTATTTGTGCCAGAGGCTATGCGAGCTCAAGTTTTACAGTGGGGGCACAGTTCTAAACTGACCTGTCATCCCGATTTCCATCGGACTTTAGAATTCGTCAAACAGAGATTTTGGTGGCTGTCTATGAACAATGATACCCGCTCTTTTGTTGCTGCTTGTCCTACTTGTTCCCGACGCAAGTCCAGTCATCAAGCCCCTTCAGGTCTCCTCAATCCCTTACCTATTCCCAGTAGACCAGAGGGGGGCAAACTAAGGCCCGGGGGCCACATGCGGCCCTTTTGGCATTTTGATCCGGCCCGCGAAGCATTCAATAAAAAATTGTATGAGTTAGGTGTGGTGCATTTGTCATTTTATAGTTTCCTGAGCAGCTGCTTGTTCATTAAAAATCAGTTTTGAGAACAGCCACCACTAGAATAACACCAAACTTTGATGCATTGGATAAAAGGAGTGATCAACTGCACTGTTCCCACTAAAT
Organism: Rhinogobius similis; assembly: GCA_019453435.1. Lineage (NCBI taxonomy): Eukaryota > Metazoa > Chordata > Actinopteri > Gobiiformes > Gobiidae > Rhinogobius > Rhinogobius similis. Next base: position 29,397,658 of record CM033630.1, on the reverse strand, counting down.
AAAGGTAATGATTTTTGCTATTCTGTAGTAATTTTTTTGTGTATTTTAGGCATTAAGTCTATGTGTAGTAGCGTGTGTAAAATGGTCCGGCCCCCAGGCAAGTGTAAAAATCCAATGTGGCCCTTGCGTCAAAATAATTGCCCACCCCTGCAGTAGACCATGGTCCCACATTGCAATAGATTTTGTCACTGGGCTTCCCAACTCTGACGGAAATACTGCCATACTCAGTATTCTGGACCGTTTTTCCAAAGCGGTGCACTTTGTTCCCCTCCCTAAATTGCCCACTTCCACTGAAACTGCTCATCTTTTGGTCCTCCATGTGTACAGGCTCCATGGAATTCCGATAGACATTGTTTCTGACAGAGGGCCGCAATTTACTTCTCAAGTGTGGCGCACTTTCTGTCAAGCCATGGGTACTTCTGTTAGCCTCTCTTCCGGTTACCACCCTCAGTCCAACGGCCAAACGGAGCGAACGAATCAGGACCTGGAGTCGGCATTACGCTGTGTCACTGCCCGCAACCCATCCACTTGGAGCTCATACTTACCTTGGGTCGAATACGCTCACAATTCCCTAGTGTCCTCCGCCACAGGTATGACTCCATTCATGGTTTTGTTGGGTTTTCAGCCTCTTCTTTTCCCTGATCAGGAGCAGGATATAGCTGTTCCGTCTATACAGGCACATGTAAGGTGCTGTTGGCATATTTGGAGGGCTGTTCGAGCCGCACTGCTGCGCACAGCAACTCGGACTCAGAAGTTTGCTGATAGGCGTCGTAGACCATCTCCGCTTTACCAACCTGGACAGAAGGTGTGGTTGTCCACCCGTGACCTCCCCCTCCAAGTTGAATCTAAAAAGTTGGCGCCTAAGTTTATTGGTCCTTACGTCGTTGAGAAGGTCATCAATCCTGCGGTTGGCCGCCTCAGGTTGCCTCCCTCCCTGAACATCCATCCGTCGTTCCACGTTTCCCTTCTCAAGCCTGTCTCGTCCTGCCCTCTCAGCCCTCTGGCCGATCCCCCTCCTCCCGCCCGGGTCATTGATGGCTTCCCGGTCTACACAGTGCGTCGGATTCTGGACATGCGCAGCCGCGGAAGGGGTTTCCAGTACCTGGTTGACTTGGAGGGGTATGGTCCGGAGGAGCGCTCCTGGGTCCCTTGCAGCAGTATTTTGGATCGGTCACTCCTTCGGGACTTCTACCGGTCCTTCCCTGACAGGCCTGGTAGGACGTCTGGTGACGCCCGTTAGGAGGGGGGGGGTACTGTCATGTCCTGCATGGCCTTGCCTCCTTCGTGCTCCCCTCCCTTTCCTTCTCCCTGCAATCAAGCACCCTTCAAATATCCAGCTCTCCTCCAAGACTCTGCCAGATTGTTATCATCCTACACACGGTGAAATTCTCGGCAACTCTGTTTTCTGCAGTTTTTGGAGATTATTCTACTTACCTGTTTTTTCGCCTCCAGTTGTGGTTCTCCAGCCAGCTCCAAGATCCAGCCCTGCTCAACTTCATCTGCCTTCAGCCCTCCAGTATCCAGATAATAAAACGTGTTAATTTTGATTTGGTCTTTTGTCCATTTTTGGGTCCCTCCATTGTGAAGCCATAACACAAAGTCCACCGCTCTCCGATTGGCCACTGGCTCATTAAGGTGTTATTGGGTGGGACCGGCCGCGTCCTGTCCGTCTTCCGCGGGGCCCTCACTGCTGCCGGCCCACTGCCTGCTATGCACGCACAGGGACGTGGGCTCTAGACCTGCCTCCGTGTTTGTCTTAATGGTCGCAGTGCCAGACAACGAGCCACCATGAGGACCAAGAAGGACGCAGAAGAAACGCCGACAGTCGTAGTCACTCGATTCACTGAAGGTAAGCTCTGTCCATGTCAAACTGTTACAACAAATGTGCAACTTTTAAAAGGAAAAGTATGTTGAAAGTTTGCGTTTGACAGTTGTGAAAAATATTTGAAGACAGTGTGAAAAGTGATTATTGCATAGGCGCGCTTCTGTATTTGACATAATGTTCTTGCGGCTGCAGAATCGGTGCTTTATTACATTATAATAAATCACATTGCTGAGCCTGGGTACATGTGCACATACTGTATTTAATGTTTGACTACAAAGTGGAAGGCTGTGTGCTTTGCCTTGCATGTTCCGTTACACATTTATAGCCACGGAGCCATCAGTCAGTCAAATATTCTCCATCACATTCAGTAGCAAATGTCATCAAGTCAGCCATCATAAATCCACTGTTCCTCCCAGTCTGTTTATGTATTTTTAATAGAACACTTATTACGAATCACATCCTCTGCAATTGAGTGTCGTCCTGGGTGTCTTTAGGGGTCATTTTATGAGAGATTAATATGTTACAGTCGGTGTGTACACTTGTGACGACCCGCTTGACCTCAAAACATGACTATATAGTGCTGCATGTTATGACTTTGTGCAAGCTCAGTGGCGGACTTGGAAATTGGACTTGGAAACAAGGCAAATTTAAGACCAGGCCCCTGATTTTCTGTAACTTTTCTGTTGTGTCTCTTGAATTATTCTTCAAAGGAAGCTTTTTTTTTTTTTTTTTTTTTCATGAGATTGCCGAACATGTTCATAATTTTGGGGGGGTAAGTGAACTATTGGAGAATTCAAATTGACACGTGCATTGTGGAATACTTTACATGTTCTAAACAGCATTAGGGGGGTTTGGAGGTCCTACCACAGAAGAATATTTAAGAAATGCGACCATGTCGCCCATCGAGGCAACTGTTGTTGTGATTTTGGGCATTATAAAAATAAATTGATTTGATTTGATTTGATGTGTCCTGTGTGTTGATGGTGTTCCAGATTTTATAATGTTACATTTTCTTTTTCTACTCCCAGACTACTTTGTTGATCTTTTTCATGTTTAAAAGTACTGTGCACTATTTTATTGTGAAGGGCATCTTGTAGCCTGTTGCCTAATGGGAAGTCACCCACTGTGCATGCTTCAGCTATGCAGTGGTCACTGGGTGCATATGGGACGTATACTGAAGTTATGATAAAAGTGTTTTGGGTTTGATATGTGATGATTAAGGTGAGACAATTAAATTGAAAGTATTTTTTTTTATTAAAATGGCCAAAATTGCACATACTTGAGACATTGGGACATTTTTGGGTCCATTTATACATATTAGTTACAAAAAAGAGGGGTCTTGGATTTCTTATTTAGATTTTTAGTTGACCCGAATTGGCCCAAAAATTCAAAATTTGCCTCATTTTTTCGACTTAAAACTTTAATAAATTGGGCTTGGAATTAGATATTAACAAATCGTTCTGTAGGTTCTGTCAAAATCTTGTTAAATCCAAGATTATAGTTTGGTGTGTGTGGGATCTACTAATCTAACGCCTGATGCACACTGACTCCGGTCCGGCTCTGGCAAGACTTGGAAAGTGCTTAAAATCAATGCGCCCTGTCACACCGACCTCGGAGCTCTGCGGCCGCAGGTCCAGCAGCCGCGCTGGTCTCCGGAAAGAATCCGCAAGAAGTCTATTTTTGCCGGACGCCGCAGCGGTCTGGTGCGGCTTTCATGTCATTTGACGAGTGCTCTCGCGCGAAACCACGTGAATCTACGTGACTTTCGTCAAAAACGGACCGCAGTGAACCGGAGCTGGTGTGACAGGCAATCTGCAAGAGACCGCGACCGGACTGGACTCAGTGTACACTAGGCGTAAGGCTGATCTTTACGTCTCTGTGGGAGGAAAAATAATTTTAAGAAAACAGCCTTTCAGGTTACAATGTCCCAGAGAAATCTATGGATGAAGTGGATTAAATGAAGTAATAAACATCTTCAGGAGCAGATTGGACAACTTTGTTGTTTTCACATGAAAGCCGATTGGTTGAGTGTAGTGTAGTTTTGCCTGAACTGGATACATTTGCAATATACAAGAACTCTAAAACAGGCATTATATATTTTTATTTTCTGGTAATGGGTTCTTTTCATGAGAGTATGGAACAGAATGTCATAAAATTGAACAATCTCAATGGCGACAAGCAGGCGACTCCACTAAATCAAAGTATTTTATGGCATTTACAACACCTGACATTGAATGAATGAAAGAAAGATGCCATACAGACTATAATTACTATATCGACTATCGATCAATATATGATACAAGGACAATATATTTTCAGGCTCAGAAATTTTCACGTGTACCTTTTCTTTGGACTAGTAGGGCATTTTGTCTTGTATTAGACCTACATGACAACAATTGCACAGCAGTTTGCCCATTAATTAACATGTATGACAAAGTAGAGATGCTATAAATAAATAGTTATGTGTTTCATTATGTGTTTTATCTATTTATTGCTGGCCATATTTCACAGCACAGTTCACAAAAGTGCATCAGTGGTTTCAAGTAGTTTCAGTATACTGTGATATTTTAACTTCATATTTTGTTATCATGACAGGCTTGCATACAGTGGAGCATTCCAGACAAAGCAAAAACATGTTGATGACAAGCAGGTGATGACCCTCCACTGAAAACGCTTCCATTGTGCAGCTTTAACAGGCTGTGTGCTGTACTGTGCTGCCCCCTGCTGGAAGACAGTTGAAAATGTAACCTTAACTCAACAAGACGAACAGGAAAAACAAAGGTTAGACTCAATTTGTAGCATCTGTAGCCAGCACAAACAAACACCGCAATCTGGCCGTCATCCACCCAACATCAAACCCACGCTGTCCTGCACACATAAAAGTGACTGAGCTCCCAAGGTGCACTCTCTAATTTATATACACACTGACTTTAATGTCAATTAAGAGGAGCTTGTAAAGTTTTACAAGGCTTGTAACATGAAGAATAATAAAAGCTGAGACATAAAACAGTAATTACATCCTGTAAAGGAATTTAGGTGAAATCTACACTGCTTTAAACAGGGATTCAAGTTATAACGCATGGGTTTTATCTTGCAAAACTACTCTAGCTACTCTACGAGATGGTGATGCACTGGTCTGAGAGGGGATTCTTTGTTTTATGTCACTTACATTTCAACTTTCTACATTACAGTTCATCAGCAAGGATTGTAGGGCTATACAACACGATATATATGATAATGTCACAATCCCGCAATACATTCTGTGATGTATTGCTATTATTTTTTAACAATGGCGTTTCTTCGTTAAACCACAACCTGCACAAATATACTTCAAAATACAATCATCAAAACATTGTGTCAAATGTGTTGCCAAAAAAAGGGGGAAAAAAGTACCTTTCTCTGAACAAGTAACACAACTGTTGTCCTGTCATAAACTACTCAGCTGCCCACACAATTGATTTTATCACTACATTTGGTAGATACAGATATTTAGCACAACCCTATGCTGTAGAGAGTAAACCTGCCAGTGCCACTTGCACAGGTTGTAGCTCATGCAGAGGTCCATGTTTTCTCTGAGCTGTGTGAAGCTCATGTGACGAGCTGCTGTCACAAACATGTCCCTAATATAGATCAGAAACACTGTTGACCTTTGCTCCCATGAGCACGCTGAGTACTCTCAATATGCACGCAGTAAAATCTTTTACAATAATGACTACAATAATGCAACATTATAAAACTTCAGAGCTGTGGCAAAATGTGGGCAGAACGTTGGTAATGATATTATTTTAACAATTAACAAGCCACAAAGGCGATTGATTTATAGTCTAATAATACAGATCTGAAGTCTTTCTTACTGTTGATGTTGCACTAATCTACATTTTTTTCTGTTGTCCGGGTTGCAGTTACTGAGAAGTTAATTTATACTCTTCTAATCAAAGTCTAGGGACCAAAGACAGGGGCGTGGCAACATATTTTGGGTCCCCGGTACAAACCTCCTTAGTGGGCCCCTTATACATAACTATATATATATATATATATATATATATATATATATATATATATATATATATATATATATATATATATATATAAAAAAAAACATTCCCTGCTCACCCTCCGCGGGTGGTCACATCCATCTCTGAGCTCGGGTCCTCTACCAGAGGCCAGGGAGCTTGAGGGTTCGGCGCAGTATCTTAGCTGTTCCTAAATCAAATCAAATCAATTTATTTTTATAATGCCCAACAACAGTTGCCTTGATGGGCCACAGGTAGAAAGCAGTTCAGATAACTGTCCCAGAATGCCCCTGTCCTTTGACCCTCCTTCGCGGCGAGGAAAAACTACAAAAAACCCCATGGGAAAAAGTAGAAACCTCGGGGAGAACCACAGTGAAGGAGAGATCCTACTCCCACGGACGGACAGGCTGCAGATCCACTTGGACTGTGGAGCCAGAACCACTCAAGAGGGAGGTGGCTTTAAAGAGTCCTCCAGGCGGACAAGGAGCAGTCCACCCAGTATAGAGAGATCCTCCAGCAGGAGACGAGGAACAGTTCATCTAAAGTAGAAGGAGTTTGTCCAGGCAGACGAGGTATGGCTAATCCAGCTGTCCAGGCGGGTGGCGCATAGATCGTCCAGTGTACAGATCGATCCTCCAGACAGGTGGGGGTGGGGGGGTCGTCACTGGAGCAGCCGCCGCAGCGCCTGAAACAGTCTCCACTCCCCGGGGGGAAGTGGAGAGAAAGAGAAACATGTGAACAGCAATGAACAGACTACAGTTGAAGTAATATTAAATATTGTTGATAGGTAAAGTAGGAAGAACCAGAGGATAGTGTTCAAGCTGCCATACTTCCCCCAGCAGACTTGCTCCAAGGTCAGCATAGCTAAAACTGTAGGTTTTTATTTCTGTTCCTAACTGGCCTGACCATAAGCTATTTCAAAGAGGAACGTTTTGAGCCTGGTCTTAAATGTAGAGACTGTGTCGGCCTCTTTTACATGAACAGGGAGCTGGATCCATAACATAGGAGCTTGGTAGCTAAATGCTTGACCTCCTACTGTGCTTTTAGAGACTCTGGGGACTAACAATAGTCCAGCATTTTGAGAACGAAGAGCTCTGTTTGGATGGTACGCTACTATTGCATCTTTGAGGTAGGATGGGGCCATATTGTTTATAGCTTTATAAGTCAGGAGGAGGATTTTAAATTTGATTCTAAACTCAACAGGAAGCCAGTGAAGAGACTCCAACACTGGTGAAATATGATCTCTTTTTCTAGTACCTGTTAATAATCTTGCTGCTGCATTTTGAACCAATTGAAAGCTTCTTATAGAGCTTTTAGGACACGCTGTAAGCAGAGCGTTACAATAGTCTAATCTGGATGTGACAAATGCATGGATGAGTTTTTCGGCATCATCTCTGGGCAGGATTTTTCTAATTTTGGCTATGTTACGCAGATGAAAGTAGGCTGTTTTACAGGCTTGATTTATATGTGCTTTGAATGAGAGATCTTGGTCAAATAGAACCCCAAGGTTTCTTACAGTAGAGCTGGGGGCTACAGTGATATTGTCCAGAGAAACTATCTGGTCAGATAAAGAGTCTCGCAGGTGCTTAGGGCCCAGCAGAATGGCCTCGGTTTTTTCAGGGTTAACGAGCAGATAATTAAGAGTCATCCAAGTTTTTATGTCTTTCATGCAGGCACTAAGTCTGTCTACTTGATGGGTCGGATCAGGTTTCATTGATAAATACAGCTGAGTGTCATCTGCATAGCAGTGTTAATGCCATGCTTTCTGATGATCAGACCTAAGGGCAGCATATAAAGTGTGAACAGAACTGGACCGAGTACTGAACCCTGCGGCACACCGTAGGTTACTTTAGAACATGGGGAAGATCTCTGGTTTACATTAACAAACTGGTACCTATCAGATAGATAGGATTTAAACCAGCTAAGGGCGGTTCCACTGACACCTTTATCACATTCTAACCTCTGAAGTAGAATGTTGTGGTCGATGGTATCAAACGCTGCGCTGAGGTCCAACAGAACCAGGATTGAGACCTGTCCATCATCAGCAGCTAATAACAGATCATTTGTGACTTTAACTAGTGCAGTTTCAGTGCTGTGGTACGCACGGAACCCTGACTGAAAAACTTCAAAGAAATTATTGTCCTGCAGGTGGCGACGAAGCTGTTTAATCACAATTCTTTCAAGGATTTTAGAGACAAAGGGCAGATTAGAAATAGGTTTATAGTTTGCCAGTATGTCGGGGTCTAGATTAGGCTTTTTCAAAAGTGGTTTAATCACTGCATATTTGAAGGACTGAGGGACGTAACCGCTTTCTAGTGAAGTATTTATTATATTAAGAATGGGATTTATAATTAGGGGGAGAATTTCTTTGAGGAGTCTACTTGGGATTGGGTCTAAAATACAAGTTGATGTTTTGGAGGACATAATGACTGAAGTTATCTCTGCCTGATCAACAGCAGTGAACCTATCTAGTATTACTGAAGGATTTGTATGGGACACTATAGCTTTGCAGTCTGGGCTTGCTCAGTACTGATAGTGGGAGTAATTGCATTTAGTTTATCTCTAATAGTTGTGATTTTGCTGCTAAAGAATAGAAGAAAGTCATTGCAGCTTAGAGTAACTGGTATTGAGGGTTCTACTGCGCTGTGACAGTTTGTCAGCCTGGCTACAGTGCTGAAGAGAAATCTAGAGTTATTTTTATTTACTTCTATTAAATTTGAATAATATCTGGTTTGAGCCTTACGCAGAGCCTGCTTATAAGACAGAAGGCAAGTTTTCCATTCTTTTAGGGATTCTTCTGTGTGGGAGCGGCGTAAGGATCTCTCTAGTTTTCTTACCCTTTGTTTGTGAGAACGTAGTTCTTCATTGTACCAGGGGGAGGCTCGTTTTGCCCTGATGACTTTCTGTTTAAGTGGAGCTGCAACATCAAGAGCAGATTTTAGAGAGTTGACCATTGAGTCAACAGAGTTATCGATAGCACTGGGACTGGCGCTGTTAACGACAGGAGCACATGACGTAATATTAAATATTGGTTCTATTATTTCTCTAAACTTTAAAATAGATTTTTCAGATATTGTCCTTTTCATTATAGTTTTAGTCTGAGGAGCTGGATAGTCCTTATGAATAAACTGAAAGGTAATTAGGAAGTGATCTGACATTATTGGGTTTTGGGGGAAGACATTTAGGTCACTAATCTCTATTCCATAAGTTAGAACCAGGTCCAGAGTGTGCTGGTGACTGTGGGTTGGTTTATTTACATTTTGAGTGAAACCAATGCTATCTAATAAAGCGCTAAAGGCATTACTGAGGCAATTATTTTCATTCACATGAATGTTGAAATCCCCAACCACCACAATATTTTCCCAGTCTAATACTAAATTTGATAGGAAGTCAAAGAATTCTGTTAAGAATAATGAATAAGGACCGGGAGGTCGATAGATTATTATGAGCAAAACAGCTTTTTGGTTTTTCCAGTTTGGGCCGGTGATTGATAGGATAAGGCTTTTAAAAGAGCAAGACTCATTATTAATTTTAGGACTCAGGAGTAAACTAGAATGTGAGATTACTGCCACCCCACCTCCCCGGCCTGAGCTCCTGGCAGCTTCAAAGTTAACATGACTCTGTGGGGTGGCCTCATTTAATCTGACATAATCATCTTGTTGAAGCCAAGTTTCAGTTAAAGCTAAAAGATCAATATTATAACCGTTAATTAGTTCATTAACTAAAAGTGATTTGGAGGAAATTGACCTAATGTTTAGCAGTCCACATTTTACATGCTTATTTATTAGTTTATTTGTATCATGTGTAGGGATTATTTGTATTAAGTTATTTGGTCTGACACCTAAATTATCTGTGTTTGGATCTGACTTATTATTTACACGAGGGACACGCACAGTCTCTATTTGCTTTGACTCTGAACACTTGACCTGTGACAGCGCGGGCGAGAGCTTAGCGACAGAGGAGAGACTTAACCAGCTCCTCTGCACCCGGGACTCACATTTAGAGCGTCACTTTAGGCGACTAAGGCTATCGGCCAAATTCCGAACTAAAAGTGATGTACCCTCCGAAGTCGGATGGATGCCATCCCTGCGTATGAGCCCGGGCTTTCCCCAAAACGCACTCCTGTTGGCAACAAAGACTACGTTGTTTTGAGGGCACCAACTAGACAACCAGCAGTTGAATGCTGAAAAGCGGCTGTACATTTCAGCATTGACCCGATTGGGGAGGGGACCAGAAAATATTACGGTGTCTGACATCGACTTCGCCAATTCACACACCGCTCCAACCTGCAATTTGAGCACTTCTGATTGTCTCCGCCGGGTGTCATTACCACCTCCGTGAATCACGATACGCTGGAACCTCTGACTACTCTGTTTTAAAAGCCTAAGGTTTCCTTCGATGTCACCCATTCTGGCCCCCGGATAACTCCTAGCACTGCGCTCTTCTGGACTGAGATGTCTGATGTTCCTCCAGGGATCTGTTGTAACCACTCCTCCAGTTTGGGGGTCACTGCCCCAAGTACTCCGATCACCAGGGGCACCACCTTGGCCTTCACCTTCCAGGCCATCTCCAGCTGTTCTCTGAGCCCTTGGTATTTCTCCAGTTTCTCATGTTCCTTTCTCCTGATGTTGCCATCACTTGGTATCGCCACATCAACCACAACGGCCTTCCTCTGCTCTTTATCCACCACCACGATGTCTGGTTGGTTTGCCATTACCATTCTGTCAATCTGTGCGGAGTAGCGGATATATAACTATATATATATATATATATATATATATATATATATATATATAAAAGCCCCTACATGGGATGTACCACCGGAACATAACTGAACATAACTGGCTGATATCAGGAAATCCTACCAGTGGCTGGAGCGGGTCGGACTAAAGGACAGCACAGAGGCTCATCATGGCTGCACAGGAACAGGCCCTGAGCACCAGAGCGATAGAGGCCCAGATCTACCACACCAGACAAGACCCACGGTGTAGGCTGTGCAAAGAAGCTCCTGAGACAGTTCAACACATAACTGCAGGGTGTAAGATGCTGGCAGGGAAAGCATACATGGAACGCCATAACCAAGTGGCTGGTATAGTGTACAGAAACATCTGTGCGGAGTACGGACTGGAAACCCCAGGGTCAAAGTGGGAAACACCTCCAAAGGTGGTAGAGAATGACCGAGCGAAGATCCTGTGGGACTTCCAGATACAGACTGACAGAATGGTAATGGCACACCAACCAGACATCGTAGTGGTGGATAAAGAGCAGAGGAAGGCCGTTGTGGTTGATGTGGCGATACCAAGTGATGGCAACATCAGGAGAAAGGAACATGAGAAACTGGAGAAATACCAAGGGCTCAGAGAAGAGCTGGAGAAGGCCTGGAAGGTGAAGGCCAAAGTGGTGCCCGTGGTGATCGGAGCACTTGGGGCAGTGACCCCCAAACTGGAGGAGTGGCTACAGCAGATCCCTGGAGGAACATCAGACATCTCAGTCCAGAAGAGCGCAGTGCTAGGAACAGCTAAGATACTGCGCCGAACCCTCAAGCTCCCTGGCCTCTGGTAGAGGACCCGAGCTCAGAGATGGATGTGACCACCCGCGGAGGGTGATGTATATATATATATATATATATATATATATATATATATATATATATATATATATATATGTATGTCCCAGCAAATTTGGTTTGAATTGTTATTTTTTCATTTTTTTATGGTTTCTAAATACACTTAACTCACTAATTTATAGCCATCCAGTGTAGCTACCGGCCAATATTATGATGTGTGAAACCAGTGAAACCAATACCTTTTGCCTCTCTACTTGTTTTTGCTTAATCACAACCAGATGTTAAGTAGTTAAGAATTTCAACGGAAGTGCAACGGACAAGTTGTTTGTATCCAAAGTATGTATTCTTTTTGCCATTTTAAGCTCTGATTGACTGATTTTGAAGTGGATACACAAGACTAGGGTTGGAAAGTAACTAATTAGGAAAACTCATCACTGTAATGGAGTAGATTTTTTTAATTATTGTTCTTTTTTGAGTAGATTTTGAAACCAGTACTTTTGGAATTGAGAAAAATATTAACATTTAATTGTAATTAGTTACATTTAAATGCCATGTGATACTTAACACCACCAGCATCCCAAACATTTCAAACAATGTTGTACTTGACAAGAGCGTTTTAAGTCCAAATTTATGTCCAATCTGTCTTTTTTTTTTTTTAGATATTACTGTCCCAAATATGTGCAATCTTGGCTGTTTTTTACTGATAAAATGCCTTGTTTCTATTTGAAAACAGTAAAAGATGAAAAACTGTGGGTAAACTACAGGAGAAGTTTCAAATCAATGTTTTGAAAGGTCACCTAAAGTACAGTGTTGGCAGCAGTACTTGCACTTGTAATTGAGTAACTGCACTTTTACTTGAGCACACGTTTGCAGTTCTCTTTCCACCACAGCACATGGCACATATGTGAAAAGCAGCTCCTATAGGCACAGGGACCCAGCAGAAACAGCCCTCCCCCTCCACCTCTCCAGTGCGCACGAGGATGTGATTTTACCTCCAAGTGTGAATGTGTCTGACTCACAAGAGTTCTCTGGAGACACGAGAGGCAGGAGCAGCAGGTCAGAGCGGAACGTTATAGAACCAGGAGCACAGAGTATGATGATGGGTTGACCTTTGGGAAGTGTCACACCAAAAACATGGACGGTATGGAGGTTAAGAAGGAGCTGCATTTTGTCCCATCTGGTGAGTTTCTCAGGGTTGGGAAGGTTATGGTACAAAGTACAAAAGGAAAAGTAACATTTTGGGCTCTATACTTTATGTAAGTACATTTGACATAAGATACACTTTATACTTTTACTGCTCAACATTGAGCACAGTGCTACGGAAGCCCTGAGAGGCAAGCTAAATAGAATAAAATGAAATACATAATGGCATAACATGATCAATATCATAATTCTTACCTCCAGTTTGACATTACAGGTATGAAAAATATTTTTTTTTTTTCTTGCCATCAGAGTGGCTGTTGAAAAAAGTCAATGTGTTGTTTTTTTTGTTTGTTATCAGTGGGGCTGATTGATAGATTGTTTTTTTTTTTATTCTTTAGGTTTGGCTGAATATTAGACAGAAAAACATATTATATATATATATATATATATATATATATATATATATATATATATATATATATATATATATATATATATATTATATTATATAATTATATATATATATATATTTTTTCTTGCCATCAGTGTGGCTGTTGAAAAAAGTCAATGTGTTGATATATATATATAATACTACCACCACTACCACCATATATATACTCCACAGCAAAAAAAAAAAAAAAAAAAAACATTTTTTTTTTTTGCTTGCCTCTCAGGGCTTCTGTAGATATCTGTACTGTCTAGTCCACTACTTTTTTGAACCGGACTGACAATTTTTTTTTCTTTTTTTTTTTTTTTGTTTGGCATTTTTGAGCAAACAAACATGTATACATAAAAATGACCAGGAACATAAAGTAGAACCTTGATTCAGTTGCTTCTAATTAACAAAAGTCAACACAGTTCTTGGTGTCATAAGGTCACTACAAATTGGTTATTTGATAGTTCAAAAAATCTGTATTAAATGCTTTCACTTTTTACTCTAAATGTATATTTTTAATTAGGTATTTCAATACTTTAACTTAAGTAGATTTCTTTTAGTGACACTTTTAATTGTGTACTTATTTTGCTCTTATACCTTTACTTTGACTTAAGTAACACAATTGAGTACTTCTTCCATCACTAGTCATGGCCAAATCTCACACTGATTGTTGGACACTGTTGTTTGTGTTCATTAAATTGAAACCTGTGTTACTGAATTTGAGAAACAGCCAAAAGCAGCATGCAAATCAGAAGGTTCAGTTCCAAATAAACAATTACTCCAACCAGTTGCAAAGTAATTAGAACTGTGTATGCTGTGGTTTTATGAAACTCTCTTAGTTTTTAAATTACTTTTACTTTTACCATGGTTTTATTGTGCGTAATAGACAACGTTTTGATAAATGGTACTGAAGGATTATATTGGCTTTGAACATTTCAGGTCAAAGATTAAGGAGATTATCCACAAGAAAAATGTTCACTGTTTTAATGTTGTACTGCAGTTTGTCTCGCTTTACTAGTTTTGCTTAATTATTACAATTTAAACCTCACATGTGAATAGAAAATAATACATGTTTATGGCACAATTGAGAAGATATAATGGACGTTTATTGGCTTTTGAAATCGAACAGACTATACAGTGTGTGCACGGTTACTGTTGGTCCACTGATTGTACATGGAAGGACAAACATTGAGCAGTTTATCATGTGTTTGAGGTGTTGAAGTGGAACGAGCTGCAGTTCCTTCTTCCTGACGTTTGCTTTGTTTAAATATATCAGTGTGTACATGAGCGTACAGCGCACATGCAGAACAGAGGCGTCGCACTGGGCTACTTTGCGGGGTAAAAGTAGGCTGACTGTCTCTTCCGTCAGTCGTTTTTCCATTGTTAATTGTAATTCGGTTTAAAAAATGCAACGCACGCCTCTGTTTTATCGCCGCCGCTGTTCGCCCTTGAAGGTAGAAGATCCTGCAGACGACGCGAACTGTGCTTTTCTCCAGACTCAACAAAGATTTAGTGTTTCGTTTCTCTCAAGGACAAACTGAGTGATGTTCTTACAGGTCCTTGACGAGCCAAAGACAAACAAAGAAAGGCACGCCATGTTTTGCTTTTTCATTCTGATTCAGATTTTTTAGGCTAGTTTAAGGCTTTATTTAACAGTAGTACAGCATGAAATGGGGTGAAAAGTGAGGAGGACGTTCAGCAAATTGGCAGCGCTGGGAATTGATGAGGCTGAAGCAGCAGCTTAGAGTTTAGACCACTCCAATAGGGCTGAAACAAGTTCATTCATTAATCTCAACAAATCAAATGTTGAGATAATCAACTAATTTAGTAATCGTAAAATCATCTAGTATAGTGGTTCTCAACCTTTTTTTGTCTGGAGTACCCCCTAAGCTTTGTCTCACACGCAGAGTACCCCTTAACTTGAGTTTCAGGCAAATAAATGGATTTACTAGTCACATATTGTCAATTATTACTATTATAGAATTTGTTTTAATTATATTCGTGGTCCAAGATACTCCAAAAAGATGCTAAATTTACAACTAATGGCAATTCGGTTCATTTCATTTTCTTTAAACCTGAAACCATTCTATGTACCCCATGGTCATTTCTCCCGTACCCCTAGGGGTCCCTATACCCCTGGTTGGGAAACACTGATCTGGACTATGCACAGATGCCAAATGTCATGTGCTTCGTGAAGAGGTTTTGTTACTCAGACTAACCAAGAATTCCACTGATAAAAAACGTAATATGTCAATATCAGGATGTTCATGGGCCTAATCAATTAATCTAAAGAATAATCACTGAATTTATCAATTAGCAAAATAATTGTTAGTTGCAGACCTACAGACCTCTACGCAACACGACACTGTGCAATTTCTAAAAGTGTCTAGGAGCAATATTTTGGTTGTGTGCCACATTTTCCAGGCTTGAAACAGCAAAGTGTCACTCACACCGTGCACAGTGTAAGCGACTTCTGCAGAAGAGGCAGCCAGTCTGTGCCACTGGCCCCTCAGACCACCCCATCACTCAAACAAACTACATTAAATCAGGGGGAAGGGTCTTGTGAAAGGACACAAAATTTGGTCCAAGTCAGAATACATCCTCCGACCAGCACATTTGAAAAGAAACTCAAATGGGAACTTCCATTAAAGAAGAAACACTATTTTTCTATAATACAAGATGTTTGCAGAGAACACTCTATAACTTACATAACTACCAGCCCATGCACTTTGATGATTTTGACTATTCCAATACAGACAACAAATCAGGGATGTCCAGACTTCTTTTCAACAAGGGCTGCATATTGAAACATATTTGTATTTGTATGGAGGACAACAGACCATCATTCTGATGGGTAGATTTAACATTTTTAAAAAAGTGTTATTTCTTTTTATAATCTGATGCTCTGTGTTCTTAATAAAGATTGAACTGAATTGAATAACATAGCTTTCCACCGTACATTTAACAAGGCTTTGATCATTATTTTTAGGTCACAATGTATGATGCTATTGAGGTAGAATTACTTTAAATTGCAGCAAAAAGTCCTGCCCATGACCATTTGAGCCATTTAAGTTTTGCTACCTCTGAACAAACTTGTCTGTCCAAAGGTTAGACAGATGAGTTCGGCTGTGGCTGTGAAGAATCCTATGGAATACACAAAGAACTCACTTTTTATTCCAATTCCTGAGGAGCTGGGGAGGAGCTGCAGTCTCTAATCTAACCTGAGACAGACAGGGCTGCCCAGGACTGGGATCCACTCTCACTGACAACCGAGAGCTTGGCCAAACTTCACACACAGCTGGACTTGTTGTTTGTGTTGTAACTAAGTCAGCTTCTTAGGGTATCACAGGCTTCAGTTACGTTTCAACCGTCAGAACAGGGTTCTATGAAGACAAGATGAAAGGTGAGCGATGTCGATAAAAATGTCTCTCCTGAAAATGGTTTTAGACAAGATAACGGCAATATCCGGACAATAAAAGTGCAGAATTATAACTTTACATCCTTACAAGTTTTCATCAGCTCTTTTACCCTGACGAAAGCCAACTGAATCGACGCTACCATTTCTTTGACCTGTCTGCCACTTCTCGTCTGACGTAACGATAAATTGATAAAACATATGCCAACAAATTATGACATCCTAAGCATATTATTTAACTCCCATGCGTCATAAATCTGTCAGCGTGTACCGGGGAGCAGCTGCTGTCTGAATATGTGTCAGCATTTGGTTGCACGGTTGCAAAGTGCAGGGCAAACAAGGTCAAACTTCAGCCAACAACTTGGAGTCCGGTGTCCTGCTCTACAAGGACATTTTACTTGTTGTTTTCTGTGCCAAGCCATTCAAAATTCACATAAAAATATCTCTAATTCTACTCTAATTTAACAACTTTGATACCTTTAGATCTTGTCTGTTAACACGCGATGTCCACATGGCAGAAATGCACCACCATGTAACACAAAATCCATCTTTTCGCTCTCATATTCTTCCATTTTCTGGACAAAGCTCACATCCAAGGACACTTTGGTGGTTGAGGGAACTGGCTCTGTCCAATGCGCCACAGCCGAGCCGAACCTAATCTGTTTTTCTTCTCTCCTCAGATAATCCATCCGCCGGGAGGTCAAAGAATGGCTACGTTTTTCAAGAAATGGGTGCGTAACTCAAACAAATGTATTTTATATTGCTTTGTTATAAAATATTCAGATATGAGATAGCTCACCTCTCCCAAACCAACCACTAGAAAAAGAGAGAGGTATTATGTGGATTTATCATTGGAAATCTGTCTGCTGGGGCTAAAATCGTGTTGATTGCGTGGAGAAAAAAAGTTGGCGCTTTAACAGCAAAGAGCAAGAATATTCTCCGTGAAGATAGATATGTTTTATGGCATACTGTGGAATTCTATAACCAAAGGAACAAAATTTCCATGGAGACAAGCAGGGCAGGTTTGTGGAGATGCAAGCCGCTCACAGGAAGGACGAGGGTGAGCTCCTCTCCCTCTTTTGGTTGTCCTGTACAACCGTTTAAGTCCCTGTCGCTCGTTCTACTTACTTAGAGTTACTAGTGTGTTGTAGAAAACTATGTGCCTTGAGGTTTTGCCAATTGTGCCTTGAAAAAATGTCATATTTATAGATTTTATTGAATAAGATACATTGAATTGTGTTGTAAAGTCTTCTGAGCAACTTCTTCACCAAAAAGGAAAGCAAAACAACTATCAGTGCCAAATCTAAGCGACCAAACACAGTGGCATGGACAATATTTGCTATAATTAATAAAACAATTCTAAATTGTGCTGTTTGTGATGTGCCGCGGATCATTATCAATCAACAAAACACGCCATGACTCAAAATAGGTTGAAAAACCTAACACCCACTTTTCATTGACGCCACAGGAATTGTCTAAAAAGTGTGATTTAGAGAAAAGAACACATTTTGGGTGTTGGCTTTAAGGATTGTAATGTTGGCACCTATTGCTATTCTAATCTCTCTCTAAGGAAGATTTTTTTTTTAAATTCATATTCATGTGCTGCTATATTTGTCACTTTGCTCCATGTCACCCTTGAAAAGAGGCCTCAATTTCAACAGGTTCTTACCTGGTTAAATAAAAGTTAATGAATAAATAAAACGGACCAAAAAAACCCCAAAACATGATATCATTTTAGTCTATTATTGGCTGAAAAATTACAAAGAGGGGCTTTAATGAAATGAAATGCAAGTGTGATTCCAAAATAATGCAATTTTTCTTGCAGTTCCAGAGAGTTTCTTTTTCTTTTCAAGATATATCACGATCAAATTAAAAGTAATCAGGAATCTGGCAGGAAAGGTTTCAAAGGCAGTCATTTAGACATAATTTTTAGAAATCAAGATGTTTCGACTTCCATCCGAGAGTAATTTTCAATCTGGAGGTCGAAACATCTTGAATTCTAAAAAAAAAAGACTTAAAAGACTTAAAACCTTTCCTACCATGGACAAATGAGGGATTACATCAATGTATCAAGAACTTGTTTGAATGAGTATCTGAATCTTACAATCTGGGTATTTTTATGTCTTTAAGATCATTTCTGCTGGTTGCTTTCCGTGGAGCACTGGCCGTCCCTACGCTGGTGTGTGGAGCTTGGTTCATTAACAGCGTAAATAATGAGGGAGATGATCTGTGAGTCAGTGATGGCAGCGGGGATAATCGGCCCTCTGAGCTTTCACATGATGGCTCCGGGTTAATTCTTCATTTCACGGTGCTCCTTGTGCGCTCGTAAAAGCCACAACCCAGGCGCCATATTTATCTTCTATACAATGAAGGAATTTACAAGGGGCTGCTATTGTTATATTGCCCATGCCTGGTATATGTGTCCGCTGGCTTTTATTTACCCCCGGCCTCCCTCTTGCGTTGCGCTCTTCAACAGATGGCACATGGGTGATTTTTAGTGCCCCTTTCTGGACATTCTGTTATGTAGTGACCAGGGCATTTTTTCCTTCACCACCACAAAGCACTGACGCAGCTTGTTGGTCCAGTGAGATCTAGATGCCAGCCTCTGTCCCGGAGTGAGTTACAGAGACTTAAAGCCAAATGTAGTTAAGTTACAACTTCATGGTGATGGCCCCTACCTATGAACAGCTATGGTTCATGAAAAGGATCAGTGATTTCTTTTTTTTTCTGCCAAAATGGCTAAAGCATCACTGAAAAAAATTAAAATATATAAATAAAAAGGATAACAAAGTAAGTACTAGAGTGGTGGTCATTTATGGGTGTATGGGGATGGGAGGAGAACGGGGATTTTGAAAGTGTTTTGAATGCTAGTGAATAAAGACTACTCAAACATTAAGCAATTTCTCTACCTACAAATTCTAATGGGTAAACGTGAAGGGATAATAATTGTAACATGATCAAAAGCTCTTAAAAGATGATTTAGCAGAATATGTCTGGGTGTGACTTGTGATAAGATTGTATAATGGAAACAAATTTGAATTGTCAAATGTGTGTTTGTCTTGTGTCCACAGAACTCAAAGATGAGGAGAAAGAAGGGACAAACATTTATGACATCCCAAGCACTACAGGTACAAACATGCAACTCAACGCAACATGTTTGTCCATAAACTTTATTATGTGTACATATGATTTTTTTGTGCTTTCACTTACAGATCCTGAAGGGCCCGGATTTGGACTTTTAAATACAACCAGAAAAGTAACCAATGTCTTAAACGTTTCTGTCTCTGTGGTGCTATCAATAGCTCCAGTAGTAATGTCTTTTCACAATAATCTGACCTGATTTCTTCTTGTAACCCTCAGTATGTGAAGCCCATGAACTTCCAGGAGGAGGTGCGAGCTCACAGAGACCTGGACAGCTTCCTGGCCCAGGCCAGCATCCTCCTGGATGAGAAGGCTGCAACCCTGGACGAGGTGCTGAGGAGAATGTTGACCAACCTGAGGGACGAGGGACATGGGAGCTTTGACATTGACGAGGTCATGAACTCACTGTTCACAGATGCAGGGGGACAGGACTGTAATGGTAGGCTACAAATGTAATGTGCAGATACAATGATTCAAAGGGGTTTTATATTGTCTAATTTATTCCTGTTTTTTTTTTCCCTCAGTGCACCTTCTAACAGAAACTATTCAGGGAGTAACAGCTAATTCTACCGGTGTCCACTATCAGCAATCATGGCTTTGTATTCTGTACGTACATTGCAGTCATGTACATTAGCAAAAGAAAATAGAAACTAGACAAATATTTTAGGAGAGATGACATATTGCTACTCATCCAAGTAGTTTATTCAATTATTCTGACGGAAAATGGGCAAATCACAGCCGTATATCTGTCTAAAGAGAGGCGCTAAGTACAGTGAAACTAACACAAGCTAATTTTAAAAATAAAGAGTATCTGTTGTGTTAGGCTCAGTGCAGTTAGCGCCTCTCTTCAGACTGATTCCTCTGTCAGATGAACTGACAGCTACTTGGATGAGCAAAACATCTTAAAAATGTTGTCCAGTTGACAGAATAAAATGTTCTTTTGCCATGGAACCTATACTTGAACAACTGAAGGATCACACAGACTTCAGTCATATACAAACAAACAAAACAAACTAATTTCTGGTTTACGATGTATTCGTGTCAGCTCCACAGTGCGGAGTCTGCAGAGGCGTCATGTCTGCATCACTCGCTTAGAACGGCCTCAGAACTGGGGAGTGAACTGCTGTGAGGCTCGATATGTCATCCTAATCCTTGCCCCTCCCAAAACGGTACAGTTCACTGCTCTAGCTTTCCCAATAGTTTCATCAGTCTTACATCCATCCTTAACATCTTTGTACATCTTACAGAAAAGCACCAAGACAGCAATCGAGCTTGGCAGAACATTTGCGACAATGTTCTCGGACATCTCCTTCAGACATAAGCTTTTGGAGGCCAGATCGCAGGACGAGTTCAAGCAGGAGCTGGTCCTCCAACGACAGCAGCTCTCCATTGTCACAGAGAAGCCAGTGATTGAAGAAGTGGTGGACTGTGACCCTCGCAGAGCCAAAGACCTTCAGGTGGGAACCAAGAACCACTCAGGAGCACAAGTTTTCACAAATCCGCAGTGTTTTGATATCGAACTGGCCTATCTCTTACACGAAAATGTTCACTGAATCCGAGTTCAACTGAAAACGGTGGCAAAGGAAGTTTTCTAAGGAATGGGAAGTTGTTTTGAGCTCATAAATACTGGTTTTCTCAGTGTGCAGCCTTGAACTGTGCAGTTATTGACTGTTTAGAGGACGCATGCAGCTAAATCACGAAAACAACACTTTTAGGTTTCATACATTTGCATATTTACACAAGAAACTGTCAGAAAAGCTTGTCCACCTACTTACTTTTACTTTAAAGTCAGATGCCATTGTTCCAGAAAAGCACATGATCGTCTTCTTCTTGTATGGTTTTTAAAAGGTGCATTACCGCCACCAGCTGGTGAACTGGAACACAAGGATGGCAAAAAGAATAATACAATTTAAAGAAAAGGAACAAGAACAACATTCATTCATCCATTTTCTACCGCTTATTCCCGTTAGGGGTCGCGGGTGACTGGAGCCTATCCCAGTGACTTTGGGCCTTAGGCGGGGTACATCCTGGACAGTGGCCAACTTGTCACAAGAACAACAATTAATACTTAAACAAATAAAAAAAAATAAATAAATAACTCTACCAAAAAATACTACTGTCTCTCTCAAAAACACCAGGTCAAGTTCAATTTTAAGGTTGTTGCGACTGTCCTTCATTTCCTTTCTTTCTTGATTCTCAACACGTTTTAAAACATAATACGCTGATTCTAATTGCCCACAATGATTTCAGTTGCCATACTGATGTTTTCTTATTTTACATAACATGTCATTTAACTTTGTATGCCCAAATCGCAGTCTGGGAATGAAACACATGGTCTAAAAGTTATGGCAGAGCTGTAAACAGGAACTAAAGCTTCTTCTGTGGTGTGGTGTAGTGTGTCAGTATGGAGAACAGTGCCATTTGCTGGAGAAATGTATGTACTGCAGCTTTTCACATTACGTTTCTCTTCACACCTCATCGTTTATGCAGATCAAACCAAGCGTGCATGGTGCTTTTTCTTGACCAGTTGCCATGGATACAAGGCCTCAGAAACCCATAACATTCTGACAAAGACCGAAGCCAACCGGCCACAAAATAAACCGCTTCTGGCGCTGAAATGTGGTGAATTATGAGTCTTACAAATATAAACAAATAGCATATAGCGGCAAACCAGTAAAACCAGCATTTACGGCAGGTATAATCGTTAAATGCGTTCACATGTGGAGACCACCTCGTGCGTTCCCACTCCATCCAGGCATATAAAGATGTGGTGCCATAAAATAAAGCAGATAATGTGACCATCGGCCAGGCAAACGAGCAGCAGCTGGACTACATACTCAAAGACAGGCCAAGTCCACCATGTTTGCAGTTATCATTAAGTACTTCATCATGTACAGACGATCCTCCACTAAACAAGCCTGAGGAAATAACTGTCAGTCTCAGAATTTACACAAGAACTTAACGGGTTTCAGTTAAACGGTCTAGAATGCATGGTTTAAAATGACATGGTTTGGGGCGTAACTGTCAAGAGCGCAGATTGTTGACCTGGTTTATGGTTAATAACTAAACTAAGATCAATATTTTCTCAGTCAGCTCAATATTTTTCTCAGCAGCTTCAGAAAAAAGTGAAACATAATTTATCCTGAGTGACTGTTACCTGTTGGAAGGACTTCATGCTATAAGATTAATATGGCAAGTGCATGGAGCAAAAATACAACATTTGTGAATGGCGTTATATAAGCACTTGCCCACAGTCTGAAATTATGACCATCGAATTGTGGACAACTGAAGCACCTGTGAATCAATTTAGTGTAATGTTTTTCAACCTCGTAAGAGTTTTTTGGGTTTAAAAAATACCACGGCTCCCCACATACTCCTAAAATGCTACGAAATCAGACTATTTGCGGAAAAAACATGGTATATTATGACACAGTAGTTGCTCAAGACACTGCAAAAAAAAAAAAAAGGAAATTTGTCAGTTACATCTGCATTTGTGATCTGTTGACTAGTGTTCCCTGGCACACTGGTTGAAAATCAAGGACCTGTAGTGAACATGATTATAATTTAGATTTTACTGAACATTTTGCCCATTTGTTGTCCCCAGTTTGACAGTTTTTGTGACGTTTATAATGTCACTTCCTGGTTGGACACAAGTAGCAAATACGACATGGATACAGGTAATTCCACAACTGTTACCTAGCAACCAGACTGTAAACAAGGGCCAACATTCATATAAAATGCACAATAGTAAGAAAAGAAAAAGAAAGTTAACTGTGTGCATGCCACCTATAAAATGGCCTGTGTAAAAAAAAACAAAAAAACACCAACAACCAGTCACCAGCAGAGGGGCACCTCATCAGCAATCCAAATGTACAAAACTAAATATTTAAAATGTAGATGAACAGATTGCTAATGTTTACAACAATGTTTACAATGACTATCTTTAAATCGCCTATGACAGGTTAGACACAGTTAAGATCATTACATTTAAGATTTTCCTAAAAATGTTACCAATTTTATCCCAGATGCCATTTTTTTTTAGGTTTATAACTTTACTTCCTGGTCGTAAATTATGACATCACACTAGGAAATGCTATAACTGTTACCTAGCAACCATGTTTTACACTGACAAAAATCATTATTTGATGAATGAAAATATATGGAAACGCCTTTACTTTGTTGGATTCATATTTAAATGTTATAGACAAATGTTTCTTGTGTGTAAATTGTGCCAAATGTTTTGATCTAATTCTCCCCAGAGTGACGTCATCACGTTTTGGAACTCTGCTGGACTTACTGTACTTTTCAACATATTTTTGAACTTTTCTTCTCAAATTGATCATGGTTGGTGTAAAACTATATCTTATATTTACAACACGTATTATACCTGAAAATGAGGTCAAAATTGGAAAATCGTGAAAACCTGTCATACGCACTTTAAGCCACTTGTAAGATTGAAGTAAGGCGAGACACTACAGGCAAAACCCATTTTTTGTTTGTTTGTTTTTTGTTCAGTTTGCTCTAGTTTTCGTAAAATGCATTTCCCCCGTAGAGACATAAAGATCAGCCTTTAATGTAGCACCTCCAAACACGAACTTTACAATCTAGTACTTAGCAAGAAGTATTTGATGATATCTAATTCTAAGCCTGATTTATTAAAGTTTTGAATGATAAATTGAGGCGAAATTTGAATTTTCAGGCAAATTTTCAGTTCATCTAGTTTGCTCAAAAACTAAATAAGAAATCCAAACTCCCCTGTGTATATTTTCTTATAATTAATATGTGTCAAAAATTAAATCTGGATCTGTGCATTTTTCAGATTGAAATATGTCCAGTTTTGACCGTTTTTACACATAAAATGCCTTAGTAATACATTTTTTCTTACATTTATGTAAGGAGAAGTTTAAAATGGATATTTTTAAATGAAAGATTTTCTATTGACTTGCAGAGTCTCACCTTAAATATTTCTCTGTGGGTTGGTTGAATATCCAAAGCATGTTTGTACTGCAGCACCTACAGTAACAGACGCCAACGCAGTCCTTGGGGTTTCACTTAAGCAACCCTTAATTCAAAAATATACTATTCAGATGTGTCTCAAAAATAAATGGAATACTCTTTTCAACTAAACTGTCCAATACGTTCTCATACTGCATGGATTTCACTTGTATTTACAGGTAAATAAACCACAATGGACAGTAATTCCAGTATTTTCTTCAGCTACAGTTACAGTTGCAGATAATGCGCAGTAGATTTGAAGTCGGCTAAATTCTGCTTTTTCTCCTCAGTGCGTCGACTTCTTCAAAGCCGGTAAAGGTGTTTATGAAGACCTCCGCCGCAGACTGCCGCTCTACCCATCGGACTTCACCGACGGTATGAACACTAGGACATCATTCCAGCCTCGTAATGAAACTAATTTTATGTTTCGTGTAATCATTTTAGGAATAACCAACGATCGCTCTCTGCTGAAGTACACCACCACGGCTATTTTCCTCTACATTGCCATTCTGCTCCCAAACATCGCCTTTGGCTCTTTGAATGATGAAAGTACGCGAGGTGAAATCGGTAAGTATTATTTATGAAACTCCATGGGTTACGCTGTGAGTTTAATTCATGCCTAAGCTATGTGTGTTTTTCTCAGATGTTCAGAAGACAATAGTCGGCCAGAGCATCGGTGGAGTTATTTACGCGTTATTTGCCGGCTCGCCTCTTGTCATTCCTCTGACCACAGCACCGCTTGCCATCTTTATTAGCGGTATGTACGTCCACAAGTGACGACTGTGTGTGCAAATACGTGAAACTGATTTGTAGATCCAATTAAAATCACTTCCATGGGAGTCATTTACAATCTGGTGAGCTTTAGGGACCATCACCTCATCACCTTTGAAAATGTCAACTACTTCTTTTGTCCATCAAACAGGAGGTTTTAAAAGAGCAAGTTAATAAGTAGTTGCGCTTTCCTTTACAGCACAGTAAAAGCATGTTAAAGGTGATTATGTGACTTTCTGATGGGAAAAGAATGTTGCACAGTATTGCATTGAAGTTGTCCATCTTTCCATATTGTCTTTATACAATGTGTTTAAATGCAAACAAGTTCAAATGTTCAAAGTCATACTGTGGAACTTTTTCAGGCAAAGCTATGGCATCTTCATAGAGACAACCGGGTGGTGGTCCCTACACCAGAAAAATGTAATAATATACCATTAATGAAAGGGAAAATGACCATTCATTGTGCAGTGGATTATTATTAGTAGATGGAAAGTTAAAAAAAAAAAAACTAGATATCAGATAGATCAATTTTATGCATTGTTTTGGAATGTTCAAGGCAAAGTAAATACATGACGGTAGAAACAAACAGGTGGTGTGCCCTCCACAGGAACAAATACAAGCTTGGTTTTGTGGACAAACAAACCCCCCCAATCCAAGGTTTTGTAGTGCAGTAAATACACCTGTAATGGAATAAATGGGCTGCTCATTTGACTAAAAAAGCAGTTAGAAAAATTATATTATTCAAGGCAAAATATGATGCATTTTTCATATTGTTATTAGCCTTTAAACAGGCTCTTGAGTACCTTAAGTTTGCCATTTCATGTTTTGAAACAAAACAAAAGAAGTTATTATTAATTAAATGAAAGGATTTGTTGGGTGTGTGCAATGACACTTACCGAGTGCATCCAGCCAGCAAGTGGTGCCGAGTGCTATACACAGTTTAGTTATGTTAGAACTTTAAGAGATGCTATGATGCTATTAGCAGTAGCAGTTATAGTGTTTGGACGCAGAAATGCTCAGAATGAGTCTACCAATGATTTAAGGACTTAAAACAGCAGAGACAAATAAAATCTGAAAAAACGTCATGGATCAAGGGAGTTCAGCAGGAAGTGTTTTTGATACTGGGAGGGGAGAGGATTTTCTAATGAACATAACTGCAGCAGCCAAAACTCCTGTGCACAACAATTATTATTTGACAAATAAAAATGTATGAAACACCTTTATTCAGAATTGTTCTAAAGGGTCAGAAAATGTGTTAGTTGAGTCTAAATTGTGCCTCATTTTTGGATGGAATTCTGGAGTTCTGTTTTAGAAGCCTGCTCTACTTCCTGTCATTGTCATCATATGCTACTTGATTGGTGTAAAACTATAATTTATATTTTTATTACAGAACCAGAATAAAAATCAAAGAAAAAAAACATAAGCCCTGAAAGAATGACCGTATTATGAAATAAAGTAGAAGGCCCTGACTAATTCCCCTGTAATTACCATAATCACTTCCATGGCACTTTTTACGTAACATTTTCTTTCCACCCTTTTACATTTCTATTACTAGTATAATTAGAGTGCTACTGAGTAATCCCAATAACAGGAAAATACAAAATCTAAAAATATAAATAGCAGACAGTTGATAAAGACTGTTCATGTTTGTGTTTAACAGTGATCCGGGGTATCTGTGACGACTACGACCTGGACTTCGACGCCTTCTACGCCTGCATCGGCTTATGGAACAGTCTCTTCCTTATCCTCGGGGGCCTGTTCAATGTCAGCCTCCTGATGAAACTCTTCAAACGGTAAATAACGATGCCTCCCAGACAATAACATTTCCCGTCATTATGTATATTTTAAGCTGCAGTTAACACGATGTATCCGTGACAAAGCAGAGGACAGCGATAACAGGCTGTTTTGACTTCCTGTTTGCATTAGACCAGATTCTCGCCGTTCAAACACAGTCTGGCTCTCATTATCAGTTTACCTTGACACAGTTTTGTCTGCAGCTCCGTTGAAAAGTATTTTGATAATCTGAAGCGTGACTGATGGCTCTATTGCTCCGTTACTCTTGTTGTCTCGCAGCTCCACTGAAGAAGTCATCGCTTTGTTCATCTCCATAGCGTTTGTCGGCGACGCGGTAAAAGGCACCGTCAAAAGTGAGTCGCATCAACGTCACAAAAAAACACAAACAGAACACGGTTGGGAGGCCTCAAAAGGACGAGCACAAAACAAAGAAGGTTGTAGATAAAGAGTAAAAAATAGACAAGTTCACATTTATACGTTCGAGCCCTTTGGTACATCTAATATGCAACTCTATTGGTTTTAGTGTTACCAACAATACTACAATCTTAATTTTTTGCTACTAAAGAAAAAGTGCATTGCAAATATTGACTCTTCATTGAAAAAAAACGTGACCTCAAGTCTCCTTTCTATCTCCATATGACTGATTTCACACTTGCACACACTGCAGATTTTGGCGCTTTTTCTGAATCTTTTAATAAATCTTGCATATTTTTCCATACTTTGCAAAGGTATTCACAAATAGTTCAGAATGTTTGAAGATCCAACTTTGTGAACAAAACTTAAAACACTGCAAAAAGGACACTTTGGGATTAAAATATAAACACAATCATCAGTTTTAGACATGAGCTGTGAGGGAGTTAGAGATGTAAAGGACAAATATCACATTGGTTTGAGAGTGACTTATTTTACTGCAAACATGTATCAAATTGTATGCAAACAATCAAAAATCTACAGCTGCTTCATACTTGTTTGTCACGACCAAAGTATTTACGTTGTGCTTTCTATTCCTATAATCTGACTATAAAATATATTTATGTTTTGAAGTGTGTGTTCTGTTGTGTCCTCTGTGTCTTTAGATCAGAGTGTGCCGTGTTTAGTGTTAAGTGTGTTACAATTGCAGTCTGTCTTTAAACAGTTGCTCATTGTGTCTAGATTCTGCAAAAAGTATTTTGTAATTTTTAAATGAGAGTTAAGACTTGAAAACGGACAAAGGGTTGTGCATAAATTAGCTGAGTGTTTGATCACCAAGTGACAAGTTTTGGAATTTGTGCCAAAATAGAGAGATTAGTGTCAAAACGATCAAAGAAAAAATAAATAAATTGAGACTAAATAAAGATAAACTCAGAACTAGACCTGGACCAGGCTGAGACTAAATCATTCATTGAACAAACCACGAGCAAACCAGAAGTGTAAATGCACAATTGTATACAAGTAAAGCTATATTTTTGCGGATAAGGATTCAATTCAATTCACCTTTTTAATCAAGTACAGCTAAGTTTCTTTGTGCTTTCATGATAAAAGCGACACCTGCACAATCCCAATGATAACAGTATCTTTAATTTCACCATGTGGTCAAATAACTTTTATAAATAACCTTTATCTCCATGGAGATAAAGGTGCACTCTTCCGTGTAACTCTTCCTGTGTGCAACCTTGTCTCCATGGAGATGTCGTTTTGTCTGGACAGTATATGCCATTAAACATATTTATTTAGCATTGATTGAATTTAAGGTGTAGTAAAGTAAAAGAAAAAACAAGACACCTTCTAACTGTGAGTCTTCTGCACAAACTATCCCCGTATCATCACCTGCTGCCTGTCTCCATGGTGATATGTAAGTGTAATGCCACACTGCGGAACATTCCGGACAATTGAATTCTTTGATAGCTCCAATACAATAAACAACAAAGAATACTCCTTCTCAATGTCAAGGTTGTCAAATAGAGACATCATCAGAAAAAATAGCAAAACGTAGACAAAATCCGTTATTTTTTCTCGCTTTTCTTCTAGTTTTTAACCACTTCTACTACGGGCCCACTCTCGCGACCTCCAACAGTTCCGTGGTGCTCCGGCAGATCTCTGAGATCCTGGAGCAGGCGAACAACCACACAACCAACAACGGGACAGGCTCAGAGTCTGGACATCCGAACCTCCTCCTCCTCCTGCCAGAGTCGTTGGTGGTGTGCACCAGGGAGCGGCCCGTCCTGTGTCTGCTCCTGATGCTCGGGACGCTGTGGCTCGGATACGCCCTCTACCTCATCAAGAGAAGGTTCGATCTGTTCAGGAAGGGGGGGGGGGGGGTGTCATGGTACGGCAGATTATTGTGGGAAGAATCACTATTGAAGCGTTTGACCGGCGGTATGAGCTGGAACTTTCTGAATGACGAAGTAAAGTTCATAGGGATAATTTATATTTGTAGGTACTGAAAATAAACCAGAAATGTATGTTAAATCAAAGTAAAGTTCACAAATCAACTTTTTACTCTTTGATTAAAAAAAAATAATAATAACTAAATGTATTTACCAGGGATATAAAATTATTTCTGTCATGATAGTGTAAACATGCAGACATGTTTTTAGTCTAATTGGCCTTCTTCAGATCTGATGCACTGAGGACAAACTGGGGATGGCACATGAGCATGCGCAGATAATGTTTTCTACATTTTCAATATTGCACCACCACCGATTTCTTAGGAAAACCTCTGATATCACCAATATCCAATAACTGTTATTATCCAACCAAAACATCTTTCTTGAGATGCAGGTGCACAAAAAATTCTAACAAATCATCGCACTCTCAGGTTGGAGATGTTAATTCTTTTTCAGCTTTATTTGCCTTTGTCAGATAGAAAGACATCTGCGACCCGACAGAGCGATACTTTGTTTGAACTTTTAAAGTAAAGTTCATGTGACATAAACAGTCAGATTTTAAAAAATCATATTAATTTACTCATTGAAATGACGCTTCTAAAATCCTCACAAATATTTTTGTTTTTGAATTTCTTCCAATTATATTGGAACTTAAAAAATTACTAATAAATTAATAGTGTAATCCAGGGGTGCCTACAGTTTTTTCCTCGGCGGGACAAAATGTGTATGTATTAACGAATTTTGTGTTGCATTTAATAGGTTTATTTGCAAAGATATGATGATTAAATTCTCTTTAATTAACAAGTTTCAGGGGAATAGACTTGATTTGGTCTCTTTTGCCACTGCTTACTTACTTCTTTAGCCCCAACTTAAATCAAATAAATACTCCTAACAAATCTCAGCACCCCTTCACGGGCCAAATTACACCCCTTGACGGGCCAGGTTTGGCCCGCGGGCCCCACTTTGGGCACCCCGGGTTTAATGCCTATTCATGGGTTTCAGTTTCCTGTTATAGATGACATTTTGAAGACAAACAACAAATTTAGTTTAATAACAATCATAACCTGACCGTAAGTTAGTTGTTTGATAGACAAATGCTCATAAATGCTTTGTTTATAATGTTTTTTATGCTATTAGTGTATCCTCTATTTTCATTCATTTAATGTTTATTTAACCAACAACCAATTCTTATTTACAAAGTTGGCCTGGATATGTACCGAAAATGGATAATATCACATTTGTTATTTTTGAGAAATGCAAAATTACAAAAATAAGTAAAACATCTCTAAAAGTGGTTCTCAAACTTTTTACCCCCAGCACCACCAAAGAAAAAATGTGGCTTTCTGAGTACCAACTCTAAACAGGACTATTTCAGGTCCAGCTTAATTTCTGATATCATAATTCCGTCTGAACATTGTCACTGGGATTGTAAAGAAAAAAGATAAAATAAACAAATAACAGTCTCAACTCTGAAACACATGCACATTCTAATTTTGTCCAGTTCTACTCCAGTCCATTTCCACTAATCTCTTCCTATATGAGTTACATCATCGTTGCGTCTTCTCCGTGCTACTTCCTCCAGGTCAACAATGTGATACAGCACTGTGTTTATGTCCGCTCCGGCAGCCTGGCAAATTAAATGTATTCACCACTTTAAATGACTGCATCTTACGTCAGAATTGCCCAGCCCGGGAGTAATTACATGTCCTCCTCCTCTGCCACAGCCCGTATCTGAACTCCAGAGTGCGGGAAGTGGTGTCGGACTGCGCGCTGCCCATATCCGTCGTCATATTCTCCTTCATCGGTTCCTACCTGTTCATCGACATTCAGCGTGAGTTCAAAGCTACGATCTTGAAAACACCGATGTGCTTGATGTTAAAAGTGAAAAGATTGGGTTCACGTTTAATATTAAAAATGAGACTCACAGTGCGGCCCCCAGATAAATTTTTGTTGGCCCTGGGGCGTCCTTGCTAAATTGGTCCAACTCTGGAGAAATTGAAGATCTAAATGACCTGAATTCAGAATATTAATTTTAATTTGAGTGGTTTTGAGTGGTTTAGATTTAATTGCCAATGTTCCCAGAATATTTCATTGGTTTCAAGACATCTTTAAACAATTAAAAAAAAATAAAAATTCTAGGTCCAGCAAGTAAATACAATCAGATGCCTTATTAATATCCTGAATTAAAGGTTATGTAGATGTATCTAGAGATATATATTTTTGCTGTTAAAGTATCCTGAGAAGCATATGTTTTTGCATTTGTAAAATCTTCTGCCATTACAACCTCAATTAATAATTTTGCGGTGTGGAACAGACCTAAACAAACAATTTTTTTTGTTCAATATAGACAGCCATGACATCATAAACACAGACAGAAGACAAAACAATAAACAGACAAAGGAGAACTAGTAGCCTTAAATAAGTAGAGGGGCAAGCAAGGATAGGCCTGGGTGTGTGTGTCTGTGTGTCTGTGTGTGTGTGTGTGTGTGTGTGTGTGTGTGTGTGTGTGTGTGTGTGTGTGCGTGCGTGCGTGCGTGCGTGCGTGCGTGTGTGTGTTTCCCAATTGCCAGGATCCTTGGCTTCTGAACCACTTCGGAGGAATCTCATCAAAACTCCGCCAAGTGCTGTTCCAACTCAAAAACCCTCACGTCCTCTGCAGCTCCACTCCTCTGTTTGGCTAATTTACCCAGGATGCACCTGTGAATCCTTGGCCCCACCGGAGCCAAAATGCATTGTGACTGTCATTTTACTGAACTTTAATTAAGTGGTGAAAAATGGGTTGTGAAAAACGCAACACAACAACATTACTAAACACTTAGCCAACACTTAAGTAGATAACATTAAGATCACATCAGTTATATTTAAAGTCAGGACACATGTTGAAAATAAAAGCGAGGGAGCAATGTTTTTGAAAAAGCATGTTTTATTCAGTTAAGCCCCATTAGTTGTGGCTTATCCAGTATGTAAAATTGGGTTTTATGACAGCTTTTTCCCGGGACAAAATTGCCAGCTGAAGTTAAAGGTGCTGTGCCTGATTTTTTACTGTTTTTAAACCTGAAAAACAAGACTAGTTGACGTTAAAGTCTTTTCATCAGTCAAATGCATCACTCACTTTCCTGATGCAGTCGCAGCATCCTAAATGTTCACCGCAATGAGTTTATGAGAACTTTTCATGAGATTTTAAGCCCAGAGCATCATGGATAAAGCTAATAAACATTAGCAGGCTAACAACACACTTCTTGCTTCTCTCGTTGGATAAAATGCTCAGTAAATAGATTAAAGATTTAAAAAAATAAAAGTTGTGCTCTCATTTTCACTGGAACAGATGCTTTCACAATATATCTGTTCTGGGACAACACAGATTTTACTTTATTACATGCAAAAATTGGGGACATGGACTAGTTTTGTGTTTCCTGTTTCACAACAGTAAAAATCAGGTACAACACCATTAATAAGCTCTGCAATTATTTATTTAAAAATTTTCACAAAGCTTTTATCTGTTTTTATTACGTTAAGACATACAGGCATTTCTGGTTTCTTTCTATTTATAAAAGCATTGTTTTTATTAGAAGTCTGAATTTGATCCCGTTTGGTCTGGTCACGTGACATGGCACAGTTCATTACCTCTGAAGCCTGTTCCAAACACGCTCCCAGGCGGCGTTAGCAGGACACTTGCCTGTGCTTCGGAGGGAACGACTCTGCAGGGAATACTGCAGAGTGGTCTTGGGAGGAAGGATCCTGGCAATTAGGAAACCCCCCTGTGTGTCTGTGTGAGGATGATCTATGCATTTGTGCTAGATTTGGTAGATTAGTAAATTGGTAGTTGATGAGTATGCAGTGTTGAGTTTGTTCCCTTTCTTAAAATTTGAATTATATACTGTATTTTATATACTGTAGAGTTGTTTATACGCAACTTTTAACAATGATTCACAGTATTGACCAACAGTCTTTTTCCCTCCACGTCAGCAATGTTTTTATATGCGGCTGTGACGTGTAAAAGTTTGTATCTCCTTTAAACCATCAGATTAAAGGGGTACCTGACATTTTTATGAAAACTAGTAAACGTTTGTGTTTTCCCCTCAAAGAGTATCTTGTACAAGCAGGACTTTGAGACAAAAATGAGACCTCTGCACACTCTTCACGTCACGTCTTCATGTAATAATAAAGTATTTCTCACCACGCTGGAAGTAAGAGCCGAATGCAGCGCTCTGATTGGCTGTTCTTGGGTCCCACAGTTTCACAAAAAGCTGTTCACATGCCTAAAATGAATGCATGTGAATATTAACAATGCGCCAAAGGTTCGTGAGAGCTAGGAACAAGTTACACAGATTTGAAAAAGTTCCTTTCGTAGTGTGAAAATCAGGTAGTCCAGCTTTAATATGGCAAACTGTACAAAGACTCGTTGGCAATTTTCGGTTAACGAATTTCTGTTTGCTTATTTCTTTCAAAAACTAAGAGTTATATAGTCCCGTGTCCTCCATCTGACTACCTATTAGCATAATTTACACTTTACACTATCTCATTTTCTGTTTTGTTTCAGTTCCTCAGTTTAGCGTCCACAACGGTCCAGTCTTCAACTACCCTCCATTCGACAGGCTGACCGGGATGAACACGCTAAGTGCAGTCGGGCTGGGATTCCTGCTCGCCTTGCTCATCTTCATCGACCAAAACATTGTCATTTCCCTCACACACGTACCCGAACACAAGTAAGACCAAAGATTCTGTATGCAGCGTTCAACACTTTAGTTCATCGTGTTACCACCTATAGACCCTTTAAAATGCAACATTTTCGGAATAGAGGCAAAATGAAGCAGACTGTAATTAATTTCCAAGAATTCGCTCACATCGGATCTAAATGGTTTTACGTTGTTGTGAGGGGAAAAGCAACAAATTGGAATTTCCAGGTTAGAAAAGTCGGTGAGTTTGCATTTCTATTGCAAAGGATGTACAATATGCTGTTTTCTAGTTTTAATTGAAATGTTAAATGGTATTTGAGCTTCATAAAAAGTTTAATTTGTGATTAAGTATATGATATATCTGTTGATACAATGAAAAATTATTGTGGGTTCATCATTTCTGTCAGTATTTGTCCAGTCAAATTTAGAAATCTGGATTTTTCCTTCATCAGAAATGCTAAGAGTTTATCATAATCTCCTATAACATAAACAAATCATGTAAAATACAACAGTAAACGTCTTTAAAGCAGCTCTGGTGTCTCTCACATATTTCTGACTGGTTTTCATTTTCCAAAATCATCCCAGTTTTTCATATTTTGTGACATTCTGCGGTTTATTCCAGTTTCTCCAGTGAAATCAAAGTAAGTTCGGCTTCACTTTTGCCTCCATTTCGGAATTCCGAACGCCTTTGTTTGGGTCTGTCGTCTAACTGCAGTGGTGGTATCAAATGTCCTGAAGTGTCCGTGTCTGCACTAGGCTGCTCAAAGGCACCACATTCCACTGGGACTTAGTGCTGACCGGCCTCATCAACATCCTCATGTCCTGCCTGGGGTTGCCATGGATGCACGCGGCGTTCCCACACTCCTCGCTGCACGCCCGTCAGCTGGCCAAAGTGGAGCAGCACGTGGAAAACGGACACATCTATTCAACGTGAGTAAGGATTTTGGAAAGAAGGGGGGCTTTGAGAGTAGTGGGAGTCAACTGGCGAGGCTGTTGTCATATTTGAAACACTTCGTAACCCAAAAGAATGTTTCAACAGATGTCGTCTTTTGTCAGAAGTCTGTTGAAGTAGACGGCTTTAAAAATACATATAAAATGAAAGGGTTAGATTGTATAAATGGACCGATATATTGGGCCGATATTTGCACTTATTTGCGTATTTGTTATCGGCATGAAGAAGGGGCCAATATAGTATCATGCAATGAACATTGAGCTGCTTAATGAATGCAAAAAAGCGTTATTTGATCATTTTAGTGCAAAGTGTGACCTCGTTGCTATGGGTTAGTAGTAAAACAAGGCTGTGGTTGTCGTAAACAAAATTTTTTATTGATTTAACTTTTCTTTACTTTATTATACTTCTATTATGCAGAGGAGTGAACATTTTAGACAGCAGTGGAGCTTGTTGTCATTCCAAGTTATAAATATTGTTTAAAATGATCAGAATTGGCCCTGAATACTGGTAGAGCTTCCCAGTCATTGGTTAACCTGGAATCCAAAAAATTGGTATTAGCATCGACAATGAAAAAACCCAAAAACCTATTGGTCGGTTTTTAGTAGCGATATTGTGAATAAATATATGCATACATAAATACATAACAGTGTCAAATTTATCCTGCAACCCAGTGTTAACACACTTTAGGGCCCTGACCCACCAGTTGAGATCCACTGTCATTTAAATAATCCAACCAAGTTCAATGTAATCATTGTCATTTTTAATCTTTTACTTGCACACTTAGCATGCAGTATAACTAAAATGACATAAATCATTCACATCACGGCCTTCACTTTTTAACACGCTGTTCCTTGTCGAAGTCACTCTTGACCCTAACTAAACTTTAATATTATATTTTTTGTAAAGCTTAAGCACAATTTTGAGATTAGAAAATAGTATTGTTTCCATCCTTTGTCATTGCATACATGGCTGGAAATTCAAAAGTGTTGTTTATTTTTTATCAACACTTAAAATCTTAAACTGGATCTTATTTAGATTAATTATTGAACATTTTTATGGTCTCCCTCATTTATCCTTTAGTCGCCTCTATGCTGGAATTTTGAACATTCCATGGACAGTATTTAAGTTTCCAGACAGTAAAAACAATCTTTTTAAAATGTACCGTAGCATATAATAAGATGAAACGGTGAGCGCTTCCAAACTTTCACAACTAACTTCATCTTTCACCTTCAACTTTTCTGACGGGAAACAGTGAACTGTTCCTATCCGCGTGATGAGGTTGAGCTCTGCATTCAGTCTGTGTCCTCCCTCAGCATCGTGAGCGTGAAGGAGACTCGTCTGACAGCGCTGGTGGCTAACATCCTGATCGGTCTGTCGGCCTTCATGCTGCCCGTTCCCCTGCAGTGGATCCCCAAGCCTGTTCTCTACGGCCTCTTCCTCTACATCGCTGCCACTTCGCTTGATGGGAACCAGATGGTGGACCGCATGGCTCTGCTGCTGAAGGAACAGGTGGGGCGGGCCGGACCGGACGCCGTACACTTTCTGCCGGTCACCTTGAAGTTTTGTTGTGAAACTTACACCAAAAAGTCTTTAGGAACATTCACTATATGGTTTGTCAGAGAGATCCATTGAACAGCGACTGAATAAATGAACGAAATGAGTTAGAAACTGTTTAGTTCTGGTGACATTTCAGTTTAGATCTTATTTAGACCAAATCTAGAACTAGTTTAGTCCTATTAGAACAGGTTTCACTCTAGTTAAAACCCCAGTACAAAATTAAATCATGTTTTTATAATTTTAGTTGCTTCTATTGCATTGAAAACCATAGAAAAACATGCATCTTCACATACTGAAGCGTCTTGCCCTGATGAAGATCTGTAGGGCAGTGGTTCTCAAACTTTTCGGGTTGGGACACCTAAAAACAGCCATGTAACAGACTCGGGGCCCCCAGCGCGAAATGACAATAACGTTTGTAATGATTTAAAGTGTTAAGGCATGTCATATTAGGTTTGATGTTGTTTATTTCAATAGTTTTGTGTCTTTTTGCACCCTATTTAACTAAAAGATACTGTTTTTATTTTGAAAATAGAGTAAACACAGTGTCAAATTTATCAAAACTA
Source organism: Rhinogobius similis (assembly GCA_019453435.1). Taxonomy (NCBI): domain Eukaryota; kingdom Metazoa; phylum Chordata; class Actinopteri; order Gobiiformes; family Gobiidae; genus Rhinogobius; species Rhinogobius similis. The sequence goes on along the minus strand of CM033630.1, from coordinate 29,360,445 downwards.
TATCTTGAAATCATCTCTGACCCCAAGGTCATCCCTTGTGACCCCCACTTTGAGAACCACTGCTGTAGAGGGTCGACACGTGTCACTATGTCCCTGTGATATAAAGGATTTATCCCGTTATCAGAGTACCTCGGATCTCCTCTTTTTTCCACTTTTCCACAGATCCTTGAAGAGCATCTGATTTTTAGCTGCGTCAATCACAGACCCCTGCAGCCCACAACACTTATCTCCGTTAAACACACACATTTTTTTTATTCAACAAAATAAAGTTATTATCAGGTATATGTCAAATCATATGTAATGTAATTTACATGGATTTTGACCGTTGTTTTCAAAGCGGTTGCTAGGTAACAGTTGTGGAATCACCTCTACATATGTTACATTTGCTGACTGTGTCCAACCAGACCAAGAAGCAACATTTAACTGTCAAACTGGGGACCAATTGGCAAAATGTATAGTAAAATCTGAAATATAATCATATTCACTACGTTTTGGTGAAATATGACGTCTAACCTGTCATATAGACTTTAAAAACGGCCAATATTGCAATAAAATATGATATCGCAGAATCACAACTGCTCACGGGTTGGTCAACTGCCCTCAAAATGGCACTGTAAAAAATGAAAGAAAGCTGTAACACATGAATAAACCCTTTCTCACTGATACAAAAACAAAAAAACGCTGAGCTTCTCTTATCTTCTTTTTGCCTAGACGTCTTACCCTCCCACCCACTACATCCGGCGCGTGCCTCAGAGGAAGGTGCACTACTTCACGGGCGTGCAGATGATCCAGCTCATCATCCTGTGCGCCTTCGGCATGTACCCTCTGCCCTACATGAAGATGGTCTTTCCTCTGCTCATGATCCTGCTGGTTCCTGTCAGGTGAGTGGCCACTAGAGGGCAGAACGGCACCGCGAGGACTCAAGGCGGCACATCAAAGCTTGGTCGATTTTGTACAGTTTGTATGCAACGGATTTATCTCCGAATTTGCAATTTTCTCTCAGGACAAGTCTGCTTCCGAGAATAATCGACGCCAAATACCTGGATATCATGGATGCCCAGCACATGTAGACAAGGATGAAGGATTATTAGGAGCGTCACTGTTCTTGGTGACTGAAGAAGAATAAAATGGACAGTAATGTTACTACGTGAGGAGATTGTGGTTTGGTCTGTCATCGTCCACCAAAGTGCAACATTCCTGTATTTTTTATCATCATATTTACACACAAGAATTTCCCAAATGATGACATAACGCTTTTAATAGTTTCAATATATTCATATGTCCGTCAAAGCCAAAGTCTTAAAACACCTTAAGATGGGGTGAGAAATTTAACCACATATTATGGACACATATCATTAAAAGTTATTATAAATGTATTTTTGCAACACAGTATTTGGAAAACATAAAATTGTTGTAAATAAAAAGTCATTTATTCTACTTTTCTTCTTATTTCTTTTTTGTTTTTGTCCTTTTTTTTTTTTTTTTACAATTCGAACACATTATAAGAACACAGAGTGGAGACTGAAAGTTAAACAAAGGCCACCAATAGATGGCAGTAGAAGATTACCATCTGTTGAACAAAATGGGCTCCTTTTTTTTGACATGTTCTCACCAGAATAATGCCAAATTTCAAGGACAGTTCCAGCCTGTAATGAGGGACAAGGTTAGGTCTAAAAGACTAATACAAAGTCTTTAATGTTGGCACAGCAGGTCTAGACAAAATCATATAATTTTATTGTAAAGAAACAGAATAAAAATAATTTCTTTTTGAGCAACCTCAACCTGTTTTAGAATACTCAATACTACAAGCAAAAAGAGAAGCCTGTTTTGTCTCTGTGATGTAATAACTTTAATAGGCCACCCATTAAAACATCAGGCTCAAGTCGACATGACCATGACCCCGTCCTGCAGCTCAGGGCAGTGATGGTTTAAACACCTTGACAAGAAAAAGCACGAACGGTAAACTCCTTTGAGCAGCAGCTTGTTTAGCAGCACAAAAAGTAATGTCTTCAATTGGATGGGATTCAGCTACTAAGCATCGTGGTCTTTTTTTTTTTTTTTTTCCCTCTCGACTGAAATGTTCTGTTCCATGTGCAGAAAAGATGCACAGCCAACTAGGACTGAACAAAAACATCAGATTGCAATTTTTTATTAGTATCGTAGTTGCGATTGGACTTGCAATGTAGTCTATATTTAAAAGATGGATTCTGTTAGGGGTGCACGTTATAAAAAAAAGTCTGGGAGGATTAACTTTTGAGGGAAAAGTGCAGTCTGATAAACGAATACAAGAATCACATGCATTTCTTCATTTGGAGGAGGTCTAAACAAGAGGCTTTCAAAAGAGTTTTCATTTAAAGCCCACATCAAAAAAGCTCAGAACAGAAACCTGCAAGAAAGGGCACTTTAAATGTTTTGAGAAAAAACTGAAGCTGTAGCGCAGTGCTTATTATTTTTCTTTTTTCACTGCTACTACTTTTTTACCAATGTTTCCGTTGAAAATATGTTCATAATTTAATGCTTTGTCTTCCGAATTAACAAAAACCCGACTTAATTGTAAATCAGACACTTACTCTGACAGTTTCCTCATGAGTAATACATGGCCTACTCCTTTTTTTTACCCACCGCCCTCTAGTGGTACACCTCCACACCACGCACACGGTGACTTGGCTTGAGTGAGAGCATAGTGTGCCCAGAAGAATGACTGACTGAACCGTTTTAGGATGATCCTTTTCCCATTACTGCCCTGAATGAACCTGGACCTGACCTCAGCCCTGGAGCCACGAGGCACAAAGGAACAGGGAGGACTGGCCCGTGCAGAGGAAGAGCGTGACGGCCACTGACTCTGCAGGAGCAGACTTTCTCAATGTTCAGTATACACATAGTCACACTTTATCCACGCTGTTCTGCTGGCAAGAGTTTCCCTATGGAGCCAATCAACATTTCTATTACACGTCTAATTGAAAAGTAATCCATTAAGTTGCTGATTTGTGAATGCAACTACACGCAGTTGCTCCATCTACGCATTGATAAGCAAAATTTCTCTAAACTAGATTAGATTTACAGACGGCTGCCTCTGACACGGAGGTCAAACAATTATATAAAAGGCCCTGACAGATCCATCAAACTGTGCCTGCGTAACATGTTCAGCCTCACACGTGAGCTGGATAAGAAATGGACTGGATTCTACACCGAGTTAAATGCATTGAAATGACAGGAGTTCATTTATTCTTCAGATTTAAGTGAGAAATAAAAAGTTATTTCTGGTGTAGGCAACATAAATCTGATAATGATTGGAGAGACATTTTTGTTATTTGGGTTGCCTTGACCTCAAAATATAGCACTAAAAGAGAGAAAAGTCTGCATAGATGCAGCTTGGGGTCAGAATCTGTGAAAAACACATTTTAGGAAAAGGTTTGAAATTGCAAATCCTAAACAAATGTATGGATTGAAGTGAAGGAATAAAACGTCCACACATTCTATTTAAATAAAACTTAAAGCAGAACTAACTTCAGTAACCTCAGTGACAGAGCTCCCCCTGCAGGTCTTTTGTGAATATACACTGCCAGTAAAAAGACGCTTTTTTTCTTTCTTTTCCCCCCTTCTTTTTATTGAAATAAGGAAGTACAATCACATACAAAAAAAATTGTTAATTAGCTCCACTTTAAAAGCGACATATTATGCGCAATCAACTGCATGAGTTTTTATTTACAGCAGTGTTTTCTCATCATGACACAAAGTTGTACTTCATTTGATTCCTGCTTGTTTGAGTCAATCCTGTATTGTCCTGCAGCTGAAGCATGAGTGCTCAGAAAATGATTGTTTTCTTACCCCTATCCCCACCCACATCCCTGTACTTAGTTGTGATTATTTGAAATGAATACAAATGATACGTAAAGGGTTTTAAAAAGTCTCGCAGACACTTTTCAAAAATAAAAACATGTAAATGGCAATCCGCTGATTGTTGGGGTAAAATGTCACTATGAGGAGGCAGAATTGACAGAACTGAACTTATGAGTTCTACAGTTTTGAACAGGGAATGAATGGAGTTATTTCTACTGTCAAGATGTTAACGGTGAACAAAATGATGATGTGCTTATTTGTAGTTAAATACTACTGCAAAAACTGTAAAAACATGTAGCCTGACTTAAAATGATCCCAAATCAAAATATGAATCTTAAGTTTAGTTTAGTAACTGATAAGATAATTTAGCTTGAAATAAATCAGAAATATTTTTTAAAAAGTAAATAATCTAGGTCTATGACGTTAATACACCTGAACTAATCAAACAATTTGAACGTAAGATAAACTTGGTTTGGTGAACAAAATTCACAAACATAGGAACTTGCTTTGGCGTAAGGGGCCACATAAAACAATGAATAAAATAGTAGCAAAATCTATAAAAGAAGGCATGTATAAAATTATGAATAAAATAAAGTAGAATAAAATAGATTTAAACTATATACATATGGTGTGTGTATGGTGGTTGCAGATGTATCTTTGGGGCGTTTGAAGGCCCCGTCATTGCCCCCTGCTGTCTCTGCATGGAAAAACATCGACCCAAATACAGCTGCTGTAAATCCTGGCTCTGTTTAAAATATTTGGCAACAGGAAATGTTTTTACATGTGATTGCACTTCGAAAAAATAGAAGCTTTTGTGTCTTTTCACTTGCAGTGTATTTTCACTAGAGAGCTGCAGGGGGAGCTCTGTCGCTGAATTGACTTAGTCCCGCTTTAATATCCTGAATTCAAGTCATTTAAACGTATAGGAAAACATGTTTTGCTGAGTAAGTACGTGGCAAAAACATAATATGTCTCCTTTAAGATCGCTAATTGACCCAAAACCTAAAAATAAGATAGTAATAGTGGTAATGCTGTTAAAGTCTATTTAAAGACAACTGAATCCACTATGTCTCCTCAGCGATAACCAAGAGTTTTCCAACATCGCTCTCATTTGCCGACATCTGGAGCGATCTTTATAATTGAGACTTCCCCGTTGAATATGCATTTATTCTGCATCAGTCTGCGCCGCTCCCCGAGGCACCCACAGGATCCTCACATTATGATTCAGCACATCTAAAGCCAAGGCCGGCCTCTACTCAGCAGCCTGGACCAAAGGCTAAGAGACCTGGGAGCTGCCTGTTTACCCTCTGCTCGGAAAAAGTTTGTTTCATTTGAATTGGACAACAGTGAGTGTGTACAGAGCAAAAGTGCGTGTCTTCCTTTCCGCTCCGGATTTTTATTCTGAGTTTTCCAAGTGCAGAGTTTCAGACAGAATTGTAAAAATGTGCCGGACAAGACACAGATCCAGTGTCGAGACTCGAGATGTATTTTGTTCATATTGTCAGTCCAATTAATATTTGAATCTCTCTTGTCTTATAAACTATTTGCAGTAAAAAGTGTTGGTTACATGCCAGTTTGTTATGATTATGGCAAGCTATACTGTTTGCAGATTAGTCACAAATAAAAAATACCCAAGACACAATAAATACTTAATTTAATCTCTATGTAAAGGCGCCATAAATAAGATCATTTTATCCAATTTGACGCCATACAAAACATTTTGGTCACACTTTACTGCTCTATAAAAGCAACGTAATAAGCTGGAAGTAGCATGGCAATTGGGCTGATGGTTGGGTTGATGAGATAAACACAAAAAAATGTAATACCATTGATTTGTAAACCATCTGCAGATAAAGTAGATTAGGTCCAAATAGAGTTCAAATGTTATGGCATAGAATAGCCCCGATGGAAGACAAGACCGCTAAAATTTAACTTGGTTTTAGTGAAATGTTATCAAGAAAATGTAATAACTACGACTATTTGTACAAGAGAACAATCAGAAGTAATTGGCACCTTAGTAAAACAACAACTTTTTCATCTTTAGTCAGTTTTTTAGCGCACTCGTAAAATCAGATTCTTTGTCCAACCAGACAACAGGACTCCTCCTTAAATAAAAATAAAGTTTTGCTCATGTGAACTTTAATACTTTGTTGTTTATTGTGTCATCTCACTGCTCGGCTCGAGGCAGAAAGGAAGTGGAAAAGGCTTTGCTCATATTCCACAGGCTGAACGTGACATTTGATCGTCTGCTGTATTAATGGGCGACTTTAAGCAGTTATTTTGGCTTGTAGCATAAAACATAACACAAACAGATTGAGAAAACTCTGAACGCAAAATATTAGTGTTTCAAAGCAAGAATAATTTTTCAAGTGAGTAAAAATTCAGTCGATTAAAGGTGCTGTACCTGATTTTTTTGTTTTGAAACGTGAAAAACAGAACTAGTTCATTTTAAAGTCTTTAAATGTATCGCTCACTTACCCAATGCAGTCCCAGCATCACAAATATAGAATTTTTTCAATATATCTGTACTGGAGTAACACAGATTTTACTTGGAAAAATCGGGTAAATGAACAGTTCTGTTTTTCATGTTCGAAAACAGTCAAAATCAAGTACAGCACCTTTCATTCTCAATCGTTTTTTATAACCGGGTTACAAAATGTTGCGTTTAATTGTAGCCATCCACACTGGAATCAAAGCAATACCTTTTCTCACATAAAAACAGAACTCGACCGGCGCAAACAGATGAGTCGTGGGAGAATATGCTTTCTACAGTCAGTCAGTGAACGCACTCGAGTTACTGCATCATTCATGTCGTCCCGGGCATGTGATCCATCGTTGCAAATCCTCTGAAGCCGTTCAAGCGTGCATCGTGTAGTCCGTAGTTTTCACAACGTATTGATTCTCTGTGTAAATACCCATACTCTTTTTTTGACAAACCTTGAAGCATCAGCCTCGTACCTCGCTCACATACCTCAGACCTACACGTGTGCTTTATATATGACCCTCTGCAGCCCTCAGTGCTCGGGAAACGTAGCTTTTCATCTGTTCTAAAAGGAACTAAATCTTCAGCTCAACTGCTCTGCAATTTTCACGGTACAACGTCAAACGGTGGAACAGAGAGTCTTTTCCATGGAGCCAAGAATATAGAAGCGTTTTTCCTTTGCTGCCATAATACAGATCAGTAAATATAGATAATAGTTTTACAGTTGAAAAATTTTAAGTAACTAAACTTAACCAAAATCTAAACTAACCCTAATCTTAACCTTAACCTTACCCTAATAGTGAAAGAATATAGTGCAAAGAATGAACATTTGCGAGCCTAGCCACCAATGCAAAGTGTGTGTGGCATAACTGTATTGGGAATAAAAATAAAGGAAAAATGACACAAAAAAAAACAGTACACAAATTTAAAAATGCTGAGACGATTGGCACGCATGTAACACATTCTGTATTTCTCACAAATCTAAACATTAGTCTAGGAAAATAAAGGTGTTTTTGTTGTTAAAGAGGCAGTACCTGATTTTTACGGTTCTGAAACGTGAAAAACAGAACTGCTTCGTGTGTTTTGAAATGTACATGTAATAAAGTAAAATCTTTGTTGCCCCAGCACAGATATGTTGTAAAAGCATTTGTTTGGGTGATAATGAGACCACAGCGCTTTCTCTACGTCTGTTTATAGTGTGTTTTATTCTACGGGAAGCAGGAAGTGCGGTGTTAGCATGCTAATGTTTGTTAACTTTATACGGGACGTGCTGTGCTCAGAGACTCATTAAAAATACTTGAACTCAGTGAATATTTATGATGCTGGGACTGCATTAGGGAAGCGAGCGATACATGTGACTGATGGAAAGACTTTAAAATAAACTACTTCTGTTTTTCACGTTTCAAAACAGCAAAAAGCAGGTACAGTCCCTTATTTTAATTGTGAAAAATGAAACAAACGTTGGTCCTTGTACACATGATTGATTGATTGATTGATTGGCAACAGTTCTGGAATTTCTAGCCCAGATTACCATAAGTAGACCATTTCAATGCATTTTTGAAAAGCCCCTCCCAGTATAACCTTAAAATCAAACATGTTCATGAGAAACAGACTTGACGTAAAGGTTCTAAGCCAGAATAAAGACACTGTGGCTCGGTCCAACTTGCTCAGCGCACTCAATCTGAATGACTGACTGTGTTGACAGTGTTCAACATGTGGCCTCGGTAACATGTCACAAATGCTGCTCGTGTCCAGCTAGGAAGGAAATTATAACCAAAATTAGAAAGCTATTAGATTGCGAATCATTCTTAACTGGCCTAAATATGTTTGGTACAATTGTATGATAATGGTCCATGAGTTATTGATGATGATTCATGTAACTGTAAGAAGTAAATGTGTACAATAGCGTTTCTATGATTAGATCTATGTAGTGGTTAAACATTTGCTAGGTATAACGTCCTGATGAATTAGGTCGACTGTCATGCCTTTTTGAGTTGAGAAATGGGTGCTGCTGGCTGTATTCAGAAAGTGGAAAAGTGATTCAGTGATTTATGGAAGCAGCACTCGCCACAACTCCATTTGTTTTGCCTGAGCGGTGTCGGGCTTATCAATACGGAAAAGTTTATAGCCCGTTTCATTCAAATTTGTAGTAGATGAATATGGATGGTCCTGCTGTAACGCTGTAACAAATACATCTTCAATCTATTTTCTATTGCATATAAGTTGTCTATTAGACGCCTGACATCGTATAAACCGTGCCAGTGGCCAATTACAGCGAGTGTTTTACTGTCAGCGGTCTCACGCAGCAGAGTCACAGAGGGATGCTGAGATTTTGCATCCGTGATCTGATTTCTCTGTCTTTTATACGACTGGAGGGGGAAGTGTTAGAAAGTGCAAAATGTCTGTGATGGATTACAGACGGTGGAGAAGAAGTACGGCGAAGTAAACTGTGAACTACTCTACTTGTTTACACGCACAGTCCTTTCTTCTTTTGCTGTTGAATGAATGGAATCAGCGCAAAGTCTTCACCGTAACTGTTTCATGAGTCGACAGTGATCGCAGTACAAAATCCTGAGACAGAGGGCGGAGAATATATCTACATCTGCATCTAATTATAAGAATTTAGTGACCATAAACCCAGTGTGGTGTCGAGATATGCGTCCCTTCCCTTCTCCACTTGAGCCAAGCACTAAAACGTTTCAATTTTTGAGCTCATTGTTAATATTTAGAAATGTAAATTGTCTGTCCTGAAGAATATTGCATTGAATATCGTTTATTCTGACTTTCCATAAAGGTACGGTACAGTTTTCAGATTCTAGAATGTGGGTTTGTCAAAGGGCCGGATGCGGGGCCAGATTGTAAGCGCCTTTCAAAACACACAAGGACACTGTACATGACAACAAGATAAAGCCTTAAAAACAATAGAATTAAACTCACAATACAGAACTGGATGATGGCGTGAGAGTGACTGAGTTCTGTGGTGTAGGATTGTCTGAACAGGTAAGATCTGAGTCTGGAGGGAGTCTGTGTTAAGATGAGACACTGCAGGTGAATAGGAAAAATCTTAAATTTAAAGATATCAATTTGAAATTTCTCCTGTAGTTTACTCACATAAATGTAAGAAAAAAATATATTACACGTTTTTCATCATGTCATGTTTTCATGTAGAAATAAAGCATTTTGTGTGTAAAAAATGCCAAAAACACACATATTTGGGATATTTATATCTGAAAAACAGACAGAACCAGGTTGGAATGTCTTGGTTCATTTTGTACACATATTAGTTACAACAACAACAAAAAAAATTACGGAGGGGATTTTGGATTTCTTATTTAGTTTTTAAGTAAACTAGATTGGACTGAAAATTGTCCTAAAAATTTAAATTTCTCCATTTTTTTTTTTACTTAAAACTTCAATAAATCAGTTTTAGAATTAGATATCAAAAAATCCTTCTGTACGTTTCGTAGAGTTTGGTGTGTGTAGGAGCTACTTTAAGGCTGATCCTTATGTCCCCAGAGGATTAAAATGCATTTTAAGAAAACAGCCTTTGAAGTTGCAATGTCCCAGAGAAATCTATGGATGAAGAGGATTAAATGGAAGAATAAAACATCTTTAGGTGCAGATTGGACAAGTTTGTTGTTTCCACAAGAAAGCCGATGTTGTTAAGAGCTGTTTAGAGAGCAAACCGACCAAAAAAAATAAGAAAATGATGATGATGCCTGTAGTGTCTCGCCTTAAATGTTCAAGCAGGTCATTTCTATCAATGACTAAGAACTCCCTATATTACAGCAAAAATCTGGAGTATAATCACGCTATTTTTAGTTTCCTCCCATCTGTATTGAATATTACCTTCCTATAGAATGTTGAATGTGATGTCATCTGAAACACACTTTTTTGCTTTTGTTTGTTAAAATATGTTCCCTTGATAATGGGCTTGCCTAACCAGCTGGTTTTGCAGTCAATAGTTGCTGTCAAAGTACGCAAATAATCATATAAAGTCAGACGTTTTCAATAATGTAAACAGAATTTTTTTACAAGCCCTTTAAAATAAGCCAATGTGTTCTTACATTTGTGAAACTTTAACACGAAGAGAAGAGAGGTATAACTTGACGTAGCTGTCGAATTATGCCAAATCTCGAGGGCTGCAGCAGGACAGAACACCAGAACACCAAGTAAGAGCTGTAAGCACTGCTCAAAAATGAACGCACGCGAATATTAACGAAAGGATTAGTGAGAACAATTCAGACACTTCGTTCTGTTCGAAAATTGGATAATGCAGCTTTTGTATCCCATCAGGGCCATCTCTGTCCACCGTCTGGGAGTGTGCATAGAGGAGCATGTTACCGATACAGCCGGATAATATCAGCAGCAGACAACTAAACAGGTGATATGGCTGTAGGTGAACATGAGCCTGATTGGACGGACTGTTGAAGCACACACAGCCCCAGCAGGATACAAACCGCAAATCCTTTCCACCGGGATTTGGGAAACGCTTTCTTTCTGGAACAATCTTTCATCCACTAATCCCTGGCCACATTTTTCTTTTTATCACCATGCACCAAGCACGTTTCTCTGTTCAACACAATCTATCTTCCATCAAAATCAAAATGTACCCTTCTTAAAACAGATGAAACTGACTCCCACAACATGCACCGAATAAGCACTACGTATTTAAAAGTCTAATTTGTTTGATTTTGTGATGTGGTAACTTTAATTTACATCAGAGTCTCTTCTTGGCATTGACATTTTCTTGGAACGACTCTTGGCTCCAAGCACAGAAGCGAGTACTGTATGTGCAAAGCTCAACTGACACCAAAAAGACATCGAGTAGAAACACGATCGACATCTGAGAACAGCCCATCTGAAATGCAAATTATGGGACAGATGAAAAAAAAAGGAAAAGCAATAAACATGGGCTAAGTAAAATTATTTGAATTCGATCTTGATTTTTGTAGTTTTGTCTGGTTTGACTGCATCGCTTATTGCGTGGGATTTATGGTTTGAAGATAATTTAGCGTAAACTAGCGTAAACATGTATTTTAATAGCTCCAAAATAGCGTGGAAAAACATTTATTGCTTTTGCGCACTTATGGTTAATATTTATTATAGTTTTACATCAGTCGTGATACAGTTTGTGAGGAAATAAAAAAAAAATAAAAGTTTAAAATTACAGGAAGTTGAGCTGAGTTCTAAAACAGAATCCCTCTACCTATGATGTCATCAAAAAGCGACGTGCCATCAAAAATACAAGGACAATTGACACATTTTTCTGACAATTTAAACCATCATTCAACAAAATAAAAGTCTGATCAGGTATTATTTATTGTCAATTCCTAACTATTGTGCAATGTATATGGATTTTGGCCTTTGTTAACAAAAATGGTTGCTAGGTAACAGCTGCAGAATTCCCTGTTATATTTGCTGCCTGTGTCCAACCAGGAAGTACCATTATAATCTTCACAAAAACTGTTAAACTGGGGACCAATTGGCAAAATGTTTAGTAAAATCTTAAATCTAATCATGTTCGCTGCTTTTTAATGAAATGTCGTCTAATCTGATATATGCACTTTAAAGACGACTACAATTACATTCCAATCCAGGCAATACAATAACATCTCCATGGAGACAAGCAGACAAGGGTTTTATTTTATTCTACCGACTAAAATAAGATAAATCCATAAATTATCCACAGCATTGAAAAAGATGCAAGCTTTAAAGAATAAGCAATGCACCAAAATGATTCTTAAACATTTGGAAACAAGTCAGATAATATCAGCCCAAGACGACATGTCAAAACCACTAGATTATGAATTCATTTCTGTTAATATATTCCTTTTTTGAATTAGTTTTCACCTGTGTTGCCCTTCCAGCAGCCCCGCCCCTCCACACACGCTGACGTCAGGTGACCTTCTGTCTCCTGCCATATGCTCCGTGTGCCCTGTAGGAACTGGAAAGGGAAGACTGCTGAGCCAGGCACAATCGACCACAACACATCTTAATGAAGCATGTAATTACAGAAGCCCCCTTTGGCACCGCCGAGCACTCTGGGGAACCTGGATTCCTTAGGCTAGAATTCTCAGCGTCCGTGGAGGACTAAATGTGACAGGTAGACAGAACCAGGAATGTCACAGGTGCTTGGTGTGATTATCGAAGGCCCTGATATGTCCATTTAGGGCTGTTTGAGACATTTTCTTTAAGCATTTAAAATTCAGACATCCCTTTATTGATTCTCTTTTCAACCATCTGAGAAGAAGCAGTCTCATACCAAAACCACAAAAAATCAGACATCAGAATCAGAAGTTTTTATAGCCATTGGTAGTGAACACAACTCACACTCACTTGTGACAGGTGCAACATAAAACAATGCATTATAACTGTAAAATCTAAACTATGATAAGACAAGACATTAAAAAAAATAAATAAGGAGTTTCCCAAAATAGATGTTTACCTTCTCAGCAGGGGGTCTGGGCCTGGAAGCTGATGGTGGTGTTGAGTGATGGTTGTGTTGAGGAAAAAAAGGAGTCCACTGTGATGCTGGAGCAAGAGGCTGTGACTTTCCTGATGCCCACTGTCTTCTTTGAGCTCCAGGTTGTTGCCGCTGCACCAAGACACCAGCCGGTCCACCTCCCTCCTGTAGACGGACTCATCACCGTCCGAGATGAGTCCGATGAGGGTGGTGTTGTCCGAAAACTCTATCAGTTTTACTTAGTCGTGGCTGGAGGTGCAGGAGTTGGTGTACGGGGAGAAGAGCAGAGGAGAAAGTACACAGCCCTGTCTTCCTCGGCCGGACTTGAGCTGGAAGAGCTTGTCCTGGAGCAGAGCAGGGAGGAACAAACAGAAACAGAACCCTGGCGTAGATCCGTGGGCATTTGTCAATATCACACCACAAGCCAACGCTGCGAGTGAAAACCGGGTAAACAAAAGACAGCCGAGAAAACGCTGAGAGCGAAACCAACTCCATTCTTTGGTTTAAGGCAAGAATTCAAACAGGGGAAGTAGCTGCACCTCTTCGCAAAATAGCTTTCACTGTAGATAATGGATTCAATTCTCCATGGATAGATTGGACTCATTATTACATTTTGCACTTCATCAGATGCTTAGACCGAAGGACCCTCTCACCGATGTAACCCGCCATATTCACCGTCACACGCACTCACGTCATGTAATGGACTTGAGACGTCCATGAAGCTATTGTGATCACGGCGCAGTGGGATGTGAAGTGATTATGCAACGTAATGAGTTTGAATGTGAGAAAATGAACTGGTGAGGTTAAACTCTTTGGCATTGGCTGCCCTTACATGATGACAGGAGCTCGAGGGCCATTGACATTCTGAATTCAATTAATCTAATTACTGGAAAATAATAGCATGACGTTTGTCCATGGTTGAGTAACATACATGTAGCAAAACGAACAGAATCACTCTATTTGTGGGTTTCTGCTTTCTGTTTAAAGGTAATTTCGTCACTCTGAAGCTAATCGATGCATGGTAACCTTTAAGAAAACCTATTGTGCTTTTGTCTATGGTTATAATCTATGACATCTGTGGATCATTATGTTATATTTTGGACATTTTAAATTGCAATATTGATCTAAAACAACGATAAAAGAAACACGTCCGCTTAATTCCGGGTTGAAACCTCCAGCACTGTTTTCCACCAACCCTGTGTATGTCACTGTTTAAGAAAATAAAATTGGACTAAGTAAGAGAAGAGAAGTGGGCGTGTGGCAGTGGGGAATCTGGAGAGCGGTGAAACGATGATTGACGGAACAATGATGTCTTGTCCGCAGGAGAATAAAATGAATCACTTTCAAGGGGAAACAATTATAACATGGTTTAAAGCTCCTAAAAGTCAATTATGCATAACATGTCTTCTTTAAATATAAAGTAGCTACATAGTAAAATACATGATGGAATATTAAAGTGCATTAATATTCCTTGTAAATCTTATATTTATCCTCATGGAAATTAAAAACATATCCTTATTCTAAAACATTCTATAATGTATCTATCTTCTTTCTCACATTATCTCACATTAATTGCTGGTATTTTATAATCATTACTGTTCTGTAACATCTTTATTAATCAGAAAATAATTATATTTAGGGCGGTAATCCTTTAGTCGATTAGACTATTAATCGGTCGATGGTGTCTTAGTTGACCAAGATTTTTATTAGTCGACTAATTATTTTACTTGCATTCAACAAATTTATGTAGCAAAAACAAGAACATTTCTATTGAGTTAGCGGAAAATTTTTGAGTAAATCTGTATCTCTAACATAAATACACCGTTTACTAGTACTTTTCAGTATAAATTGTTATTTTTGCACGAACTCCTTGATGTCTTAGTCTTTTGAGTGCAGGTTGGGTCAGATACAGAGTAACTTCATAGTTTTGATGTATTATTGCCACGCCCCCTTTTAGTCGATTAATTGGTTGATGGGGCAGGTCTTTAGTCGACCAAGAATTTATATAATAGACTACAGCCCTAATTATATTTTTTCTTACAAGGTAGTAGCATATCAGGTAGGAGAAGGATGTTGGGGTTGTCAACATACTCACATGTAAAATAGGGGTAGCTGGAAGGGAAAATGTTGGAAACCACTGATCCAATGCACTATATTCTGCCCATCATGAGAAAACCATCCTGAGCATATCTTTATCCGTACAAACTGCTGTCTGAGGCACTGATTTCAGGACTATTACGAACTGTCACTTTACAGTTTTAATCTAGTTCTACGAGAATGATCCCCTCCTTTTAGCATAGACAATGAAATTTAAACACATTGAAGCAAAATTAAATCACCCGTTTGTAATCGCCGCTCAAATAACGGACCAATTAAGTTCCCCTTAACTTCAATAATTGTCTTCATTCACTTGTAGGAAAATAAAAGATGTAATTGTGTGTGAATTTAGAGCTCAACTTTGGTCACCTTAGATTTGCTATTATTATAATTCCATATTGATTGAGTTTTAACTTTTGCAAACATCAGCTACGTGTACAAAGTTCTCTGATTCTAATGTAGACAATGCTAATGTGAGAGAACCATTTTCTATTTTGCTTCAACAGTTGGCAGCAGACAGTTGTTAATCGTAAGTAGCAATGTTTGCAGAGGAGGAAGAAGTGAATAACTAATCACAGAGGAGTTGGAGTTGGACGTTTTTATGATAGCTTAATTTCTGTATATAGGCAGTCAAATGGACCAGAAAATAAACTGGCTAAATGACTATACTCCCCTAAGGTTGCATCGTCCCTGATCACGGCTTCAAAGTTTCATATTCCTGTTCTTTTCCTCCATCAGTTGCTTTTTGTTATGTCCGCGGTGGTTTGGTAAGCCTTTTATGCTCTGACAAAACGCATAAAATGTTAGAAATGAGCATCATTTGAATTTGCAGATCACACAAATGTACTGTATCTGCATTCTTCTACAAAAATATGTTCCAGGCATAAAAGACATTCTCAGCTATTTGGACATTGCACCATGGTTTCTATCCATTATCTGTTTGTGCACGTTGACTATATCATCCCTGGTAACACGCCTCAAGGCACAATGCAAAGGAAACAAGCGCAAATTATCCACAGCACAACACGATTCGAGCCCAACTTTTGTTATGGATGTAGGTTTTACAGCTGGTCTATGTGGATCTCATGCATACACCAATCTCATATAACATCCCACGGCCCTGTACTGTGGGTTTCAGTTCAAAAATGTATGTTGTGTTGGAGTTTTTCCAAAAATACAAGTGTGCAAATGAAAACGCGCTGTTTGCTTAGGTAAAATGTCATAACGAAGAGGCAGGGTTGGCAGCAGGATTGGTCAACAATGTCTGTTTCTAGAATTAAACTTAATGAAATATACATTTGGCTGTCAACACATACAACCCAAAATTAAGCGTTTCGGTCTCTTGAGTTCCTCCTGTTTACCGTACAAACCCCAATCACATCTCCGGTGTGTCCGTGCTGGTCACTGAGCTGCTACAGTGCCAGGACTCATCACAGACACCTTCTCCCGTGTTTCTGCTCATGCGTCTCTCCACAGCAGCTCTCAGTGAAACATGAGAAGATCACAGAGGATTGCTTCCAGTCTGACCGCACTGAACCGTCCTCCTCACACACGGCAGATTCTAAGTGCTGTTTGGTAGCACAATAAAAGTACAATCATTTTGTCCATGCATTTCATTATAGACTCTTCCAGTGTTTGTAAACAGCATTCTACTTTGCATTTTACTTTGGCTCCAATGCATTTTCAAAGGGGAAAGTTAGCATTGGTCAAATACTGCAAACTATGAAAAATCTGGGCTGTTTAGCCGTCTGATACCCGCTCAACGACACCTGAGTAACATTAGAACCTTGTTAGGAAATATTACAGCATGTGGCATGGATTGTGCATAGTGATTAGTGCATACATTGTTATAAATGCAAACAACAGCATAATAAACATTTCTTATGTTGTGCTGGACAATAATGTTCAAAAAATAGGTAGTGGGCCACAGTGCCAACAGTTTGGCAATACAATTGTATTCATCAAGCATCACATATTATTGATTTTTATTGACCTTTATTAATTAGGAAAGTCCTACTGAGTTTAAGAATCTCTTGATAAGGAGAGTCCTGACCCCAGAGCACTTTTTTTTTGTGGTGGGAGAAACAGGAGTAGAATCCAGGACCCTCTTACATTGACGCTGTGCCACTGTGCCCCATATCATTCTTTAAAGGGAACATATTCTGCTACAGGGACTTTTGTGAGCTTTCAAGCATGTCCTAACAATGTTCCGTCATCAGAAACATATCTGAAGTAGCATTCAGTTGAGCCAAACACACTTCCTTCTGAACACCGTCGATGCGGGACATATTTTAGGATCATGTATGTCACTTATCTGAGAATCTTCTGCTGTTTTTAGTCCTTAAATCATTGCCAGTCTCGTTCAGAGCATTTCTGCCATCTAAATACTATAACTGTAACTATAACTGTCCTTATTGCTTTTTTTTTGACTGTAGTGCAGTAAGTGTCATTTAATGAATAAGAAACATTTTTTGTTGTTTCAAAACATGAGATGACAAATTTAAGGTACTCACAAGCATGTTTAAAGGCTAATAACTATTTGAAAAATTCAGAATATTTTTCCTTTAAGTAATGAACGTTAGACTTTAAATATTCTCAATCTCTCTTGCCAAATTAACATAATATAAGCAACCACATTCATCTGCATTAAAATGAACGGGATAGAAGATTTATACTAGTACCAGGGTGTGTGCACAATTATACATGACACGCTGTAAGGATCTATAGGACCGTGCTCAATTGAAGGACATGTACCTGTAGAGTTAGTGGCAGCCTGGGCCGTGCTCTGTTGTGGCTGCAGTCAGCAGGACCAGCACACAAACCCAGCTTGTATTGACACGAGCAGATGGACGGGCTGCTTTGGGGCTGTGTCTGTAACTGGCCTTCTGTTCATCTGCTTCTGTACCAGCGCTGAGAGGAGAGCAGCTCTGGACCTATGTGCGTCTGTCTAATTACGGCCATAATCCTTCACCTGTACACAGAAGAACTAGGGAGGCGCACAATACTGCTCTGATCAGGAAAAGACTGAAGGAGGTGTAGAAGAATTGTGAACTAAAGAAAAGATGTCGCTCAGTATTTGCACAAAAACACATCAGTGCGTTCCGAGCGTAATTACCATCACTTCATTCATGCAGGTACTTATGTAGTGTTTTTAGATCATATTTGTTCCGGAAGAACCAAGAAAACCTTCTGGGCATCCAGGTTGTTCAAAACAGTGTAAACAAAAAACTTTACAGCAGGGGTTTTGGATGTCTTTGTTTAGTTTTAGAGTAAACTAGATTTGATTGAAAATTGTCCTAAAAATTCCAATTTCTCCTAATTTTTTGTCTTAACATTTTGATAAATCAATTTTAGAATTAGATATCCAAAAATCCTTCTGTATGTTTTGTCCAAATCTTGTTAAGTACACGATTTTAAAGTTTGGTGCGTGTAGAAGCTAATTTAAGTGGTAATCTTTATGTTCCTGGGGGAGAAAAATGCATTTTATGAAAACGGCCTATGAAGTTGCGATGTCCCATAGAAATAAATGGATGAAGTGGATTAAATTAAATAATAAAACATCTGTAGGAGTAGTTTCCACACGAAAGCCGACATGGTGAGAGAGTAACTGTAACTGTAAAAAAAAAAAAAAAAAAAAAAAAAAGTGTTTTGCCTGTAGTGTCTCGCCTTGAGTTCCTGAATAAGATAAGAAGACGGCGCTTTGGCCAATCAGCAACGGGAATCAAATTGGTTTGAGTCGAGCGGACGGAGAGGGGGTAGCGTGCACGGCGACGTACAAAAGAAGTGCACGAGACTCCTGCATCCTGTGTGTGTATATAAGTGTGCAGAACAGTGACCTTGAAAATGTCACAATTTTCTGTGCAATTCCTTAAATCAAACACGCAGATCTAACGGACCATATTTCCTTTATCAGTTACGTTGGGTTAAAGTGGACTCTTTAGAATACACACAAAAAAAGCCCGTTAAAAATGCTTTTTTTTTTTTTTCATTGGAAATACTGTATGAGTAGCCAATAGGAGAGATCATTATATAAGAACAGAGTTTACATTCTTGTGCTGCCCCCATATGAGCTTGACACACACTATATACACAGCTTGTACAGTACAAGCCTGGGAGGATTCATAAACCTATAATTACAAAGCATGACCTCTAAAAGGACATTCATTAGTAGTTAATTGAGCTGTCAGCGTACCACGTAGAACATCTGCTCCTGAACGCTACAGCAAACTATCCAGAGACAGAGACATCCACAAATGGGAAATAGGTTTACACACAAAGACATTTCCGATAAGGAGAAATATGTCTTCAATTTGTAGTCATTTCTTGGACACATGGCTTGGACGAATGGGATCTCCATCGTTATTGAAATCTACTCTACGCTCCTATTTTAAATTCACTGAACAGTCATTTTGATTTGTATTGTAATCATGAGAATTATGGAAGACATTAAACGAGACAAGAAGAAAACTCGCTGTACTGAATGAACGATTGTAACGGCGGCGGCACCTGTCCACGTGCATTACGACGGCATGACTTTCCAGATTGAGATTTATTCTGGCGAGATAAGCGAGAACAGCGACAGCCCGGAGCCTGTTCTATTCAAATGACATTTAATTTTTAGCTCTGCACCTCTCATTCACCGCGAGGTTAAACATTATTACACCAAGTACGCCCCGTGGAGAAATTGTGCGTAATGAACTAGTCCCAGACCAATCGCGTGACCATATATTGTAAAGAGATGTTATTGTGTCAATCCTCCAAACGCCCACTGGCTGTTTTTCTTTCACAAAGTAATCTTGTCTTGTTGATGTCCCTTGACAAGCTCTGCTAACAAACTGCATTGATGAGATGACACTAATGTAGTCAGCTGTTGTCATTTTTGAGTACTTGAGTCTTCACGCGCCTGTACATCCATTAGTGCCATAGTATTACTGTGTCTAGATTCATGTTTGCATTGATTTAATTGATTTTTGTACTTTTGTAATTATTCTCGCCTCAATATGTGACTCAAGGGGGTGGTATATCATTTTAAAATCAAGTTTAGTTCAAACTCAATAGAATGGTACAATTAACAATGCCAGTGCCAATGAACAGAAAAATGACGTAATTTCAAATAAATTACAAGGCACTCGGGGTCGTTTATTGAATGTGACAGGCACGTTGAATTATTACTGTTTCACTTTCATGGGTTTTGTTTTACTTTTGATTTCACTTATAGAAAATCCACTTTTAATAGTTTGTTCGTTTGATCCGACACAACTCTGGAAGTTTTTGGGTCCTGAGCCGAAAACCTGGACTGGTTACTTTTAAAGATGAACTTACAGGGCAAATATTAGGCATTACTTGTATTGTTATTGGCCTTTAAACATGCACTTGAGTATCTCTAGTTTGGTATCTCATATTTAAGAACTACACACAAAAAAAGACTAAATGAACATATATATCTCTGCTGTTTCCCACAGAACAATCTGACTTTTGGAGCCATCTACTTCCTGCAGAGTGAATCACACGTGTTCAGAATAAACGACCGGAAAGAAATGCGAAATATTAGTTAGCCAAACCGTTGTTGTGATTGTGATTTGATGGCAGAAATGCTCAGAACGAGTCTGGTGACAATTTATGGACTTAAGCACAGGGCAGAAGATTCTCGGAGCCACATCACACATCGAGAAAATCAGAATACAGTGTTTTTGACGAGGATTTTCTAACCAGAATTCATCAAAGTAGCGTAAATGCAACTCCATTTATGTTTTTTCTTTAAATGAGGTAACAATGTTAGAGCATGGTTTAAAGTCACTTTAACATAATGTGGATACTTGAGCTGAGTTTTAAGACCATTTGTGATGAAAGAATGTGATTTTGTCAGTCTTTAGCTTTGTTTAAATATAAATGTTAAATACATGTAAACCTTGTTTGTCAGTAAAAGTAGAAATTGCTAATTAGCCTTGGGTATTCACCTTATTCTGCCCCGCTCACTTTTGCCTGTTTGCCTGTTATGTTTATGATCCGCACTCTTGTAGTAATGGGACTTCCGGCTTGACGCATACAGTACGGTCATGCGTTATATAAAGTAGATTGATTTGACTAAAATGTTTAATGAACACGTGCAAAAACAAGTCAACAACGCATCGATTTCGTGGGTGGCCTGAAAACGGCTTTTTAGTCCGTGTGGAACTTATTTTCTGTTGAGATGCCTCGTGTAAACTACAACAGAATAAGATGGCAGCGCCCACGGCAACTTCCGAAATAAGGTGAATAAATGTCAGATAAACATCAGAGCAATCAGCCCTGGATCTATAGAGATTAAGATGTAGCTATTAGAAGAGACAAATCAAATCAAATCAAATCAATTTATTTTTATAATGCCCAAAATCACAACAACAGTTGCCTCGATGGGCCACAGGTAAAAGCAGTTCAGATAACTGTCCCAGAATGCCCCTGTCCTTTGACCCTCCTTCGCGGCGAGGAAAAACTACAAAAAACCCCATGGGAAAAAGTAGAAACCTCGGGGAGAACCACAGTGAAGGAGAGATCCTACTCCCACGGACGGACAGGCTGCAGATGAACTAGGACTGACGCATCCACTTGGACTGTGGAGCCAGAACCACTCAAGAGGGAGGTGGCTTTAAAGAGTTCCTCCAGGAGGACGAGGAGCATTCCACCCAGTGTAGAGAGATCCTCCAGCAGGAGATGAGGAACAGTTAATCTAAGTAGATGGAGTTCGTCCAGGCAGACGAGATGTGGCTAATCCAGGGTTGAGGGAGTTCCTCCAGGCGGGTGGCGCATAGATCGTCCAGTGTAGAGATCGATCCTCCAGACAGATGGGGGTGGGGCGGTCGTCACTGGAGCAGCCGCCGCAGTGCCTGAAACAGTCTCCACTCCCCGGGGGAAGTGGAGAGAAAGAGAAACATGTGAACAGCAATGAACAGACTACAGTTGAAGTAATATTAAATATTGTTGATAGGTAAAGTAGGAAGAACCAGAGGATAGTGTTCAAGCTGCCATACTTCCCCCAGCAGAATTGCTCCAAGGGCAGCGTAGCTAAAACTGTAGGTTTTTATTTCTGTTCCTAACTGGCCTGACCATAAGCTATTTCAAAGAGGAACGTTTTGAGCCTGGTCTTAAATGTAGAGACTGTGTCGGCCTCTTTTACATGAACAGGAGCTGGTTCCATAACACAGGAGCTTGGTAGCTAAATGCTCGACCTCCTACTGTGCTTTTAGAGACTCTGGGGACTAACAATAGTCCAGCATTTTGAGAGCGAAGAGCTCTGTTTGGATGGTACGCTACTATTGCATCTTTGAGGTAGGATGGGGCCATATTGTTTAAAGCTTTATAAGTCAGGAGGAGGATTTTAAATTTGATTCTAAACTCAACAGGAAGCCAGTGAAGAGACTCTAACACTGGTGAAATATGATCTCTTTTTCTAGTACCTGTTAATAATCTTGCTGCTGCATTTTGAACCAGTTGAAAGCTTCTTATAGAGCTTTTAGGACACGCTATAAGCAGGGCGTTACAATAGTCTAATCTGGATGTGACAAATGCATGGATGAGTTTTTCGGCATCATCTCTGGGCAGGATTTTTCTAATTTTGGTTATGTTACGCAAATGAAAGTAGGCTGTTTACTTTAGATATAGACTTTAGATATACCACTTTACACTCTATATAGGCACTCCACATACCATAGACATACCATCGACATCAGGACTGACCAGCTTAAACTAGATAGACTCCAGCCTGGGACTTGACCACTGACAGCTGCAACATGACTCGGAGTCCTCAAGATTGCCAACAGCCGAAGTGATACGTAACTAACAACATGCTACGAGAGCTACCAGAGAGGCACTCAACCACTCACAAGACGGTAAATGGACTTACATCAGAGGCAACGCAAACTACTACACAAGATACGGATATTTACGTGTTCACAAGGACAGAGCGTAGAGCCATAATGGAAAACGGAAATCCAAACTGCCATAAATATTTACTTTGTTGTAAATACACGTGTAGGGGAAAGTTTATCTTCCCTTGAACCAGTTTTAAAAAGTTGCAAACTTTTTCAACTTGGCCTTTTCCTCGCAATGACTAACAAGCCTTTATGTGAATGTATGATGTTTTTGCCCAATCGATATTCCCACCTCTTTGCAGAATTTTATCACGAAACAATATATTTCTCAGTAGAAATAACAATGACAGTGTTTTGCTGTAGAGACAGATCCTATACGTCGACTGGGACCTTGTGTGGGAGGACGGCCCACTCAAAGGTTTCTCTTCATGTTTTCGTTAAGGGCACTTTGATGACCTTTGAGTCTCTGAGGAGTTTCTCAAAGTAACAAGGGAAGGATTCACAGACGCACGCCTCACATAAGCTGTTTTTCCACTGCTGAAACAGTACAATACACAATGAATACACATTTAGCACAAAGAAAGATTCTAGGTTTGATTCTAGAAACTGTCTATAATCAGTATGGGTGAAGTTTACGTGACTGTTGGCGTCTTGGTCGCAAGGGAGCAGCGTGGAATTCTGGCCCTGTACAAACATTTTAAGGCTGAATCATGATCTGTTTCATGCTGTTTGACCCATAAACCACACTCGACAGTCTCCATGATATCTAGAGTCAACTGCCTTTTTCCGTTACCTTTTCAGAGATTATTAGAGCGAATCAACGTGTCTTCCATCACATTTTGTTTTTGGCCCTCCTTTGTACCTGAGCCTAAAAGCCTTGTTTTCACGTACTCACAACTCCTCCTCTAAATGACATAACCATCTGACCTCTTGGGCTTTTCCTTTCCTTCAGAACATCCAACATAGACTGTCCCTGCAATGTAAATGATCCTGTTCTTTGATCTTTACTCTGACATCTCATGTTTTGGAACTAAAAATAAACTGTGTAAAACGAAATGTTTTTACAAAGAACATTATAACTTTATTATTACTGCCTTGGGAGTGGTAAGTAGTAAGACAATAGTCTTTTTAAATAACTTAGGCAGACCACTCCCGATGCTCTCTGAAGAGAGTGTCAGCCAACACAGACACCACAGAGTCCTGATCGGCCCGATCTCAAAAGAGCCCTTCCTCATGAGTCTGCCCTGCCTCTGTGTGTCCCTTTGGTGGATGTTTCCTCCCAGCACTAGCCACCACAGACTCATGAATGGCTGCATTTTCTTATCAGATATTTGTAAGAGTAAGTGATCTCCTCGCTGCTGATGTGTACAGGCTGGGTGGATGGGCAGCGTCTAAATCTAGAACTAGATGCTGTTGCAATAGCTGAAGCTATTGCGAGTGACTGCGCAATTGAATTCGTGTGATGTTGGTCTAGTCCGGGATTCGAACCCACGACCTCCTTATTGGGAGGCAGAAGCTCTAGCCGCTCTGCCACCGTGCTCCCGCCAAAAATAGTTTAAACAGCAACATTTCCTGTACAGGACCAACAGAAAGGCTCCCACTGTAAAAGATAGGGAAAAATTGCTTGGCAAATTATGAAAAAACTACAAAAGGTACATGTACCAAAAGTAATAGCAGACATTAGAAGACTAGGAACTATTGAAAAATGCAAAAAAATTTAAAAGAATTGAAAAACTGCGGCCTGTGAAACGTGCCGAAAAGCCGGAAAATACAAGAACAAATAGTGACTGCCTATAGGCATAGGCAGTCACTCAATGATCTCGGTTGTCTTGGAAGTGTTCATCTACAGATGGTTTAGGTGACACCGGGTGAGTATTCTCCCTCATCCCCTCTTCCAATGCACCCGATGGCAGTGTTGTCTAAGAAAAATGCACAGTTTGAGAGGTAAGGCAGTTTTTGGAACATAGAAAAGGATGGTAGAAGTGTTCTTGTGACACTGTCCCTGTGAGATTTTTTGTGAATCAGAAAGATGTGCTGAAAGGCTTAAATATTTATGCTGTTTAGCATGTGATTTATTTATGAGAATGTGACAGTTATTTATAAAATGTTTGTGCGTCAACAGTGTTGGCATAACTGTTGCTCTATTTTCATTCCAAGTTTTGTTAGCACTCAGCATGTTCCCAATTTATTTATTTTTTTCAGTTTTTTCCATATCCCAAAGTACAATTGTCTTCAACAAAGGGACATCATATACCATGATTTAATTACATTACATGCAAATTATTGTAAATAGATAAACTATTGTTATCATTACCCCTTTAGCCTCTCATAGTCTGATCAGCTGATTATTTCTGTTTGGCAATACTTCCACCATTACAGACTTCTGAAAGAGAGAGAACCATCCAACCTTATTGATTGGAGCAGGACCAAGGTCATAGACAGAGAGAGAACAAATCGTTCAACCAGGGAGGCCATCGGGAGCAGGAAATGCACCCACCAACTGCAAATTGGGATGAGGGGGCGTAACAACTGTGATACACCTGGGATAAAGTTCTAAAGGAGGTTAGTACGGAAAATAAGTTCACTTACTGTAGTCTGTTGCCAGATGTCAATCACAGAGAACTCCTCCGCTTCGGTAGTGAAAGGAATCTGAACAGACAGGCTGTGCTTCTGAAGTTGAGATAAGCCAAAGAGATCAGCCAAACTGTATTACATTAGTGATGCTGTGCCTCATTCTTTTTCACTAAGGCCAGCATTGAACTTCACAGTTTCCAAAAATAAAAGCGTTGCGCTTTTCTATCCAGATTATTCAACTGTTTCCAAATGCCAAAACTCTCATTTGAAATAATGTCACAGCAACGTACCAATTTTCAACGTCGAAACAAAACTAAAACAAAATGTAGCCATTTCCTCCTCAGCTATATAATCTGATATATGATGCTGGTATGTCAGTGCATGTTCTGGTAAAGGTGTGTGCAGGGTCGTCCTGAGGGAAGAAAGTGTGGCCTAGTCAGAGGTCTGGTTGATGAAACCTGGGATGTCCAGGTCAGCTGTGGCTAGCCCCATGGATGGTGCAAGCCCCAGGGGGCGGACATGTGCTTACCAAGACTCTAACGTCCATTTTGGATACATGGTCGCATCTTAGCCCTTATTCCAGTGAGAGTGAGGAAAGTGCAACCTGCATGTGCATAAACTTTACCATTTACCATTGGTGACATGCTGATGCCGCTAGATTTGCTGGTCTACAGGAAGCCATGTGGCCACAGAATGGTGATTGAGCTAATATAAAATCATGTGGAGCGGAAATACCACCCACTGCACTATTGCTGTCCACAAACATGTAAACTTCCTCTTGTTTGAAGCAGTGCATCTTTTTATGGATCAGGCTACGTGGCATACACAACTGCATTGTATCTGCATCACTAATCTTATGAGACTTGAAAGACTTTTGTAGATTAATATACTTCTCTGTGCAATTCTGCATCACTGTCTGTCTCTGAAAATAATTTACCCTTTGGCCCATTAAATCCTGACCAGAAACCTACCTGGTCTGTACAGACACAGAAATGTGTCTCAAAATGGAAAATTGGTTCTGTTCCCCTGCCGCCAGTCTTGGAAAAACGATATTTCAGAGTTGAAAGGTCAAGGACTGATGCATTGTGGGAAATGTCCTGACCGCACATACATCCATTTGGCATATACGGTTTACACAGCGCAGCAGTCCTCAGAGAGTGGAGGCACAGCCATTTACAATTCAGCTATCCTCTGTAGAAACGGGCTCAGCCGCAGTTATATACGCCTGCCGCCATTCCCAAGACACTTTCTAACCTGCTCTTTTATTGGAGATCCTTTCTATGAATAAATATGTGTATCTTTACTGTATTTTACACTTACGCTCATTTTTCCTAGAATGTTGAGCTACATATTTGTTGGAATACAAATTGATATTAAAAAAGGGCTTCAATTTTAAAAAATTATTTTATTTTTGGTAACATGCAAAAGGTAATCCCAGTTGCACAACTATGCACAAACACCCCAAAACATTCAATGATAATTACTTTTGTATTCAACGATTACCCCAAGAGTCAAATTCAACACAAATTGTCAGAAACTGAAAAATTGACACTTTTCTAGATAACTAGTGTAGGATACAAAAATGCTTTGAAGGGCCTGTTGGTGCCTTGTGAATTCTGCTTGTTTTTCATGTGTTTGTTGGGTCTTTGTAGCTCTCTGGTTTCTTTTGAGTCTCCAGAGGCTGAGGTTGTATTGCTGAATGTTTCCAAGAATGTCTAGTATTACATTAGTTATTTTTTTCGTTTCCTTTTTCAAATGACACAATGGAAACAAGCACACTACAGCAATTGAAGTAGCACCTAAGGTCTACGTCTCTTTGTATAGCTCTTTTTTGATGACAGTTTTGTTGTATTTGTTTGAAAAGGGCAAGTTACAATGGGTTATGACCTCTCAGGGCTTTCTGTCGTGTCCTTTCATTCTATTATTCATCTGTCACTCAGCGCTTCTTTTGTGACTCTTTGGTGACAGGGTTTCATACGACCGTCTATAGAAAAACTTTTAATAAGGTGTATTACTATTCTTAGGTCTGAATTGTCATCCTTTATGTAGAGTTGTGCTATAGATTAGACGGAGAACAGAGTAACCAGACTTTTTGCAATTGATAAATAAACAATTACATAACAAAATTGGACATGGCATGCATATATTTCTTATCATATTTAATAAAATGCTTTTGAGTGCCACACGATTCATCGATCCACTGCTCGCTACCAGCTATCCTTTGTTGTCATGGCGTTTAGGGGGTGTTTACCCGACCATGAGTTTTCAGAAATCCGCTGTGTTTTGATATTGAATTGGCCTCTCTTTTACACGACAATGAGCATGTTCATTGAATCCGCGTTCACTCTACGCTCCGCTGAAAACTCTGGAAGATGCAGTTTCTCTTGGGACGGGAGGCCGTTCTGAGCTCATAAATACGGGAAAACTGGATATCTCTCGGAGGCTTGACAGCGCAGGCCGGAGCTGTGCAGTGACTGACCGTGGATCACTTGCATGCTACCTATATGCAAGAACACTTTTAGGCCTCATACCTTTATATCTACACAAGAAACTGTCAGAAAGAGATCTATCATTACTTAATTTACTGTAGAGTGCAACAGAAATGCCATATCTTGAACTGTAAACAAATTTTGCAGCTTGCTTCACTCCGCTTGCAAAATATAGAAAGCATTTGAAGAGACATTCAGATCTAACCGCAGCACTCCAAGTGCAGTGTCCACCAGATGGAAGTCAACCCTTCGTCTTGTTGAGGCAGTCGTTAACTTAGACTTACAAACTCTTAATACACTACTCGAAGCACAAGCACACAAAGAGCTCAACTTATCAACCAGGGAATGGAGTCAGCTTAATGAGCAGGTAGACCTTACGCAAGGAGAGAAAATAGTAACTGTAAGTGAAGCTCTTGATTGTGTACCGTCTCTCAATAGCCACCTTATGGCTATGCAAAACACAGCCCGGCATCTGATGAAGTCATGTGTCACTCAAACAGCAGTTCAAAGGAATCTTTGTTTACTCTATTCCTTTTGGTGTTACCATCTACATGATGTTTGCTCAAATGATAATGGGTTAGTATACAATTCTAATTTATTATGGATTCTTTGTGGATGATATGTAAAATTCCCTGTCATATCTCAAATCAGATCAATTTCAGTTTGTTGAAACTGCCATATCTTCCACCTTTATTAGATTGACTAAATCTGAAATAAACTTACAATGTACATTTCACACACATGTAACACAACTTTTCCATCTTTTTCAGACCTCGTCTTGGCTGAAACTCATAACGGAAGCCCTGAGAAGCCAATAACTGAAATCGATGACCAGAATGCAACACCTGCCAAAATCCCACGCATCTTTTCTGGATACAAAAAGAAATCCACGCAGGGTGTGGATTACAACTCCTCTGTTCAGACTGAACTGGTGTGTTACATTGCCCATTCTTCTGATGAAGAGGAAACCACCTGCTTAGAGTTCTGGGGAAAAATTCAAAAATATACCCAAGACTCTATCCTGTAGCATTAGGAGTTCTCTGTGTCCCTGCTACTAGTGCTGCAGTAGTGTAATGTCTCACTCATGTAAAAGGAAGGCAGTTCATCTTTATGAAAATTAATCCAAATAGTTCCTCTTAGTGTATCTTTCTTTTTGTTACCAAAAAGTTGCCTTGAGGCAGTGATGTTGCATATTCTTTTCAAAGCTTAAGTGGCAAATGCAATCCATATTAAGTATTTTATTTAATATATTTTGGTCATATATTGCCTTTGTTTAATATTTAAATGATATACCAGAATTAACAGTATAGTTTGTATTCCAAGTAGGCTCTAGGGTACTTCCTCTATTGGTGAGAAATATTGTTCTCTTTCATTACGCGATTGACGTAACGTTGTCCATGTGGTATGTCTTTACAGGAGTTTGCCTGTGACAGTGACAGTTTTTCTCACATTTTGTGCAAGACAATAAGAAATTTTTTTGTTTCCTGTCAAATGCCAATACATAAAATTCCATATCAGTTTAAACATTTTTGTCTAAACTACGTACATTTACATATTCAGTGTGTTTTAAGACTTGTGACTTGACTTGGACTTGGGGCCAAAGTCTTGTGTACATCTCTGCATCTGCTTGAAAGGCTCTGTCCCCATAGTGTGGGGACCTGGAGCAGGTGGCTGTCGGTAGGTTTGTGTGGTGTCAGTAGTTTTTTCAGGTACACTGGTTCGCTGCCATAAACACGCTGATAGGTCAGGAGGCAGACTTTATATTCCACCCTGAACCTAACAAGATGAAGGTTTTGGAGGATGGTGATATGTTGGGTTTTGTACATCCTCATCGGGATTCTGGCAGCACAGTTCAGAATAGACTGAAGCTTTTGCAGATTCCTCCCAGAGATCCGGATGGAGAGTGCATAACAATAATCCAGCCTGAGGAGGCGTGGACCAGCTTCTCAGCATCGGCCAGGGAAATCAGGGGCGGAGTTTGGAGATGTTCCAGAGATGAAAGAATGCAATTTTTCAGATATTTTGGATATGAATGTCAAAGGAGAGGTCGAAACGGACACCTAGGTTTGTGACATTGTGGCCTGCTGAAGAAAACGGGGGAGGACCGAAGGTGATGTGGAGTACCTATGAAAAGGGGTTCCGTTTTTTTTTTTAATTTCTTTTAAATTGTTTTTTATTTGGTCGGGACAGTACATGAACATGCACCTGTACCTATTGTACATGTTTTTAGTGGTAGGGGAAACCGGAGCAGCCGGAGGAAACCTACACAGGTACAGTGAGAACATGCAAACTCCACACAGAAAGGCCCGGGTCACCCGGGAGTTGAACCCAGGACCTTCTTAGCGCTAACCACTGCGCTACCGTGCCGCCGTGTTCTGTTCAGCCTGAGGATGTTCATCTTCGCCCTTGTCTCCTTTGTTGAAGTGTACGTACTTCAGCTTTTCACATTTCAATGGATCTGGATCAATTAATCTATTTCTATTATAAGTTGTTGAAGGTCAATGTTTTGGTTGTGTTTTAAAATGAACAAAACGTAACCAAAGATGAGAAAAGAGCTGGACTTGAAGAATGGAGAGACATGACCTTGTTCTGTTCTCAAATCAATACAAAATCCAGCTGAATTGAAAGAACATCCATTATATACACTACTCTTATTATCCAGTTTCTCCTTCAATGTAAACATCCAACTTACCAAGCCAGAACCCACTTTACATGAGACACTTAACTATTTATTAGTTTAATCGTTACATATTTTTAGATTTTTTTCTTTTTTCAGACTTGCCCATTTTGCAGCCTAAAAGGAACAACACGATTCAGCCTTTGTTCAGACATAATAACATGCCACAAAGTACAATGCCTTTATAATGTCAACAGTTTCAGAGCCTTTTTATTCAAACATAAGCTGTACCACGGGGCAAACAAGCAACCATCTCCATTAGTTCCAACTAAATGTACCATTACATTCTTTACAAAGAGAGTGATTACTACGTAGCATTTGCACACACGGACAGAACGCTGGAGAGAGAGAAATAAAGAGGACATTTTGCTCATTCAATTTCACTACATAATGTGACTTTATGATTTTAAAGAGTGTGGCCAACATCAATAATTGCACTAAACAAACCCTGGTTTCATTTTGTTGCTTGTTTATGGCAAGCAGTTTTCAGCCATTTTCACAGTGGTGGGTTATACTCCTCATTTATTTAGTCACATTTAACTTCTCAAATACATTGTACTTCTCTGAGTAGTTTTCGGACTGCATAAATTTACTCCTTGAGCAATATATACCGTGCAAAAAGTTCTGGTTACTCCCCCTGTGATTAAGTCAATGATGAAAGCTTTATGTTGATAATATTAAATGATTTGAACACTTGTGTTTTGTTCCCCGTTCCTCAGTTCCTTTCATTTTTTGTATTCTATCCTTTGAAAATTCCAGCTTTTGTGTGCTAATGTTTTGTCCTCCCAATCACATTAAAGCTGGGGTCCCTGATTTTCACGGCGCGAAAGGAGGAAGTTGGTATTAAATCTGATTAGCTTGTCCCTAGTTCTCACAAACCCTTTGACACATGGTTATTTTTCATATACGTTCATTTTAGTTGTGTGCACAGCTTTAGAAGAGCTTTTTTCAGACGGTGAAGTGAAGCTGGACCACCCAAGCACAGCCAATCAGAGCGCTGCACTCGGCTTTCTCTTCCGAATAGACGAGTGAAGATTCTGACTCAGGTAGATGACTGAAGAAAGTTTTACTGATCAGTACAGGAGGTGGGCGCAGGAGGTCTTCTGTTATGTTACTTCCGACAAAAAGGGCATACTGTATTTGGATGTAAACATATACCTGACGGCCACAGGAATGTAGAAATTGTCTGGCATCTCTTCCTGTCAAAGAGCCATGCGGGCACGGAGATTTTTCCAATGACCATATAGCAAGGGCTAAAGTGTAAGCTTCTAAATGTAGAATGGGTTCAACATGTCACTTGTGAAACCAACATACTGACATTGGCAATACGCAGTGAAGGCTGGCAGAAAGTAGAGCCGCTTAAAATACACTGCATGAAAATGAAATTCAAGTTAAAATGACTCGAATTCAGGATATTAATCTTAATTTCAATGCATTTGAAACATTAAGATTGATGAAATAAATGGGCCATGTTTGTTTTTTACTCGTTTAAGGGTGCTTCTGACTTTTATTAACTTGTAATAAGACAGTTGTGAGTAAGGTAAATGAGCTTATAGCTATTTACAACTGTCTTATTAGAAGAAACTCACAAGTTAATAATTACTAGACAGAATGAACTTTCCAAATATAATGCTTCTGACTTGTTATAGTGTATTTCTTGTTATTTAAGTCAAATCAAAGCCAAAGCCTATGGGGAGAGAATTATATACTTCTCTCATTGGAAAATGTATTTTCTTACCCCAAGCAAAATGATCTTGTAACCAGTCCGATGTGTTGAATTTGAATTGAATTGAAAGCAATTAATTAAGTTTAAGATTATTATTCTGAATTCCAGTAATTTTAAACAAGGCTAGATATTGAATTTTGCAGTGTAGTGCATAATACACAATTAAGTGGTTCAACTCTTGATCACATTATGCTTTGAACGAGAAATACTATACTTTCTCATTACATGCGGACATTGTGCAGTGGGCTCATTTTTTTGCCTTATATATATTGTAAAAGTCCTGCTTTTACAATATACTTTTTTTTAGGGAAAACACAAAATTTACCCCTCCTTTAACTTGAAATTATAAATCAGATTTTCTAATGATTAATCTAGACAATTAGACATTTCTCCAGTCACGTATGTAACGACTTAAGCAACTCAAGTCATTTCTTGGACTACTACTTTTACTTGATTAATATTATTTTGAAGTAACGCCACTCTGAATTTCTAGTTACTCTCCCCACTACATTTTCATGATTGTCCATAACATCTACAAGGAGACAGCAGTGTCTTGTTCAGCAAGTTCAAGGCAGAATACTAACTGCATTCGCGAGCTCTTCATTCAGGCAGAGTGACAGTGCGACGGGGTAACGCTTGTCCCTCACTAACCTGCTCTCCATGTTCACTGAAGCAGATAAAAGACCTCAGATAGGAACCATCTCCTGTCAGGATCACTTGGTGGTTGATGTTTTGTTCAACGTGCCTGGGGTAAAAAGAAAAAAACTTGACAAATGAAGTGCAAATCAAAAACTCGCAGTAACTCTAACATCCTGAGCACCCACCACACAATTGTGAGTAACTGTTGTGTTTGGAAGATAAAGTTCAATCAATTTTAAAATAACTCTTTCAGTCTTTAGCATATCTCTTCCAGTTTTGCTTTGCCACATCAGTTTGCCATTTTTTTTGCATAATTTTCTTTGTCAACGATCAGTTTATGCACATCTGATGAAAATGGCTTTGATTACGTACTCAAAATCTGGCTGAATCTGATTATCATTTGTTTTAGTTAGATTATCAAAAAGATATGTACGCAAAAACTTCCAATTTCTTTCTGCTCATGGTGCCTTTGATTCCGCATATCAGATTTTGTGGTTTGTATGGTCAATTAAATATAGGTCCAAAAAACAGCTAATGAGATTTTGGTGTGCACGTAAACATAGCCTGTTTACATGACATTTCAATAATCTGATAACTCCAGAAATCTGATATGATCAGATTTTCCGTGTGCCAGTGTGAAAAAAGAATCTGCTTTGATTGTTCAAAACCCACATTGCAATGCATTATTAATGAGGCTGATGGCAGGAAGCAAGATGATAATATTTTTTTAGTGTGTCAAAATGCGTAAAAAGAGTGAGTGTGACCAACGGGAGCAGTTGGACACTGTACTAGTGATAAACAGTCGGCTGCTCAGAAGTAAAGAACAAAGACAAATTTGGAAAGTTTGACGAGTTAGCAATGTGTGGGCGCAGTGGAACTGTGTCACGCTGAGTTGTTGAATGTTAGGAAATTAGTCTGATGGCAAACTTTAGTAAGACTTTATTTTACAACACACTTGATACTTTGTACTGTATAAGATAACAGGTATGTATAACAACATGTAATAACATGTAATGCACTGTGTAAAAACCTAATCCTTTGTAAGCCACATGTAATAGTTTGAGTAAACACATGTAACAACATGCAACCCTGAACAAACATATTTAGGTGCAGTTTGGACAATGCCGTTTCCATGTAAAAGCTTATATGTTAAGAGAGCAAAGAGACCAATAAACATTCAAACACTGAACAAATACTAGTTCAGGAAAGTATTAACATGTGACAAGAACGTAACACGCAGTGTAACAACTGGTATTAAAATATAACCTGAACGTAACTCTGTGTAACTAGTATTAACATGTAACCTGAATTTAAAGGACAAATATTATGCATTTTTCACATTGATATTAGGCTTTAAACATGCTCTTAAGTGCCTTAAATTTGCCATCTCATGCTTTGATACAAAAATTGCTCTGTGCAATGACACTTACTGAGTGCTTCCAGCCAGCAGATGGCGCCTAGCGCTATACACAATTTTCTAGCATTGATTTAATGACTTAAAACAGCAGAAGATTCTCGGATAAGTGATGGATGAAATCTTAAAATACGTCCCAGACAAGGAGTTCAGCAGGAAGTGTTTTTGACGGTCGGAGGGTAGAGGATTTTCTAATGAACTCAAAACAGAGTGAATCCAGCTGATTGCAAAACAGAGTGAATCCAGCTGATTGCAACTTGAACTTGATGACAGAACATTGTTAGAACATGGTGAAAAGCTCACATAAATCAATAGCAGAATGTGTCCTTTAACACACTGTAACTAGTATTAAAATGTAAGGTAAGATACTGTGTACCAAGTGGTATTAACATGTAACCTGAACGTAGCACACTGTGTGACAACCTCTATTTGTATTTAACCCTGAATACCCCGCACAGTGTAAAAGCCCAGCACTTACCTGACCCCTTTACACTGTGTGAACGTTTGTCTGGGTTTGAGTTGTTCCAGCTTTGGTGTATCTAAAATCGCCATTAACGTCAGTGCAACCATTTTCAGGTCACATTGAAAGTTGGCGTTTAGAAAGCCTCTTGTAAGTGGAAGGGAAGAGCCGTAATATCTAAAGTGCATTCTCGGATAGATGGAGATAAATGGCTGTACTCTGTGAAAAAGTGCCTGAAGATTCACGGAGGTGTTTGGCTAAAAGTGTCCGGATGAAGGATCTACTTTTAATATGTTTTATCGTCAGGGGAAATCACAGGGCAGACAGGTCCAGGTAAGGGTTCAAACCAGAAAAATGAGAAGGAACACAAGGGCATCAAACAATTTATTTGGAAGTATTTGGAGGTTAGGATCACATTAAGACAAATCCGTGTTTTTCGGCGATACAACCCACCCATATGTCAGCCCTGTGGGACAGCGACGCCTCAGCAGTGAGTGTGCATGTAATCTAATGTGAAAGTGAAGGCCAGATCAGCAGTGGGAGCTCTCATTCAGTTAGGCGCGTTACCTTGGAGTCCAGACGCTGCAGATAACAGATGTACTCGAGGCTGGCTCCGAACAGGTGAATAGGAGAGCAGTCTAGTGGCTGCCAAAACATCAGAGAGAACGACAGTGTTTTTGTGTTGGAGCGTTTGTGTGTGTATCTGTAACAGGAGCGGTACCCTCTCCTCAGCTGTTAAAGACTCTTGTGTTTGTGCAGTGAGATTAGTGAGGGTTTAATGGTCGCTTTGATGCTCTTGTGTCTCATCAAAGCTGTTCTCCCTTAGCTGAGAATATCTGCATCAGCTCAAGGAGAGGGTCAGGAGAGGTAGATATGAACCATCAGTTAGCAAGGGATGCGCTTGAAACAAATGCCCGTTTATCAGTTTGAGCCCTATCTGTGAAACAAAACACAAGAGGAAACTTAAGCCTGGTTCTGCTTAAGAGTGGATGAACACCAGCAAGTAACATAATAATTTATTTGCATGAATCAAAACATGTATCACTAACTTATTTTATGTGAGCCTCGTGTGATTTGGCAGAATAAGTCAGAATATTCTTCTTCTTCTTACAAGTTGTTGACATGACTGTGTCACCACTAAATTTGGTTGCAGCAACTTGTAATTGAAGTGACATACAAACAGCGGTTAGTTAAATTATCCATTTTAATATGCAACAGATCTGGAGCTGTGTTTTGACAGGCCATAAATAAGGAATATTAATAACCTAATTAGTGTTTTGAATAGACAGGAAGGTATTTTTCCTTATTTCAACATCGGTTAGAGTTACTCGTCCAGAAACCAGAAGGTTGGAGGATTGATTCCTGCCTGTGAAAAGTTCTGTTGTGTCCTTAGGCAAGACACTTCACCATGCTTGTCTATCGGAAAAGATCTTTTATGTATGTATGCTTTTATGCTTTGCTGCACTGCAACACACACGCACAGCCAGGGCTTAAACAAGAATCTAAGACCCAGAAAGATACATATCATATAAGGGCAAGTTTAGGGTATAGTATAAAAGGAGGGGCCCTGGGGGAATGAGACAGAGCTCTCTGGACGACTGGCAGCGTTGCATCTACAGCTTTTAGACTTTTCTTAGAATGGCTGTTAACTTGTAGCTATTTGTACAATAATCTTGACTTAATTAAATCAGTCTTAATTGTAATTGTAGAGTTTGATATCTTCTTTAAAGGTTTAGAAGTACATACTCCCCGCGACTGAGATAAAAGAACCGAGTAAGGCCGTCTAGGCTGAGGTTTCAGAGAGACCCTATTTTTTCCACTATGTATGATATAACCACGATCTTAAAGGTCTGTGATGGTGAAGAAGTGTCTGAGCTGAAAAGTCTTACGTTCACGACCGGTGGAACACTGTGTCGCCGCCTATAGCACCGCAGAGGGATCTATAAAAAGAAGCATGTTCAATTAAGTCAGCTGAACAACGTTTCAAGAATGAGGAGATTTTGTCTCTGGAATTGGCTTACACAGAGGCTTATTTTACATACTCGCTCATGGCCCTGATTAGTACGGTTGAGTTTCCCACGCGTATTAGCATATTCCGACTGACCCTATACCTTTCTTTTGATTTGGATCAGAAGATACAGTGTAAATAGCTTACGAAATGGATAAAAAGCTGGAAATTTGCAGCATTTTGAGGTTAATCTATAGTACTTTTTGTCTCCCTCTTACCCCTTCTCCCTCCACTTTAGGGGATGATGGCCATTTACGCATTTAATTATGTAGAGTGATCAAATAGTGGACTCTGGATTGGAGCCAAGTGCAATTTAAACTAAAAGAGGCCTACAGAGTAAACAACCCCAGACATAAGTTGAGCAGTTCGTCGTCAGCTTCAGGCGCCCAATCTAAAACGACTTCAATATTTCATAAGAGGAGGTCTCAGCTGCGCCAGTGTGAGTGAGCGAGTGTGGGCGAGTGCTTGTGCATCTACGGACCAGCTCATATTACTCCAAAAGTATCTCTTATCACACAGTCTATTTGCAGTCCAGTGCAAATCGAGGGGACACTTCAAAATTGACTGGAATGAAGTAAATAATGTAGATGGAGAGTTTGTGATGTGATCTGGGGCCATCGTTATTATAAAAGCAGGTTTTATCACAATGTTTTGAGATTTTTGATGACATCTTTGTTATTAAATTAAATATTCTGTATAATTTGTATCATATCATGTTTTTTTTTTTTTAACTGAAGGCTTTGACAATATAAATACTACAAATATTAAAGGTCCCATATTTTGCTTTATATCCTGATTCAGAGTCTACCCCCCAGGACATTTGTGATAATATTCTGTGTCGTGCAACATTCAGCATCTCTTAAATCAGTGCAGTTACGGAAATAGAAACAACTATCAACTTCTAGGTGAGTTAAAATGTCTTGATTTCAGGATATTTATCTTAATTTCAGAGGTTTTGAATGGTTAAGATTAGTTTTGTTTTTTTTAAATGGAACTAGATTACTTTTCTTTTTTTTTTTTTTTTTTTTACATGTTTTACCTCTTACTTTGAGCCAAATGATCTTCAACTGGGTTAACTTATTTTTGCCACTGGCAAACTTATTTTTTAATTTGAAGGTAAATTATTGTATAATTTGCCAGAAATACCTTGAAATCAGTGAAATATTCAGCATCACATAGACAATTAAATGTCATCAAGCAAAACTACTCAAATCCAGATAAAAACTCAAATTCAAGTGAAGCAAGGCTAGATATACTTTTTTTTTTTTCTCTACAGTGTTGCTGTCTTGGCTTATTTCTTACGTCCCCTGTCACTGCGAGTGGTTAAAGTCAAGCTGTTGTGGTATCAGCAAGTAATGTTGGGAAAAATGTTGTACAAAACTGTGGACGGAAGACACAAGTGCATTTATGATGTAAATCCTGCTTGTCCAGACCACAGAAGTATCAAGAGATCTGGACAGAGACAGAAACACTTTCTGCAGGAGCAGAGTCTCCACAGCGTTGCGTCACATTTGTCCTTTTTTGCTCCAAAAACCTTCCCCTCATTCCAGATTATTAAAGCTAGTGAATACATGCAATAAGATGTGGACCCCAGGAACAGTAAAAAAAGAAAAAGAAAAAAAGAGCACACACACATTTTTCTACACGGCACAATGACAGTTATATATATTAAAAAACACTGACTAGTCGATAAGTCAAATAACTGGAAAAATTTGGCAGACACAGTTTTAGCTCACAATGTACTGAACTACCTTTTAGAACTTAGAATTTGTGTTTTTTGAGCTGATAATTATAATAATAGAAAACAGCGTGGAAAGAACATTTGCACCCACTGGTTACTTAATGATAACAGCACAACAGAGACAAGATATTTCAATATGCAAATCAAATTCTTGTGGTGTGGTGCACATTTCCGAAGAGTAAAAAAGCTAAATGTAAGAAATTTAACAAGTCAGAAAAACAAAAGCTAGTCTCACAAGAGGTGCCTGGGGTTAAATTGAGAATGTTAGGTTACCTCAGGTTTAGAAAACAATTGTAAAAAGCTCCTTCTGAGTTGACCCTGAAAATGTAATCACACTTATAAATAGCTGGCTTTTAACAGAAAAAAAAGAAATTGTTGATACTTAATGGTTGTTTTCAGTGGTGATGAGAATGAAAAAAATTCCTGAAATG
Source organism: Rhinogobius similis (assembly GCA_019453435.1). Taxonomy (NCBI): domain Eukaryota; kingdom Metazoa; phylum Chordata; class Actinopteri; order Gobiiformes; family Gobiidae; genus Rhinogobius; species Rhinogobius similis. The sequence continues at coordinate 29,321,554 of CM033630.1, read as the reverse complement.
TTCTGAACCCATCCAGGATTGTGCTGAAAATAATCCAGCACTATCACATATATGCTGGTGCCCATTGCTCCTCAGCGGATTTGAATATAAAGCAGAATCATTTACATTCGTTTATACAAGCGTTTATGCTTCATGGCAATTTCAGTAACATACTTATGCTGTAGGCAAGATGAACAAATCCAAGAAAATCTGCTAAACCTTTCAAGATGACGAGGCAGCCGAGGTGAACAATAAACCTTAATCCTTGAACCTTAACAGACGAACAGTGAAGGAAAATTTAGCGCAAAGCATGTCCACTGACCTTGCAGGACTCGAAAAATAACTCCATGTGTCGATTGACGTGGCCCATGGTAGAGAAAGTTCTAAAGGTTTGACGCTGTTTTTTTCGACTGCTCTTCAGAAGCTATTTTCAATCTGAAGACTGAGCCGGATTACGCCATGCAACAAGGAAGCAGTTTAAAGCTCGAAACACTTCCGTACTTGTTCGCCGACGTTCCAGTTTCCGTTCGTTCTAGCGCTGTTGTACTCTGGTGGCTTTTCCCGTACCGCTGATTACCTGCTAAATCACGAGTCGTTGCGCACTATTGTGCTGTGCTGGTTTCCCCTTCGCAGATGCTAAGTGCCCGGTTGATCTTTGATTGGCTCCATTTCTGCTGCTTTCAAACCATCCTTTCTGCACAACGTTTCCACCATACTGTCTCTGAATGAGTGGTTTGTAGCTTTAAGATGAGCTAACAAGCTGATTGTAGGCCCGAATTCAAGTGCCTTTTTGGTTGAGTCACAATTGTAATTCTCGCTACATTGCACTGTGCACTGCTTTTGAGTACAAATCTTGTCCTTGGGAGGAACCAGTTGCGTCTTAACATCTTGACTGGTTTAACGTACACAAATGTTTCGAAATCCTTAGTAGTTTTTCAGATAGACCAAACAAATAAGGAACAGAAACACCATTCCTTCTTGGTTCTGTTTCCCTTTTGTCCTGTTTTTGGATCTTTCAGCTTTGTTGAGTGTCCATTTAGGGTACCCACAGGCTGAGAGAGCATTCTGGACGTTTTGCTTCCCTCTTCTTTCCTTCTGAGTGTGTCACCTCTTGAGCTCTGTGTTGTGAAGTCCAAATCGCCCCAAGTTTGAAGGACGACTTGACATCAGGTGAGGAGGTAAATCAGGCTGAGCTTCTTCAAAACTGCTCTTTTTCTTTTGAATTCTGACCTGTTTGGACAGAACAGGACCTGAGCCTGCCAACGTTACGGAATTTTACCTGTAATCATTTGTTTCTATACTTAGTGGAAAGGAAAATATCTATCACTGATAAGGCTGGAGGATAAAATCAAACCTAAACAATATATTTTTTATTAGATTGTCGTATTTTAGTTCAGCGTTTTTCTGCTGAATGCATCCCTAATCATTGGTCTTAAAAGTAGAAGTTTCTGAATAATAAACACTTGATACTTTTTAAAACTAAAGCTTAACTAAAACACTATTCAGATGTCTAAAAGGTTCAACATTTTAATCTAACATCAATCATTACAATCCTTCTTATTCGTGGATAAGAAAACATAAAATTCTGTTGATAGTTACAGCAGTAAAACTATATATAACTAATATGAATGTGTGACCTAAATTCTCTGTAACCCCATGGGAACTAAGGAGTACACAGCCAAAATATTCAATTCCAACAGCAACCAAGTCAAGTCTTAGAGTTAGCTGGTCCAGAGATGATTCATTATGTCATATACTTTCCTATAATGAGTCGATCCATACGTTTCAGAATCATGTGAAGTGCCGTAGTAATTTCAACATTATAAAGCACAATAATATATCTTATGAATAGAAAAAAGCCCTCACAACAATGGATGTTTCTCCCTGTCCTCCCTCTTTCTCCTGCTCCACTGTCGCTCTGATGCTCAGCACAGCAGTCTCATCATTTTTACATGTTCAACTACTGGCATATTCAGATGATTATAGTCACCTCACTGCGGGAGTGAGGGGCATACAGTGTGGTCAAGCTTCCAGACTATGCTGTACCATGGACTCCAACAGTGAAAATGAGGGACTTTGTTGTGTAATTGTGATTAAGTGGATATATTGCTACTGTGGCGAGCTTTTAACCATGTCCTCATAAATTCCCTCAACGTTAATGTACTGTATTTTGTATTTTTGTATATTAAAAATGCCACATAAACACTTAAAAAAATAAAAACATGTAAATGAAAAATACTACTTGTTACAATTAAATGTCACTATGAGGAGGCGGAGCTTCCTTGAACAAGAAGTCAATGAACCTGTTTTTAATACCGAGCCATTTTAGATACATTTTGCGGTTTAGAATGAACAGAATGTAAAATGAGGATCTACTTATGTTTTTTGGGGGTACCTGATATTAAACTGTAACATATGTCTCCTTCAAAAAGATATTATCAGATATCATCTTCAGTTTGAGGGGCAGCCACTAGTGTACCTTAAAGTATGAAATATTTTTAGATTTTCTAATTTTGACTTTATTCAGTGTATTAATACCTCTTGTAAAAATAAATTATAGTTTTACACCAATCAGGTAGCTGTTTGTGGAGAAAAGTTGTTGAAAATATGTTGAAAATTACAGGAAGTAAACAAGTTTATGACATCACACAAGGGAGACAAAGATTATGCATAATTTACACAAAAGAAGCTACTTTTTCGACCCTTTAAAAATACATTAAACAACATTCAACAAAATAAAAGTGTTCACATGTATTTTTCTTTCTCAAATGAAAAAAAATCTGTGACATTAGAGGAGCTTTGGTGCACTGTACAGGATGGTTTCTTGGTAATTTCCTAGTGTGACGTCATCATTTACAACCAGGAAGTAAAATTAAAAACCTAAAAAAAATTGCTAAAGATGCTAAAGATTTTAGCAGAATATATGAAATATACTTATCTTAACTGCATTTTAGCTTAATAGTAGTTCAACCCGTCATAGGCATTTTAAGCTCCCTACAGCTGAACATGTGAACAAATGTTCCCACTAAAGTATACCTTAACCTTTACACAGTGGCCAGTGCACTACTGCTCGTTCTGCTTATACTGTATTCTGTCGGACCATATGTCCACTATTGCTGTATTTGGCACACCGTCAGGAACTTACTCTGGTAAACTGCCAACCATGTTAACCACTTTGCCAAGGTGGAAACATTTCTTGTTGTTACTGTCAACTTTGGAAATTCCACTTCCATTCCAGAGTCGTGTGTTGTGAATAACGGTGTGATGCCTTTTTATGAAGCCTCTGCAACTGTTGAACTGTAGAATTGGCTTATCTTTTTTCTTCATGGCGATAAGAATGACTGGAGACAGGAGAAATGTCAGCGGCGGAAGAAGCATAGAGGGCAAAAACATAATTCAGTTTGAGTGGGGAATTGCTGTCAGAACAGTTTTAGTGTTATGTGCACATGTCAAATGCACACTCACAGCAGGAGTGAACCGCTGACTGGGGTTTCAAACGAGACACAGTTAAAGCAGCGGCTCTTCACAAATGCAAATTTCAAAGTATGTGTGTTTTGTGGCTGAATGGAGCCCAAATCCCGCACTCAGAGACAATTTTTGACGGTAAATATGCAGTCTTATTGAGAAAAGATACACCTCAAGATTACCCAGATGTTGACTAAGCTGCAAATTAGCTTTCAGAAATGTTGAGAGGCAGGATAATGAGTTTACCTTGTAGAATGAATGCTGAATAGTAACCAAAGTAACACATTTATTCAATATGCCAACTACTGAAAGTCCAATTCTTGAAAATAACAGATGGAAATGTACTCGAATTGTTTTCCTCCCTTCAGTCCCCGCGATTTAATCAGAAGAATACACGGAATCATGGTTTTAAAAGGTGCTATTTTCGGACGCGTGGGTGTGTTGTTTACGTACAGACCCAGGGGTATTGTGCCTCTCTCATCTAACTGAGCTGCAGTGTGGAGACAAGTGGACTGTTATGTTTTGACAGGCGCTCACAGTCCCACGTGAATACAATGTCACTTTTCTGGTACAGCTTGTTATATAGCAGCAGTTCAAATACATAGCTCCCGTTTACTTGCAATTACACCACCTCTCTTGGACAAAGATAGGTTGGTGTAGTCCGCATTCGTCCAGGAGCTGTCCATGGTAGAAAAGGTTTCAATAAATAAGTGATGACGTTTTGACTTCCATCCTGAAGTCTTTTTCAATCTGCTGGAGATGGTCTGAGCAGCTGGTCCTGCCCAAAAGGAGGAGTTATAACTGGAACGTATCCTTGTTTACACGTCTGCCAATTTCACACATACAGCTCGAGTTGTTAAGACCTATCGAGGACTTGCCACTTCAAAGGTGTCATTAGAATTTTGTTAGCCTAATAGCATAATTACCCAAGATATTTTTCAAGGTTTTCGTGGAGTAGAAAAAAAACACTTTTCACTTTTAGATAGAAAGTGTTTTTGGCTGTGAAAATCTTTCTGATTGACCTAGGATGAAGCAAATAATAATAACGCATCATACTTATAGAGCGCTTTTTCATGACTCTCAAAGACGCTTCACATTGCATTCACACACACACCACCACCAGGCAATGTGGGTGAAGTGTAAGGACACGACACTTCGTCCACCAGCCGTTGCACTGTGGCTCCTGGTGTTCCAGTGGTCTCTCATCCAAGTCAGGTCACAAACAGCCACAAACAGATGCAGCCAGGAAGAAAAAGTAAAATTAGACAAAAAACTAATCTTGGTCAAAAATGATTTTGGCTGACGATTTGACCTGTTTGATTTTTGTCAAGGTGTTATGAGGCTTTTGTAGACTATATCTCAAACCATATCTTTTCTTAACAAAAATGCCTTCTGCCATCTTTCAAACCATCTCCTCTCCGATTAAACGTTTTACCTCACTGTCTTCAAGCGTGTGATTTGTGGCTTTTGGTTTAAGGTGGACAGCTGATTGTATACCTGAAATCGAGTGCCTTCTTTTTTCAGTTACAACTTGAAAAGGACAAATTTGAGCCCAGTAGAGTATATTTTTGCTGCTCAAACCACTAGATTGAAAATGACTTTCGGACAGAAGTCGAAACATTTTCTAACAGTTTCTAAAACAGTGTCTAGATAACTCAGTTGAAACCGTTCCATGGACAGAGAAATAAGCAGCCCTTTGCTTCACATATAAATGACATTGAAGAGATAATTGCCCAATAATTTGTCAGTGAGCAACTGTCTAGAGCAGTGGTCCTCACTATTTTTTAAAGGAGAGCCGCATTGGCAAACCAAAGATAAGGAGCGAGCCGCAAAACATCATCATCCACTCTTGTATTCCTTGTACTTTTCGTTTTTTTGCTCTGAGTACCTTTCATTTGCGTGTTCCGTTTCCCCGGCTCATCCCCTCACCTGAATCTTCGTGCAGTCCAGTGGTGTAATAACTTACCACATACTGATCTGGTGCATGTTTGCCTGTATTCTGGTGGATATTAGCTGTAATAAATAGCTGGTTGGCCCATTCTAGGTTACATGGTGTGGTTTTATTTTTAGTGCCCCCTCAGCCCCCCTAACCCCAAGCCCCTGAGTTTTGTTGCACAGGCCCTGCTCTCCTCGCACGCAGATTCCCTTCTTCTTTCTCCTCCAAAACTGTCAGACTGCAAATGTTTAATCCAGGACAGCTAAACCTATATTTTTGTATGTACATTTATAACATTGTCTTTTGCAAGAGCGAGTTTGACTTCGCTGTGCGCGCTCGTGGCGCTTCCGTGCGTCGGCTGCATTTGCGTCTTTTGCTCTTTCATTCATTCAACTTTTTGCCTCCTTTCTCCGCGAATATGAGGCCGATTAACGTCAAATAAAGAACATTTTGGAGTTTGAGACCAGAATAAAATTGTTTAGTGGCCCCCGAATAAACCTGATCCGCATCTGTCCCGGTCTGCTCTAAACCCAGACTCCGTTGCTCACAGTCTGCGCCGCGTAAAGAGAAAAAAGGAGTGACGCTCAGAGCAGCTCAGAAGAGACTGCGGGGAAAGAGGAGGATGTAAAGTTTGTACTGGTCTCTAAACGGAGAGAAAGCACTAAAGTACCGCAAGGGTAATGACTGTTACGTATCACTGATCAATTTGTAGTGAGTACACGCAAATCCAGCCGCACTTCTAGTGAGTTTATGCTATACCTGCGTATCACGTAGACAACACCACTGCCGCAGACTTCGTCGAGATTCTGCATTTGTTTCTCTGTGTCCGTCAACCTGGATCCACTTCGGCTCGATGCTGTTATTTGGCTCGCGCTAAGTTGAAGCGTTGGATGCGCAGCAGACACAAGCGCCGCTGTAACTCTGTCGTAAACATTTGCAACAGTGCGCAACATTCGCCGACACGAAATAAAACAGAAAATAGGACGGGAATGCGTATTCATAAGTGTTATTTGCGCCATATTTAGGGAGACGATTGGTCAATCTATTTTTGTATATTATTAGAAAATATTACACGACTACGCGAGCCGCCAATTAGGCTTGGAGAGCCAACTGTGGCTCGCGAGCCGCGCAATGAGTAACACGGGTCTAGAGCGTCAATTCCTGAGTTTCTCTTGAGGTGACTCCTGCGAGATCAGATTTACAGCAAAACAATGTGACATTTGGGTTGAAAGTGAAAGGTGTTGAGTGACAGCTGCTGTTGGCATGGTAACAGGAAGTACACAACCTGAGCTGAGCGGGTTGTTTGTGCTGCTGACCTCCGAAACAGCCCTGACAGACACCGCCTCAGGACATGGCTTTTTCCATAGGGCCTTCAAATGACTCTTTTCAAAGCACCAGTTGAACTGAAGGGCTTCTGTATGAAAAAGAGCACTTCCATATTTATTGGGATGAACACCTTCGATGGTGGTGATGATGGTGAACAAGGAGGGGCATGGACCTTTTCCTCTTCTTGCTGCTCTCCGTTCAAACAGCGGAGCAAAAGTATTCCAAAAGCTGAAATGTGTTTTATGAATTCTCAAAAACCACAAGAGAATCATACATTAACTACCTTGTTTTCAATGCCCTGTAGATAGGATAGAAAACTGTCAGCGGTAAAATGCAAAATGAAGCTAACACAATGTATAAAGCTCAACAGACAGGCTGCCATGGAAACTCTGAATATTTTACTCCGTCTTACACGTCATTCTGGGGAACAGACAATATTAATGCAAATTAGGGTATGCCTTTCCCACCAGAATGTAGCAAACCTAACAGTACATGTACCCGTTGAACCTTAACATGTGGTTTGGGACAAATTTCTTTAGAGTGTGTGAAGTGATGCCTCCATTGAGTCTTCTCCCGTGGGAATTTTTCGAGGGCAAAGTCAAAGGGATGGCTGAAAGCTTCACAAGAGTCATTTTAGAATATTGCTCAGGGGGAGCTTTGTACTGGGAGCTGGACACTGGAGCATTTCTAGCAGGGGAAATTCTTTCTTTTCTCCCCTGTGTCGATTCACCTCCAGGCAAAGGCTCCAAGCATGTGTAGAAAGTGACACTTGTGCAGAGAATGGCAGATATGGAGCGAGGCCACAGCTTTTCAACAGAGGTCAGTAATTCAACAACCAACCTTCTCTCATGAGAAGATAAATTATGCAGACTTTCCTGAGTGGGCCTCGATTGTGTAATTATCCAAACCGCAAATTAAGTGTATAACAATAACATTGCAGGAGGGTTTAATCGTGTATCTTTTTTGCCTCTGCTCCATCTATTATTGATGTAAGTCTTTAATTTAAAAGTGATCAATTATCTGAAATGCATTATGTTAATGTGCTGTCATGCAGTACACCTTTTCTGTTTTTATTGACAAAAACATTATTAATACTCGCAAAAAATATATTAAGTAAAAGAAACCGTAGAAGCTACACATTCATATAAAGTCGTTCTGTTGTGTCTTTTTTTTTTTATCAGACAATAGGGATGAGATGATGTATGTATTACCTTCTTTCCGTCTTTGTCAGAAACGTCACACAATGGTTGTTATGATGTGTCTTAGACGCTGTTGTTCCTCTTCGTGGTCAACCTCACGGACCTGTCAGGTCTATCAGGCTGGCCACGTCCCTGAACATGCCCTGGTGATTGTTGGAGAAGTGTGTCCCATGTGCGCGAAAGTTGGAAAGCTTCTTCGACTCAACTCAATGCGCAGATGTCGTTTCATGATCTCTGTTACTACTTTTCAGCATTTGCTGGTCTCTTGGTCTGTGTATTATCACAAAAGTCCTGGGTTTGACTCCCAGGTGGTGTGCGGCCTTTCTGTGTGGAGTTTGCATGTTCTCTCTTTGTCTGCATGGGTTTCCTGTGGGTGCTCTGGTCTCCTCAACCACAACAAAACATGTACTCTGCTCTGTGTTTGTGTAAAAACCAACAATAGCAATGGCATTACCATAAACAAAAGATACTCTGGTTAAGGTTGTCCCGAGTCCAGGTTAAGATCAGATGTTACTTTTGTAATTACATTACATTACATTTTTATTCTACATTTTTATCCCCCCCTTAGTTTACCCAGGCATATGTGTGATTTACACACTATTGGCTATTACCTAAGCAGCCAAATGCAGATGAATCTGTCTGCAGACAGCTGGTGATCTGATATCAGTATTCATGGGCTGCATGATTTCCCCAGACTCAGAGAAGAGTTAACCTATGTCCCTGGCTGTGAATACACTGGAGGCTGGTCTGTTTGTGGTGCTTAGCTGCACTGAGTCGGCTGTCCCAAGAGCTAAGTTCAATTCTATCTCTCCAGTCCACAGACCAAACTAACAAGCTAAACACTCACCTAAACGGGAAGTGTAGGCGGAGGCTCACTGGAGACTTAAAAATGCAGATTTTTAAAAGGCCTATTCATCATTTTCATATGGATTTACCCCATGAGGAGAGCAGCGTTGGGTCTGCAAACTTCTCCTGTGTTCTAAAGAAGCTGCACCCAGGCTCACAGTTCCATTTACATGTCTGTGTGTGTGTGAGCCTGTTTCTCATCACTGCCATGCTCTATATGTGACCAAAGCACAGTCCACAGGTCTTTGAAATATGGTCCATAAAAGCCAGTGGCACTATAAAGCCAGAGAAAGAGCTGATTTGTGAATCCAATTACCTCCAGTCTCTGACGGATGTGCTCTATGTCTGATTCCGGCTGCAGGTTTAGCATATATGTAATGAAAATGTTAAAATGAGAGGAGGGAAAAGCTTTATTATTACACAAAATAAGATAATAAGACAAACAGGTTTATAATTTGAAAAGCAATAGCAGTGAATAGTCTTGTACAAACAATAATATAATTTGAAAAGGTGTCTGTCTGTCCCAACAAAACTGGACAAATGTCTTTTGAATGTAGTTCCATATAATGTTAATAATAATAAGAAAACAAAAGACATCCTAAACATTTAATACATTTAATGTCCATAAGTCAAGTCCCATTTGGTGCAAAGTCTTTCAAATCTTTCCGTTTTCAAATTTAGTCCAAATTATGTTTTTTCCATTTTATGTATGCTAGTCACAATGTCAGTCCAGTCCTTCATTGAGAGTAGAGTCATCAGTTTTTTGATGAGGGCCTTTTTACCCACAGCCAAAAGTACACTCCAGAGGTTTTAACTTTCTATTTCCATGTAATTATGCAGGTGACTAGAACTACTAACAGAACTAGTTTGTGTGCTGGATTTTTTGAATGTATTACAGTAAAATTCTGTGTTGCTCCAGTACAGATATATGACAAAATATATAAAATAAATATTATAAAAGGGAACAACACTGGGATCTGTGCACTACAGGAGGTTTGAACCCGGATACACAAAACCTTGTCAATGTTCAAAATTTGTCACACAATGCAACACAACGAATAATGCCAGTATGTTCAGAGAAGGAACAACAATTTTGTTTAACATATTAAAAAGAACCTCAAGCTTATGGTAGTTAGACTCTACAAGATTGGACATATACTGGGTCTTTGCTGTTTTAACAGCCTTTTGGTAGTTTATAAGTCAGTCTTTAAAAATTCTCAGAGACACAGCTGTTCATTAGCATGCTAATATTTGTTAGCTTTATGGTAGCTCAGAAACTCGTGAAAAGTACTTATAAACTTACGGAGGGGAATATTTAGGACACTAGGACAGTGTTAATGAGCAACACATGTGGCTGCTGTAGAGAGTTTAAAACAAAGTTGTTCTGCTTTAAGTTTCAAATCAGTAAACAAAAGTCATTATCAGAGTTCTGACACTGTTGTTATTCAAACAATATGAAATGTATTGTTTTGTAAAATTAGAATGTGCTTGTATATTCTTCTTCTTCTTGCAAATCTAACATTGCACATACTGTTTAGTTGTACTTCCCTAAACCCATTCTATGGATAAAAATAGGCATTTCTACTATGACCATGTCAACAATGCATCTGTTCTGTTTGCCCATTGTTGTGATGTCCAATATCAAATAATAAATAAATACAATGTTTTAAACCAGGACAAATGCTCATGTATTGTTTGTGGTTCTGTCCATGTCTTTCCTCCCCCACAGCTGTCCACTGCCCCTCACAGAACATGTATGTCACAGCCTGTATATGTGCAGAATGAGAGCTAGAACATGGATACGCCATCTCAAAAAGTAAGGAGGTGAAGCTGATGCGATTTCAATCCTGTTTGTTTTGGATAACAGATGGATAGAAGAAAGTCTGATGCAAATGAAAACATCTGTTCTAAATATAATATTATAGGCTAAATCCAAAAAGCAGGCCAGGCTTTTCTCCTGGGAATCTCTCAGTTTGATGGATATTTTCAGGAGTACCTGCACAAAAATTGTACCACTTGTAATTACAAAAAAACAAAAAACAAACAAACCTTACGGACCTGTCCAGTCAATGCCAATGGAAAGCAAAAGACACATAATTCTGCAAAAAGGATTTAGAACATACTGTTTCCATATTGTGCAGCCAAGAAATTCAATGTTGCTTTGGGAATTCAGAGCAAATGTGGATGCTCCAAATGCAGATGGAGGACACTGTGGTGGAACAAGATGGTCATCAATGTGAAGTGGCTCCACATGTGCCATTATCTGTAGGCTTTAAACTTCACTGCTCCTCAGGCTAATATAAAAGCAAGAGCCAAACATACACAATTTAAAGGGTAGAAATCTGTTCACCACAATTCCACAGTGACCCAATAGCACTTTTGGAGCACATTAGTGGCACACGTGATTGAAAAACTTGGCAGTGCTGTTACTCTACTTGACGGACAAGTAAAACCACGGAAGTAGTTGCCGTGGACGATAGAGATGTAGAGAGAAAAGTGCAGGAGATGAGCCGGAGGAAATAGAAGGAACCAGAGAGCCTTAACTGTGAGCTGTCTGAGCTGTTACTGTGAGTGTGTGAGTGGAATGGCACAGGACACACTCATGAGACAAAGACCAGGAAGAAAAGTGCGTGTCTTCTTGATTTCACAGCTTCATCACACGAGCACAAGGTGTTTCTTCTCCTTCGATTGTTATGGAGAGCACAAGAAGAAAGAGGTCTTGAAGAGGATATAAGTTCGTCGTTAACAAATGAAAAAAAGAAAAGAAAATTGAATGTAATTATGCACAGAATGTGGTGTGATTGCTTGGTGCTGGTTGAGTAGGTACACAGTGCAGGTCAAGCAGTGAGGTTGTGGTTATAAAAAGAACTCCAAGTGTTGGAAGTGAACACTGTGCGATGGTTCACAGGATCAATCGTAGCTATGACCAAAGTTTGTCTGAGTGGCTCTATGGTTAGTTATAGCAGTTGTACCTGTTAGCGGAGGCCACATGCGAGCGGCGTTTTTGCATTTGTAAAAGTTGCTAAATGAAAGAAAAATGGGAAAAGATGGTCGTCCTGTTTGTGCTGGAGCTCCTCTACTGCACTTTGAGGTGTGCTTGTGTTTACATGTTTGTCAAATTGTAGCTGTAGCGGACAGGAGGACTCACTCTGCGACCAAGACTGCAAAATATCAAAGAGGTTTAATATAAATCGTAGTTGGTCTTTGGTCGTATGACAGTCCTAAGTTTAGTCTTTGTCCCCATCTCACTCTGAGACTTACAGTCCAGGATTTTGAGCAATGACTCAAGATTCTTCCAATGATCAGAAATCTTTCGTCACAGATGGACACCGGGCTTAGTATATTCATGTTTTTGAAAGAAATATCCAGACTTAGGATCCACAAATGTAGATCCTTCTTATTATTTGTGTGGGATTCACTCCACAAACAATATTACAATGTTAATGGTTTAAACAATCACATATTTGGGGTTCAACAGTGACACCACTTTCTGAGGTAGACGAGAAAAAACAACCACAAAAACAAAAAACTTTTGTTTATTTATGCCGACAGAGAATATGTTAAACTTTGGGTACATTTTTGTTTCATTTGAATAGCCACTGTAATTACAGAGATATAAACCATAAACCACGTCAAACAATCAGCAATCACTTTCAAACTATAGGGATTCTAAAATGTGTGGTGATGTCACGTGAACCCATCTGATATCCTTTTACAGCGCTTGGAAAAACTTCTTAAGATAATGCAAAATAATTTGATTTCCTGCAATTCATAAAAGTGTGTGCAGCAGATACAGCATGTCCTCATTACTGATACATTTTTTGAATGGATTTCAAGCTGGTAATGGTCCTCTGGTAGTAATTACAATTACAAAACAATTACACAATTCATATAAAACCTCTTTTAAATGGAAAAAGTCCACATGAAGTCCTTAAAATCATGAGAGAATTGCCAGTGAAAGGAGGTCAGCCATGAGCTCTGTGTCCTACCATCAGAGCACAGTAAAAACACTGAATGCATGGAACATTAATGCAGCATATGGAGAATCACTTCGCCTAAGTCCTAAATAAAATTAAACTGGACTGTCATTCAGGGGATGATGTGGAAATAAGGCAATGTGTTTAAAGCCCAGTGTTGTTAGGATATCTATGAGTTATGGCACAAGTTCTCTCATCAGCTGACACTGATGACACACAGTCACAGTCCGGATATCACAGTGCACGCGCTCAAAGCTATTGCACATTTACAGAAGACTATTGCATCAGCTCTATGGACTTAAAACATGATGTTGTTGTTTCCTTCAGCACGGCAGATACACAAGTGTGATGCTGGATTAATGGGCTCCTCCTGACAGATGCAGGCGATGACTGTCTGGCAGCTAGACAGGAGCAAATTTATGTACAAAGTTAGATAGTGCCAAAAGTATGATTATAATTATTGTGTCTGCATGTTCTCCCGTGTCGGCGTAGAATTCTTCTTAGATTTAGAATTCGACTTAGGATTCGCTTGAAAAAGAAATTCCAAATCTCAGAAGGATATAATAACCATAAGATAATTAGTTTACACTGAAATTTCCGTCTTATCCATTTTTAAGGCCAAAACCTTAACCTCTAAGATAACCAGATAAAAAAAAAAGCCACCTTTGATGGAAGATAAGGTAAGCTTGAGTTCTCCTGTCACAAATGTTTACGTCAAGAGAAGCAGAGAACTGCAGAGCCTAAAGCTTACAGACACATTTTGTGGCCTGCAGATTAAAAATACACCAAAAGAGCATTCAAAAGTCATCTTCATTACAGAGTCAGACAGTTGTGACCAAAACTCGGCTGCCTCTTTGAATATTCTAAAAGCAGTCCTCTGGCTCTTTCGGTGCAGAAAATGGATGTCCCTGACTCTGAGGAAACCAAACAACCTCGACCTGACAAGCCTCTGTTTGCTACTAGCTCTGGATCAGTGGGACGCTGTGAGTCACTGACTATGGGGCATTTCCTTTCTTCTCACAGTAATGATGTGGAAAATATTCAGATTAGATTAGCTTTTTGACATTCATTCATAAAGTGTACCCAAGGGAGCTGCTGTTTTCATGCCAAACCAACCCTTTCCCTGGAGGTGGACATGCCTAGTTTACTTTCAACAGCCATGCAAGTCCAGTACGAGCATGAGCCTATATGTATTTTCCTCACTGACAAAGAATAATTGCATTGTGCCACCACTGTGTTCTGGATATGGACCAGATCAGAGTCCCGAAGGCTTGGACTGAATGAGGATGGAATCTACTTCACTCTCTTTCCTCTTAGCGGCTAATTACCACGGCTTTACAAAGTGTAGAGCTTAGAAACTTTCCCAACAGTCCCACCTAAACCATGATTGGCCACTTGAAATACGGTAAACCGCTTCAAAGACCAAAACCTTCTTAAGATAATAGGAAAACTGCATGCACATTGAAATGTACAAAACTGTGGCTGCCAAATAGCAAATCACCATACACTATGGGCCCTATATCCCTTGTGCGCTCTTCATTTGAGCTATGCACCTTTGGTCAATGAACATTATGCTTTTTCATATCATAAAAAATACTTTCTCACAATTTACTCGATGAATTTATTCTCAATATTTACTCTCAACATTTGTCCTCATATTTATGTCCAATATATACTCTATACTATATTTATTTCAAGTTTCTCTCAATATTTACTCTCTTATTTACTCTCAATGTTTACTTTCACACTCTCAATATTTACTCAAGTTACTCTATTTACTCTCAACGTTTACTCTCATTATTTACTCTCATATTTACTCTCAACAGTTATTCTCATACTCTCAATATTTACTCTTATTTATTCTCAATGTTTACTTTCACACTCTCAATATTTACTCACATTTACTCTCAGATTTATTCAGCGTTTACTCTCGTACTCTCAATATTTACTTTCATATTTTCAAATACCTCAGTATTTCCTCTCATATTTCCTGTCAATATTTATTCTCAATGTTTACTCTCAATTCCTCTTAGTGTTCACCCTGGCAAATACTACTGATCAAATGACTGGAACTTATAATTCTATCTATTATATAGCGGCAGGTTATATTATTCGTATATTTGTTCATATTTGCAAACTCTGAGTGGTTTTCTTTTGGCGTGCAATGAGTTTCCTCTTTCTAGATGAGAAAAGGGGAGCTATTATTCTTCTCTGGTAAGTCACACACTACTGATAGAGGTTAATCAGAGCTTTCATTAAAGCTTTGCTAAAAGGAAATGTTTTAAAAAGCTGTTTTACAACATCTATTCGAAGTCAGGAATAAACTTGACAAAACCACTTGACCCATTCGAGTGTGCGCTGGTAGTTTATCGTGTTCCGTTTGACAAGTGCTCTTGGTCTGTTCTGGGTTATCAACATATATTTTGTTTGTTTGTTTCCTTTCACCTCTACTCTCTCTGCTTTTGAAGTCACTGCAGGGGCAAAGCATTAAAATGAGAAAATGTTTTGCTGCATGTACAATGGGGAAAACGTAGGCAGCTGGACAATGGCTGAAGATGAAAACAGATTCCGTTTTTTGTGTGTGAAATGCATAAATCTGTAGTATACAACTAGAGATAGCAATTAGTGCAAATATATTAGGGATTTCTGCAGGTTTCTTTCATATATTGGGATCGGTAAGAAAAAAAAGGATTACGAAAAATAACCACCACTTATTTATGAGACACGTTTTGTTTTTTTTTAAACAAAAAAGAGAAGTTACTTGGTGACATCGACAGTAACCAGAAGTGGAAAGTAACAAAATAAAAATGTAAAAGAACAGTACTTGTAGCTCCTCAATGACAACACTACAACACGGTTTCTCGACTACGGGCGCATTTATTAGCCTTCACAAATGCCATAAACGCTGTGAAAACTACAGGACACAATAAACAGTACAATTAGACACTCCATCTTGATTTGCTAACACACAAGCGGAAAATAAAATTAGCTACCTCAAATTAGCTACCTCATTAGCTACCTGTCACTTCGGACGTCTTTAGGCAAACATGGAGTAAACTTCTTCTTTTCAGGCTGTGTACATTAAACATTATAATCAACACAACTTACATTCAGAAAGAAACAAAAGTTACAACAAATGCCTTGTGCAGCGTGTTAGCTAGCCTTTGAAAGCTGCCTTAAACGTGGCTCTCGCTCTAACAGTCTGGGGCATGTGAGGACGTATGTCGCGTACCTGTCGCCTGATAGTCTCACAAAGTCTCATTAAATCGCATGTTGCTAGTGATAGTAAAATAAACTGTACAATAATTCAAAATATTGCAACTCATGCAAAGTAAAGTCAGAGTTTAACGGTGTGATAATAATATAATATTCAAGAAAAATAATCTTTCTTTCTGAACAAAAATAAACAACTTCCTTTAGACAACACTTACAGTACTTAAGTCAGATCGTATTTGTGCTTTACCTAAGTAGTGTTTACAGTTGATACTTTTTACTTTTACATCACTATTGAAGACCAAATATCTGTACTTTCCACCCCACTACATATTTGAACTGGACTGAAACATATAAAGTTCTCATGAAGATATGCTGTGTAAAGGTTTTGAGTTCAAGTGAGCTTTGAGCAAGCAAAAAAAATATAAACATCAAATTATCTAGAAATATTTAAATTATATTTGAATTGCTCCTGTTGACAAAAGATCAACACAGACCCTCATTAAAATCAATTTGAGTCTAAAGGAATAACTCAGGGTTCCATTTTAGGTCCAGTTTTATTCTCCATTTATATTAATAATCTTTGAGTTGATCTGTCAAATTTCAAGTACCATTTTTATGCAGACAATACTTTACTGTTGCTCAACCTCACTGGAACGGTTCACTGAGTCTTTATCAGCTTTCACCTTGGTGCAGTCAAGGTTGAAATTCCTTAAGTTAGCGCTGAATTCAGAAAAAAACTAAGTTGTTTTCTTGTGGACGCACGTTAACAGAGTATATATATCCCCCTGATTAAGACCTCTCAGGGAAACTCTACTGAGTATCTTGGCTCTATGTTGAACTATGGCGATGGTATACAAAAATTCAACAGCAAAATGTCTGAAATCCTTGGACACGGTATATCATTGTGCTTTGACATCCACACCAGGTTGTGGTGAACTCAATGTCAAGGCTGAGTGGTCTACTCTAGGTGCCAGGAGATATTTTTAGTGCGTAAAGTAAAATGTAAATGTGTGCCTTCCTACTTGTGTGCGCTCATGCAGAGAGGGATGGGTCATTATGCCCTGCGGTCTACGATATGATTGACTTGTCTGTCCCTCATTTGAGGACTGACCGGTGGGAAGCAAGCCTTTTCTTGCATTTCTGCAGCTTGAAACTCCCTTCAGCTCAGGGCAGGCAACTCTCACACATTTGCCGTGAGACTCACGCAATGGAGTGCCTTCACACGCTCTCACGCCACACTCCTGCTATCTCATGGAGTACGTAAAAAAAAAAAAGAAAAAAGAAAAGTCTGTTACACCTTTTTACATTTAGGTTAATAGATTACTCAAAATCCAGTCCGCATTTTCACTCATGTCCTGTGTTTCCTGAGAGAACGCCTTGCCAAATTTTTAGGAAATTCCAGTCCAGGATTTGCCCTCTCAGTCCGGTGTGCCCTGCTCTCACTGTGGCCATTCAGCTGCTTGCACTGCTGTTTTTTTCCCTCTCGTTTTGATCTGGATCAGATGTGGACTTTTTATTTTTCAGCTGGTTTGGATCGTATTCACCTTCACTTTTCCACATGGACTATAAAAGGTAAACAAATACACGTGTTTGACAGTTCATGCACAGAACTGACGGGGGCGGGGCAAATCAGAGGCCAATGCAGCCTTCAGTAAATTATTTTGATAAATGTGCAAAAGGAGCAAAATTGTAAAGTAGCAAACCATTATTTTGAATATATATTATAGACGAACACAGCCTGTGATTGAGAACATGTAGTTTGTCACTGCCCAGTGAATGACACACAGGTCCAAACCCAGACTGAGCCTATACCAGCAAGAGTGGCTCATGGTTGGACCCAGCACAAAGCGTCTGTGCGCGGAGAACCAAGAACCGTGGATGGGGGAGGAAACGGGGGGCACGAGGAACACGCGGTTTGCACACACTTGGATCAGTCCGCTCCTCTGAACCAAGGATTATGCTTTTTCGTGTTCAGGACCCAAGCATCAGCAGGAGGACTGCTGGACAGGGAAGAAACATGGACAGTACAACGCGCTCATGGTGGAATAGTATCCAGTCGCTTCAAACGTAACTTTTTCTGGAAGAATGAGGCGGAGTTGTGTGCTCAGATGGACACATGGACTAAACAGTGGTCAGCATCATGGCTGCGATTATATGAGTTTGGTTTGTGTGCGTTTTCTCGGGCACCAAATTAACGATAATAAATATCAACTAAAGCGTTCAGAAAAGAGGCATGTGATAAATGATGTCTGTATCTGTAACTGTTATTGTACATTACGCAGCTTTAACGCTGTGAGTCTCTTTATTTGATGGAGAAAAGACAAGCACCAGAACAGATAAAAATGAATGAATGGCGTGAGGTGCTCCGTGTGGGCGTGGGCTCTGTGAGGCCTCTGGACAGACAGTTTGTGTCCCAGTGCATGCCCCATGCCTCCATGTGACCTGACAGATGCTCCAGCAACTCAAAAAGGCGCAGTGTTTGTTTCGGATCGAGGTCTGGTCCTTTCCTGGTTTAGTCTTGTTGAAAGTCCTGGTATAGTCTTGGTTTAGTCCTGGTCTAGTCTTGGCCTAGTCCTAGTTAAGTCTTGGTTTAGTCCTAGTTTAGTCCTGGTCTAGTCTTGGTCTTGGATACATTTTCTTTTGTCCAGTGCTTTGTCCTTACTCTGTCCTGGGCTAAATTACCGGGCTGCATTTATCTTGTGCCTACTTACTTTTGGGTGTGTCCTGTGTTTGGTTCTTCATAGTATAGTATTATTGACCTTATTCTGCCCCGCCCACTTTTGCCGTTTTCTGCACTTCCGTTTGACGAGAACTCCGTTAAAGCTAATGACGAACGAGGGAAAAGTCTTGCCGCTAAAATGTTACATAAAGTAGATTGATTTGTGTAAAATGTTTAATGAACACGAGCAACAACAAGTCAACAACGCAACGATTTCCCGGACGGCCTGAAAACGGCTTTTTAGTCTGTGTAGAACTTATTTTCTGTTGAGCTCGTCTGCTCCGTGTAAACTAATACAACGGAAACAAGACGGCGGCGCGTAAGGCAACGTCCGAAATAAGGTCAATAGTTCTGCATTGTTAAATGTATTTTTTCTGCAACACACCCATAAGATCATTATGGCACATTTTCCTTTCCACTTTTAATCTGTTATATCGTAAAACAATATAATTTTGAGATAATGTAAACCAAAGGGCGACCACCTGGCTTGGGCCTTTCAAACTTTCACCCCAGTAAAAAAAATAAATTAACGATAAATAAAATCACTAAATTCGATGCTTTAACAGTTCTCAAAATCTGTGGGAGCTTTACTTTTTACGTCTACTTAAAGAGATTCATGTTATTCAGTACTTCTTCCACCGTGTACTGATATTAACAGGCAAATATTGACCACAACAGTAAGACAAATACTGAATCACAGCAGTATAAAGGAACATCCCTATTGTTAAACTTTATCAATTTACCGCAAAAAACGTGTTGAAAAGGGCTCTCTCCTTCACTTACCATTGTATTTTACACCTCACAACAGGGCTAACCAGGGGAAAAGGCCAAAAGGAAACTTCAAACTTGACTCAAAATTGCTACCTACCCAACAAATTGTAAATTGACAGTTATGTGTTCCTACCTCTGAAATATTGGTGATTGTCACGTAATAACAGGTAATATCCTCTCCATTTCTGAAGTATCCGGGCTGCTCCCAGATGTCAAATAGCTGTTTTCAGTCATCACCAAACACAGGTTTACAGACGCCCTGGTGCCAAGCGCTTCCAGTTGTGTGTGCAATTGATGTACCGTTTTTCCAACATACTTTCATCTGAAAAAGCACAGATCAGAAATGTACATCATCGGAAAAAAAAGGGAAATCCATACAGAAACCTTTGGAATATACCATTTTTAACGAACTGCTAGTGATAAGATTATTGTGAGAAGAAACATCACAAATTGTTCAACTAATCACGATAAAATTCTTAATTTGCTTTTGTTCTCAAGTTTAGCTTTATGAAATCAAACTTTCTGATTGAAAAGTAATGATATTGCCACATAATCGGCCTGATAAAAAAGTACTCTGCCTTTAGTTTTGATGAATGAATGAACTAAAGTAAACACTGTTGCTGAATACAAATGTCATGATTATTATTGTTTAGTTCATCACAAATATCACAGCATATTTTTTTTTACAATAGATAATAGTCAGCAACGTATCATATTAGATGGTGTGGTCTGGTGTGTGAAAACCATATACTGTATACTCATAGACGCAAAATTCTCTAACTGTCTGTTACTCAGATTTCAACTTAAAGTTAATTAGCTTTTAGTTCAGATAGCACAAGGTTTACACACTCAACAAAGACTTTTAGCAAGGCTGTGACCTCTCGTAAATGTGGTCAGTGTGTTGGTACCAACTATAATAAGGGTTAGAGAGAACGTCGCCATGGTAACCCAGCCATCTTCTTAAGTTAAATTCCACCAAAGAACACATACTGTAGAAGCAAATGGGATTTTTAAGTGATGACGTCTCACACAGCATATTTCTTGCCTCCAGGTTCTATGCATCTGTCAGCTGATTGCAAACACTATTTTCATGGATTAAAGTCAAATCTGTGTTGTCACAGAACAGATATATTGTTAAAGCAGCTCTGTGAGACCGTTAAGTGTTTTCTGCATCTAATTATAGAGCATTTTATTATTAATTAATAAGTGCGGCGTTAGCATACTAGTTGTTGTTAGCTTTACTATAATGGTAAACTCTGCTCTGAAAGTTGTGGAAAGCGCTTACAAACCCATCGGTGCAAATAATTTGAATGTTCAGACTGAAGCAGGTGAGTAAGCAATAACTTTGGACAACTGCAAACAGCTTGTGATGAACTAAGCTCTGGTTTTCATGTTTTCAGGAACAAAACAGTTGCTAACTACATCGTAATGCACCTGTAAAGCCGGGTGTCCACTGTTTTTTGTCTTATAAGATTTATGGATGTCCCACTGCAAGACATAATGAATTTAAATTTGTTAGACCGAACGCAGTCACAATGTGCAATGAATCACACGATCAGTCGTACCTACGACAAAAGTTTATCTGAGCAAATATCAGGCTCAGGCTCCATGTGATAAAGTCATCGTAGTTGTATCTATTAGCAGAAGCTAGCGCGACATGAAAGAGAAATGAGAATAAGGTCCCGTTTGGGGTGGAGCTCTGCCATTAGTTTGTGGCACGCTCGTGTTTACATTTTTGACAAAGATTGATGTAGACGCAGTGAGGAGGACTCACTCTGCGACCAAGATTCCAAAATATCAAACACGTTTGAAATATCAAACATTACGTAGCTCATCTTTGGCCGTAAGATGGATCTAAGTTTAGTCTTTGTTCCCGTCACACTCAGAGAGCTGATTTTGAGCTACAACTCAAGATTCTTCCCATGATCAGAAAACTGTGTCGTGGACACCCGGCTTAAGGATGCTCGTCTGCTGAATGCTTTCTTTTACATAAATTAACGGTACCATATCTACATCCCGTATCTATCCAGGTCTTTGTTCTAAGAGTAAAAATTTAACGTTACCACAGACTAAATAGCTGTGAGCCCAACATAAACTCACTTTATCGATTCAAGCCACCTTTTATTCTTATCCCCTGAAATCAATGTCTTGTCCTGTTTGTATTGATTGCTGATATATTTGAACAAAATGGAGCACAGACTGTGGCACAGTGTCAAAAACAAAGCAAAATCAGCTGTGAAATTGCAGCGGCAGCTCAGATCCCAGAAGTGAGGAATATGCTGTATGTGATGTCACACTTAATAATCCCATAGGCCGCTGGCCTTTTTAATCATATTTTATAATGAATATTTTGATAATTGAACTTTAAAAATTGAGGTTATAAATTCAGTTTGAGTTGGCTGTGTAATAAACAGAATGATTATCAATAGATGTGTCCATACGGTGCACTGACACACAAACATAGTTTAATTCTGCATTAAAAATAGATGCAGTGTTATGCGGTATTTTCATAATTTAGAGAGAATTATTCCTGACAGACACAGGTAGCGAATTCTCTGCATTATTAGGAACACAAGTACTGTATACATTATATGCAAATTTAACCACTTTAATGGATGATTTATATCGCCCTGTTTTTACATAATTTTCTATTAGAATGTTGCTTTCTGCTCTTGCAAGATTGCCGGCGCAACTGCCACGGCAACAGAACCCATGCTAGCCCTTGTTATACAACTCAATGATTCATAATTTGTATGTTATGTGGGCTAATGCTACAACTACAGGGAAAATACAAAACACTGCTGCCGGTGTCCTTCAAATCATACCAGACTGGCTGAGTTGCTAAGTGGTTGGTAGCATGAACATCGGATGCCGCATCTAATTATTTATACTGTCTGTCTACAGGGGAAAAAATCTATTGATTCAATAGGAAATGCTACTTTTTTCTCTCTTTAAGACATTTCCCGGCAAATCAACAGAGATTGTTGCGTTCTGCCAGAAAAGTAAACAGATGGTTTGGTAGATGTTCAAATACAGCAGGCGGCGCAAGCATCACGGTAGAAGTTTGCCGCAGCGTTCTTAGATATTCATACAGCTCTTCTTCATGTCTTTTTGTCTGCATTTGGTACAATGTAACTCCTAAAGTTGGCGATATCGCTTGTAGTTGTTGAACAGTGGGTGACAGACCATCTTTTCTACTCCCCCCAGAGGCTCAGAAGCTGACTGTATCTATTCAAAGTATAATTATGTCTTTTGAATAGTCAAACGTTCTCAAATTGGCACCTATGGAAACAAGAAGCTGAACCCCACAGGGCAGACATGTCACAAACCACAATATCTCTGTAACCGTGTTCACAAGTTGGATGTGAATGACCTGTGTTTGAACAATGGGTACTGTGAATACAACCAAAAGAAGCATAATCACTAAATGTGCCGAGAGATGTGTTAAAGATTAAATATTCACAATATTCATTTGCCGGTCTCAGAGATTAGTTTTTTCTCCACATAGTAAGAAATGAAGGGAACAGCTCACATTTAAACAATCAGAATTTTGAGGCCAGATTCTCGGAAAAGCATCTTAGCACTGCATTACAATGAGAACAGTGTGATTGATGCACATTATTAACATGGCAGCGCTGCCAAAATAGCACTACATCACTGTGGAGAGCCAAGACAGTGGCTCTTGAATTTTAAAGAGGACAAGATTACAATTTTAGCACAAATGGATGGGCAAACAAACAGACTGGTCTAGTGGAAAGAGTGAAGTAGAATAGCCACATGGTAAATGCTGTTATTATTGCAATAAACCAGTCTATATCATCCATACAAATGCATTCTATAAGGACACATAAACCCTATTTCAACCCGCCCTGTACTAATGTTAAATTATAACCAGCGTAGTGCTTTGGCAATACCTTTCCCAGCCTTTCAACAAAGACGTAGAATATTAAATCCAGTTCCTCATGTACGATATGAAGAATATTTTGACATTCTGCCCGTACACTCAGAAAGAACCAATTAGTGGAAATACTGCTGCTTTTATCCAAAATATGGGTGTGAAGCCGGTTTTCAGTAATAATAGCCCCAGGAAAAAGCTCTGCTGCGGAGACAGAAATAGCAAAATAATTAAAGAGCTGTTTTAATAAATCTAATGCTGTCAAATGCTGCGGTTTTATCATTTCGTTTGACAACTACATTCGCTCTACAAAATTCAGCTCATTGCATCAGGCTGTCACCAATTTAATAGACATTGCCCAAAATGAATGACTGTCTGCATTTTAAAGTCTGTACACTTTGTTCTGACTATTGCTTTAGAAATACAATTCTGCTGCAAAGCTCTCAAAATATGAAGAGTTCAAGTGCTCTCTATCAGATTGTAACTTTATCCTTTAGGGCCGGTATAGAGACAACGGACGGCCCCCTCTATTCTTGGCACTGGGAACAGTCAGGCGCTTTTTGCTCGAGGACCTCGGACAGCGAACTGGCTCATAGGGAGAAATAAGTTCTGCTGTATTCAAGGGCCAGACACTGAAGGGCTTTAAAAGTCATCAGCAAGATTTTAAAATCAACCCTAAAAGCAATGGGCTGCCAGTGTAGTGCCTTTAAAACTGCTCCTGTATGGGTTGGGATAGGTGCACGTTTATATATGCAATCAAGATCCAAATTTGAGAATAAACGTATGAGGAGGGAAAACCATTATAACATTGTATCCTCGTCTGCTTGAGAAACAGATAATTGACAAAACAGAATGTGTTGGATAAGCTCTTTAGAGGTTGAAATCAGTATCGGCTTCTCCAATGCTTCACCGACCCGGGTCCCAAAATGACTGCTCTGTTCAAACCCAAACCTCCAGCAGCCCCCGCTCCTCCTCAGACCACACTAGAAACCATTAGAGTAATGAGAATGGATGAGAGGAGCAGGAGCAGCTGTGGGTGCTGTCTTTATTAGTGTGAACAGACAGACTCTAAACAGGAGAGTGTGGTTTCTGAAGATGTTGGTCGGTGTGTCAATCAGTAGAAGAAGACTCGTGGACGCTAGCTTCTGAATATTAAAGGAAGTTTATTACAGAGAGCAGCATCACATACAGACAGCCGGCGTTCGTCTGGGAGTCCCACTGTAGCCAAATCTAGGATCTCCCCGATTCTAGTGTAAGACAGCTTTATATATGGTAGAACAACTGCTATTTCAAAGGAGGCAAACCCCCTTTTCAGATAAGAATACCCACTCACAAATGTTCCTTTATTGCCCCTCATAAAACTCCCAAACTTACAGACTCTTAGTTTATGTTCAACCAACCTAATTTTGACCTGTAATTACCCTTGTCCCCTTTTGGCCCCACAGCCTAAAGGCAACTGAATAAACAATTATCTCTACCAGTATCTCCAACAACTGTCTCTCACAGCAGATACTTCCAGAGCACTGATCAGAGCATTAGGCCTGAACACTGTCACTGCTCACCGTCTAACGGCTGTCACTCAGGTCCCAGATACACCTCAGGGAGCACTGAGGCAGATCACATGAAGGTTAACAACAGCAATTAAAGCAATGCACCTGCAGTTCAATGTCATTATCAGTGTTCATAAAAAAACACCAGTCACACACAGCAGATAAAGTAAGATTCTGGTCAAAATTAAGGAATGAGATTCTCTTGCACAAAGCCACTCAATAATATCCACACTGCTGAGCCAGGTGAGGTGTCTTTGGCATCTGTTCTGGAACCTCCTGGATGCCTCTCTAGGGAGGCCTCGGGGAAGACCCAGGACACGCTGGAGGGAATACCTCAGGATCCCCCGGAGGAGCTGGAAGAAGGGTTTGGGATGAGGGAAGTCTTGGCCTCCCTGCTCAGACTGCTGCCCCTACGACCTGGCCTCAGATGAAGCAGAAGATAGATAGATGGCTGAGAATTCTTCCTTCTTTTTCTTTTTTTTAAAAGTCAAGGACAATCCCAAATCCCAATGAGCGTGAGGAATAGGGGTTAAGGGTTATAATAATGTCACTTACTTTTGTAATAAAACTACATTTTGTAATCGTTTGAAAAATGAGAAAACGTTGACTCCATGAAAATGTGGCAATATGTAATAACAGAGAAAATAGTCTGTACTTCACTTACATGAACTGTAGCATATGATACAGGTTGGTAACTGCGATAACGTGAGATGAATCTGTTGACCGCCCTGGTATCATAATGTTTGTAAGAAAATCCAAACCATATCTCTGAGATTTATACAATCCTCATACTGGGTTATGGCTGTTTCATACAGCGGTATAATGTCAATGCATCATACTCTATCACATTATAACCCCAACCATACATGGAGTGAGAGCAGTATTCTGGAACTACACACAGTAATCATAACTACACTTGTAGCTGCCATGCTATTTCCATCTTATTACCATGCTATTAATGTGCTGAAGTCATTTAAACATGCATACACTTGGGCAAAAAGTCTACTGGTTGGAATAAAACTCTAAACCAGTGGGCGTGAGAGCTAATTTTGCTTAGTGTAGCATGTTATTTCATTTTGGTGGGGAAAAATGCATTATGTATAATGCAGCATTGCTACATAATGTGGCTGGGCAAGGCCAAGTCATCAAGAGGGAGGACATTTATATCTCGAGGAGTGTTAGAAAAGCACCATGTAGTTCTCCAGGCTAAACACAAAATGAAAACTTGTCTTACCAGTTCACCGCTCTGAGTTGAAGATGTGACCCTGAGAGGGAGTCTACAAAACTTAGTTTAGACCGATTCAAACAGTTAGTCTGCTGCGAGAATCATAGGTGCAAAAGGTCACAGTTTTGAATCCAAATGAATCTTTTATGAAACCCTGAGCTCTACTTTGAAATAAACTAATGTCATGAATTTTTCATCTCTGATACGTTCAAGGTCACAGAGGAAATTGTATTCCCCTCACAAAGAACACAGGCTGGAGTTACATCCTCATAGCCTTGGACCAAGAGGCGCAGGTGAAGAATACACAACACCAGACACTTTCAGGGGTTCATTTTCACAATGTTGTCACTATTATTGCCAAACATTTTAACTGCAAGTCTAACTTCTTGCTTACCCTGCCAAACTTTCGCTTGTCTCCTGTGGAATTACTGAAATGGAAAAGCATTTATTCCCATATTATGCTGAACTTCGATCGTGTGTGCATGACCCTCAGTTCATGATGTGACAATCAAAAATGTCTGCATGACTGGCACTGATTATCTGATTGAGTTCCACTCTATCTCAAGGCACTATGGCATTCACTGTGCTACTTGTTCTGCTGCAATAGAGAAAATGTGTGTCGCTGTTTACTCTGTGATTTCTGAATGCATAAGTTAGATGAGCTTTGGCTGTCTTTTACAATCCATGGGCAGATGAGACAACATTCAATATTGTTATCACTGCCAAACACACTGTAGTCCTGCCCAATCAAAATGCATTTAGCTAACTACACACACACAATGTTTGATGATGCCATTACAAAATGCCACAGACTCGGTACTTTATTAAACCACACTGAACACGTTATGCAGTTTATATCAAACAGCAACATTTATTAAAGGTCACTCAAAAGTTTCACATGACATGATATTAATTTCATATTTCAAGTGTTGGTTTGTCCTAAAATAAACTCTGTCTTCAGTCCGTTCTGAACAGCCGTCTCAAAGGAAAAAAACATGATCAAATTTTGATGGTGAAACACAATTTTGCAGAAATCAAGTCTTGTTTTGGAAAAATAAAACATTGCTTGGGATTCTATGTGGGCTGTTTTTTACGTTTCAATTGCAAAGTATGTCAAAGCTATTGAACAACAAAAAACAAAAGTGTAGCATCAGTTCATTAAGTCATTTTAAAACATATGACGGTCATTAAGTGCTTCGTCTAGACATTGTTTTACTGCCAGTACATTTCATCGCCATTATGTAGAACTCTCATGGCCTTCAGATAGAAATATGACGGACATTACTGATATCACAATTAGTCGCTCACATTGGAGCAAGCTATTTTTATGCATGGCAACCATCAGCTTTTTCCAACAGACGAGAGGAAGATGCTAATGTCTCCTCACTCTGTGGATTCGAACAGAACGTGGTAATTGTTATAATTAGGTGTCACATGGGTTTAGTGGATGGAATATTGCAAGGAAGAGGACAAAACAAGAAACATGAGATCTGCAAGATGCAAATGGAACAGGTGCAGATGTTTTGAGTGTAATCTTCAGGACGCATAATTAGCATTTCAATGGGAGCTCCTGAAGTACTGTAATTGTGGATTATTTGCTGAAACCAGGATTAAGCAGATGATCTTTTTTTCAGACACAATTTGCCCATATCACTTGATAAAGGTAGTTGTGAGACTCCAGCACAAGGGTAAAAACACCAAGTTACCAAGGTTTGGGTGATTCCCTGGCTGAGGTGTGTGACTACGGCCTGTGTTCTCTGTCCAGTGGGAACAATAGGTTATCTTAGGCTCCTCTGCACTCCATTTAAAACCTACAAGTCTATCTCCAGATCAGTTAATAACATGGTACCTCTCCCCAGTCAGTTCTTGTGAGCTCTGTGACCTTTTCAAAGAGAGGCCAGGTAATTTTAGATATGTTTGTTGTTGAACAGTCGTCTATAAAACTATTGGTTAACACTAGTTACACTGAGCAAAAATACAAACACTTGTTATTGCTCCTATTATTTGCTCCCATTTTTGTATCCCATAAAGATACAAAACATTTTCTATACACACAGTAGACCCATTTCTATCAAATATTGTTCAAATCTGTCTAAAGCTGTGTGAGTGAGCATCTCTCCTTTGCCAATATTACCATCTTACCTCGTAGGTGTGGCATATCAAGATGCTGATTAGACAGGATGAATATGGCAAAGGTTTATTCTGGCCACAATAAAAGGACACTCTGAAATGTTCATCTTTATCACACAGCACAGTGCCACAGATGTTGCAAGTTTTGTGGGACCATGCAATTGGCAGGATGACCTCAGGGATGTCCACCAGAGCTGTTCCTCATACATTGAGTGTTCATTTCTCTTCCATAATCCAAAGGTGTTTCAGAGCATTTAAAGGTGGAATGGAGGATTTCGGGCAACAAATCAGAATCTCATTTCCTCGTGGGTAGCACAAATAACTGGTCCGCTCAGGTGTCAATCATTCTCTGCGTGCTAGTGCACGCCGGCAGGCTCGTCCAGCGAAACGCCACTCCCTGGTCGCGCGCATGCGTGGTTGATATGCTAGTGTGTTTATGTAGCAGGTTAGC
This sequence comes from Rhinogobius similis, assembly GCA_019453435.1. NCBI lineage: Eukaryota > Metazoa > Chordata > Actinopteri > Gobiiformes > Gobiidae > Rhinogobius > Rhinogobius similis. Next base: position 29,292,869 of record CM033630.1, on the reverse strand, counting down.
GGCGAGTTCCGTCATTGTAAGTCTAAACTTTCATCCGCGAAGTACCGAAATGGCTGAGGGAAGAAAGAGAAAGACTGTTTTCGAGCTTTCACAGAAGAGACGAAAGTCTGCAGAGGAAAGAAACAAAACGCCTGTTATTCTGGGGAATCGCTACGCCGCTGGCGAGCGTTGAAAGCGCAAAACAGGCTGATGCCTCCGCTGCAAACTTTCTGCTGGACAGGTAACTGTTTATCTGACTCTTTTTTTAGCTTATTGTATGTGAAGTGTATTATTAAATCTTCTTCGCGGAGGTTGTCGTGAGAAAGCGACACCAGTCGTCTTGTAAACAAATGCGCATGGGCAGTGCTGCTGGGCGTGCTCGTTCACGAGGTTTGCTAGGCGTTCAGTCAGGAGAAACGGGGCGGGAGGGAGGGGGAACCTGCGCATGCGCTTTTTCAAAAAAAGGACTAACAGTCGCAGATTTTCAAATCGGCGAGAAATCCTCCATTCAACCTTTAAGTACATCCAACCGGCCTCACAACCACAGACGAAATGCACGGGTCTGAGTTTTTCTAACCCACCAAGCCCGTCCCACGCCTTGGCATATTTTTTTCTGTGGCTGTGTATTGAAACACAATGCATTTTGTATCATGGTTTTGATTCAGTCTGAAAAAGTTCCAGAATGTTCTAAACTGGTGACAACATGTAGGTTTTGCACTTGACCAATAATGCAATTTAACAAATGGATTAGCCTATTCATGTTAAATTAACTGGGACTTGGGTCTTTCAGATTCCCTCCCTCTCTTTCTCTCTTATTCTCTGTACACAAGTACCACTCCAAAAAGTACTACCACTAACTATCACTTCCATTGGAGGTATGTAAAGTGCCACCATCAATATCTACTAAGTAATGGCCGTCTTTGTCATCGGTATACAAAAAAATCCATATGTCGAATGATCTTTTTCCAATGCCCCAGTTTAGTCATCAATGCATCAGCTATGACTTTTTAAACAGACTAGTGAGTGAAAATTGAAATAGAGCTATTGGTTGATTATCATAACAAGTACAATCTCCTCAAAGAAACTAAAGATAATATGCGTTATTACAATTTAACTTAGTGTCAAAAACTTAAATGCCCAATTTAGTTATGAAAGTGGACCGAAGAAGGGCTTTTATTTTGAGCATATTTTAGAATTTCACCACTTTCCAGCTGGGAAATGCCTGCATGCTGTTTTCAAAAGACAGTTTTGACAGTGCTATTTTTCAAGCTACTGTGACATCAATGGCAGCATAAAAAGCACTGCTCTTTTATATTGGAAGGAAAAGTGTCTTCCTCTTAAGACTTTTCAACTCTGGGGCACAATGGAGGGTACTGTATATCGGTGACAAAAGGATCAGAGCGTGTGAAAGAGAGAAGGAGTTTAGTCGAAGCACTAAATTCATCTCCACACTATTGAGTTCTTATATTCAAGTCTGAGCCAATAGAAATAATCTTCAACTTAAATACGACAAGTGACAGCTTTTGTGAGTGCCAGGCCAGTGCACTATGTAACTTCTGGTGGAGGCTACGCCATCCACTTGTTATTGCTTTGCATTGTATGGAATCAAAGTTATTTTATGGAGACTACAACTTGATGCCATTAGGGCACGGTAAAGGTCCGATCCACTCACAATAATAATGTTTTAGAGCGATAACACATCTGTAATTGACTAAATGTAAGGTAAGTTTAATACTACAGGTATTGTGGAACATTTGCAATACCATTTCCCAGGAAACAGAGAAACTGTTATCGTCACTGTACGTTTTGAAGTGCAGTAGAGCTCACTGGTGATGCAGTGATTAAGGGCATTGCACATGTCAGGTTGCTACCACCCTGGAGTAGTGGGTTTGATTCCAGCCCTAGACCATTTTGCCGAATGTCCTGTCTAGTAGTAAAACCTGATGTGTTCAAAAGCTTATCAAGGTGATTAAGATACTACACATGTGCTTGGAAAGTGAGGAATAAGTGCCCAAACTGTTTTTCATGATTTAAAGACATTAACATTTAGCGCACCAATAACTTAATCTCAGTATCAAAGCAATACTTCTTTTCCTCCATTCATTTTCTACCACTTGCTCCCGTTAGAGGTCGCGGGTGACTGAAGCCTATCCATCTGCAAATGGAACAGTTACATTCGAAAAAGCATGATGTTTGAAATCTATAAATACAGGAAGGTGAACTTTCTGCAGTGGGGTCAAAGAACAAGTGGATTAGTAAGGACTGACAACTTAAACATCACTGTTTGAGTATTATATCTGACAGATACTTTAGCCTCAGACGTTTGCCCCTATATCAATTGGAAAAATATCATAGTGCGTTTGAAAGAAAGAGTTGACTTTACATCATTCATAGCTCAGAGGCTTTGCAGATCTGGAGGTGGAATGAATAAAAGAGTAAAGCCAGGAGTGAAATAGAGGTGTAAGTCATTGATATATTCCCAACACACAGAATGTTGCCTGATCTGACAGCTCGGTTTCCTTTTGTTTCTTGGGTTTTGTTTTTGTTTTGGTAAAAAATTAAACTCTTCTGGATTTTAGAAACCAAACAAACTCCATAATTATTTATAAAACTTTCTTGGAATGAACTAAAGCTGGATGGATTATATTACAGGCAGGAAATTGTCAGAAAAAGGGAAACCACAGTTACCTTTTATAATGTAGCCTTGGCCCACTGAAAAAGAGTTTAACGCACCAAAACGAGACAAAAACAAACAAACAAAAAAACGACATTTCCGACTGAATATGATGTACATGCATGGTGTAACCTCCATTTTCAGAATAACAGAGCAATTTAACAGCAAAACTTGTTCGTAAACCTTGACAGGGTGCAACTGGGCCAGAAATGATGCATGACTCAGGTGGATTGTTGAGTATTTGAATAGTGCTTTTTAACAGAGCACAATATGTATGGAGAAAGTGTTGAGAGAGAGAGAGAAAAGAGACAGGAAGCAGTCCAATATCTCTATGGGCCATGCTTAATGAAATGATGTTCTACTCTCACAGTGAAGGAGAGGTGCAGAGCTAAAAGTCGTTTGAATGGAGCGATCAGTCTTCACTCATTTCTCTACTCTGACAAAACATCCCTTTACTTAGAGCCACTATGTGATTTCTTGAAGTATTCCCCTTTTCATTTTCAGTGAGATACGCTGTTTTTCATGACTATCCAACAAACTAAAACATACGACGTCCTCAAAAGGCAACAGCGACAGAAAAGTCAAGTGACTGAAACTCATGAATATCGCATCTTCTAAGTGCGCTGATAACCTTTGCAATTAATGCCCTTATTAATAACCTTTGCAATTAATGCCCTTATTGTGCATAATAGAAACCTCTATTTTCCTGAGAAGAACCAATTACAAAGGACCTTGTCTCACTGCATAAAACAACATCAATGACCGCCTGAGATTGGAATGGAACGTATTAAAGAACTTTAATGAAGCACACTTACATTCCGTCTTCATTCTCAAGTAATAATTCACTCTTGGATTCACTCGGGTCAGTGATATAAAAAGTGTGCCGAGGAATCATTCTTGAGCTGCATTTGTGTGTCACATAATTTAACCGCTCACCCAGTAACTGAAGGGTGCACTTATTAAATATGCACTGTTTATTTATGCTCATGAGGCACATTTAGAGTTTAAAAAAAAAGTAAAATCAGTATCTATTTTTATTTATCTTTATGTTTTCCCCTCACAACTTTCAATGCCCGTTAACAGCATAAAAAGCTGAATAATTTATCATCTATAATGCAGCAACTAATGCCAGCTGGAAAAATATGCAAAAAATACTGTTTACTCTGTTTATTTTGCCTTCAGCGCATTATTAAATCTGAATATGAACAAGATGCAAGCTTTTATGTGTGAATATTTGCATTAACTCATATTTTTCAGCAGATTCCAAGCTATAATGCAATTTTAATGAGTGGAAAGAGTTGGCAATAAAACGTCTTCATTAGACTGCTGTTACGTGAGAGTTATTTGTAAATTCTTTCTAGCAATATGTTTGTTTACATGTGTTTTTAGGGGCGTTTTCCGGGTTTGTATTTTGAAGGCCTAAATTAACGGATTGCACAACTTTCGTCACTACTGGGACCTTTAATGAGAACTGTTGGATCATCAAAACTGACCAAAATAGTGATAAACAACCTCAATCTAATCAGAAGTTGTATGATGATGTAGAGAAATATTAGTTTTTCCCTGTTATGTACATTTTAAAGCAGACTTTTACTTCTAACCGTTACAAATTTCCGTTATTTTGGGATTTTCTGTTGAGCGGGAGTTCCGTTCACTTAAATGGAGAACGAGAGAAAAGTCTTGCCACTAAAATGTGATATAAAGTTGGCTGATTTGTGTAAAATGTTCAATGTGCGGCCTGAAAATGTCTGTGTAGAACTTATTTTGTTTCTGGATCGGCAGCTCTGCACAAAATAATACAACGGGAAAGATTGGTGCGATTAATAGCGACACTCGTGGCAACTTCTGGAAAAAGGAGAATGGCTGGAGCGCTGCTCAAGGGGCAGTTGTTGCTACAAGTCACGCCGAAACGCAACTTTGGCTCCTGAATGTTGTTACCAAATCTGAAACTTTCTTTTGGCCCAATTTTAAGCCCTATTTGCCACTTCAACTTTGGTTAGGCGTGGCCCAAGCATCAATTCTTGTAGGAGGTCATTTTCATGGCGCCCCTCATGTCTGTGGGTTCAGTGCGACTGCTTCTTTGACACAGAATATTTCACTTTTCCAGGCCCTTCTGGCTAGTTCTAAGTTAATTTAGCGTGAAGTAAAAAAAAAAAAAGAAAACGCCAACTGGGTAAGGGAATTTTCTTAACCCATTGGCAAATAATTGGACTTGAAGTAACAATAAACGTACTGAAAGAAGAAGTAAAATAATCTAGGTCCATAACAGATCCTAGCTGATCAAAAGGTCTGAAATTAAGATTACAGTCTATCCTGAAATCAAGAACTTTAACTCGTCTTGAAATAAATTTTTTGCTGTGTACTGCCACTATTTGTTACAGTAAATTGTCAGGTTCCAAAAAGTTATGCGAGCAACTTCACAACAGCCAATCAGAGCAGCCGTATAGCGCCTGGCTCTGTTGATGAGCGAAATGTAAACAATATGGAACAAAACCCACACTGAGACTGTGCAAACCTTTTCATTTCATCACAACTATAATGAGTAAGAACACGATTTAAAATCCCCTAATGTGCAGCCAGCTTTAGAAAGTCATTGCAGTGAAGAATTGGGACGTTCAGGATGAGTTACAAAAGAACGGAATGAGTTTGGACCACTGCGAACAGAACTAAATGTTGCTGCTTGAAAATGGTAAAAAGCTTGTATATAAGGAGTTTTAAGTCTGAAGACGATAACACTAGTATCATCCTGTTTACCTCGTTGTTTACTGTAACAGTAATCCTGTCATTATGTACTGTAGACTTTATAATGAACCTTTGATCAATCCGGATGTGCCCACTTTTCTTTTTGTAGGTTGGAGGAGGATTACTGATGGAACGGCAGAGAAACTCCTCAGGGAACAACACAAGTGCAAGTAAGACAGGCCCACAGGAATAAAAATGCACCCGGCATGCAATCACGACTTTTGTCATGCTTTACAAACAAGTCGAAGCTTGATGGCTGGAGCTGGAGGAGAGAATCCATGGAAAAAACAAAAAAAGTAAGCATAACTGCCCGAGCCATGTGGAAGCTTAAGGCATTGTTACTCATCTTTCCTCCTACTCATGTTTTACTTTTCTCAAAATATTACAGAACATATTTTGGCCGAATAAAGGCAGGGAAAGCGCTTTTAAATTCTCTTTCATTCGCTGGAAGGTAAACGCTCATGATGGTGATAGTGCGATATGAATGTATTGTGTTTGAGTGATGAATATATACAAGTGACAGGGCAGAGGAGGTTCAAATGAGGCTACCAAAACTGGTTTCCTTTAATTCAATTTGTTACTCATTCATACAAATTCAAAAGTGCATTCCAGAAAAAATACAATCATGCACATGGGTGAGGAGGAGCACGAAGACAATGGTGTCTTATTGTTACATGGCCCTTTAAACAAAACCAATCATAGCCATCACTCTATCGTCACATAAGAGGACTACTCAGCCAAAAGAATTACACATAATTCATGCAATTCATTGAACGCTAAATATAAAATGTTCATTATTAGACCTCAATACTTCTATAACTCTGAAATGTCCTCTTCTGCAACATTTCCTTCAACAGAACAGTGATGTTACGAGTTGTTTATGTCCTTATTTAAACCAGAGTGCTGGGTTTCAAAGACAAGTACATTTTATTTGTATAGTGCTTTTCACAGACCGAGGTCACAAAGTGCGGTGAGTAAAAGGTAAAAGGTGAGTTATAAGTTGCTTTTTAAAAGCATCCAGAGTCCAAGGAGCGCAGAGAGAAAGGAAGCTCATTCCAGAAACAATAGTATATAGGCCAATGATGATCAATACAGACAAGGGGCAACTTAAATGTATATCATTAAAATGTAGATTTTTGGTGTAATATAGTGAGTTAGTGTCTTGTCACTTATAGAAATGATCAGGTGCAACATTTGGGAATTTACCTTTGGGATATTTCATGGCAAAGTACAATATAATCAAAAGGAAAATCTAGCTCTTGCTTCCATCTGAGATCACATTATCAAATTGTAGAATCTAAAAGCAATTCCATAAGTGTAAGGTAAAGTAAGTAAAGTGTGGGGAAACAACACAAGAACATGTCTTTCTTCAACTGTCATCAGTAATGAATGTGAAGAGATTACACATTAGCTCAAACTATTAAAAAACTTCCACACTGTTACGAGTATTTTAAGTTCTTTAAATTTTAGGATTCTGAAGTTCAGTTTGAAGTGTATTCTTTCTGACCTTTATGAATTTAGGAATGAATTAATTTATTCAAACTTTCTTTTGAAGCAGACAAACCATTTGTAGTATGACTATTACATTATCGTACTTCTAAGCATTATGAAAAATATTGAACTATTAACGAAATGTGCCTTCTTTGTATGAATGAGTCAGTATGAATGTGACTGCTGATAATAGTATGTAAATGAGGAGAGGACAAACAACACAATAGCAGCATTATAAATATTGATTGTACGTTTTTATTCCATGGCACTATTATTTGGTACTGGTGGAGCCAATCTCCATAAAATACTGTTTAGATAGTTGTTCATGAAAATATATCACATAATAATATTGTTATTAGATGAAATGTGCCTGGACCAGATTCTTGCTGTTTTCCTTTCATTTTCCTCATAAAAGTGATTGACAGGACAATGAAAGATAAATTTACCAAGAGCCAATAATAATTCCTTCCTCTCATTTGGTCAGACTGTAGGCAAACACTCTTTATTTCACACAATCAAATTATGTTCCCATAGACCAGGCACTGTCAGATTATTGCAGTGAGTGAAGCATATTCAATATCAACTGCTGCCAGAGTGAACATACATGAACATATTTATGTATGGCTTTCAGCTTCCTGTTATTTCTATGATTTTCCCATTGGAAAGGTAGAATATTTGGTTAGCACTGTTCATCACTTTGGCAGCAGTTAAAATTTCTCATCACTCTGAAACCCATGAATAAGAAAAAATGTGGGGGACTGGTTACGGAATTCTTAGTGTAAAAAACACTTCCAGCACCTTCGATCTGGGACGTTTGTTCAGATCATCTACGTCACTTATCCGAGAATCTTTTGCTATTTCAAGTCCTTAAATCATCACCAGACTCGTTCTGAGCAAGGCTAATAACAATACAAAAAATGCATTATATTTTTAATTTAAAGGTGCATTACGATGTAATTAGCTACAGTTTAGTTACTAAAAACATGAAAACCAGAGCTAGTTCATCACAAACTGTTTACAGTGCTCCAAAGTTATTGCTCGCTCACCTGTTTCAGAATGAACATCCAAATTATTCACTCCAATGAGTTTGCAAGAGCTTTACAGTAAAGCTAACAACAACTAGCATGCTAATGTCGCACTTCAGGGTTTTTCAAGCGATAAAATGCTCTATAATTAACTTTTCCCTTATTTGCCATTTGCGCGAACACCATTCACGTCAAACCAGAAGTCCCTTTACTACAAGAGTGCGGATCATAGACATAAAAAGAGGCAAAAGTAGGTGGGGCGGAATGAGGTGAATAGGACCCGGAAGCGAGAAATTATGCTGTGTGTGACATCACTGCACACTGATTTATCGCACCAAATTTGGGAATACAACCCAGAAATGGACAATAGACCAGGACTAAATCAGGACTAGAAATGGATCAACCCAAGAGTACACCAGGACTAAACTGGGCTCAGTATAACGGACCCACATAGTACATACTGTACTCCTAAACAAAAAAAACTCTCTCATACTTGTTTGTTTACTCATGCCATTTTTATGTGATTAATACTAAACCAGGGTGAAAATGTGTCAGCATCTTTACCAAATTGACACAAACTGCAATCAGTGTGTAAATAGGACTAAACCTCTCCAAATAATGAGACGCTTGCTCTCACTTGTCTTTACTTCATTAGCAGCTACACGGGGCACAGTTTGTTTACGTGAGCAAGAGAAAACAACTTTTAAAATAGTATTATTCAAGTAAAAGGAACAATTTTAATTCCCAAGGTAAAACTAATCCCGTGCAAAGAGGGCTCATTTCTGTGAAAATGTAATGAAAAAGTTCCACCAAATTTTACGCACTGTAATACAGCAACCTCAGAGGTCCTCAGGTTATTTTAATCCTGTGCAAAGGTCTGTGATTTGAGCTGTTTTTAGTCCATACACTGAAACTAATAACTGAAACTAGATTAATATTATTAATTGTCTACAGAACCTTCTCCAATCCAATTGTTCTTTTTTCCCCCACTATAATTAAAAAGTAACACACAAAACAAAACTGTCGTGCGGAGGACCGAGCAGCATGGGCGATCTTTTGGGAAAGTTTGGGCTCTTCTGGTGCACAGTTCGGCTCGAGGGGTTGTGTAAGCATGAACTGATTAAAAGGGAGAACTCTCAGCTTCATTAGAATCAGATAAACAAACATACAACTGTTGAAAATAGAAATGCTAGCAACATGGGTAAATTAAAAAGTTCTTGTCATATTTAAATGTGTTTATCAGTCCAAAATCAAACGAATTACTGACATTACTTGGGTTTCCCATTTGGTAATGTCTTGATTTTCCCTGACTTGGACTTGTTGAGGCGCACTCTAAAGACTGGTTTTGTATTCTGCAAATGGAAGGGAATTGTTATGTTTCTCAGTGACAGATCAGAGTTGTGCTTCAAAAACACGCCGATCTTAAGGCTTTGTGACAGGCTTTAATCAGACCACAGTCAGTCTCCATTCTGCCTCAGTGCTTGACATTTTAGTTAAAAATATCAGAATTCTCCAAAAATGTGTGTTTTTCTTGCCTTTGAAGTAAGACTCTGACATTAATTGGGGTGTTATATAAAACGGTTATCTGTCAAGTTTTAGCTTTACTCTGAAAGATATACTGGTCCTGTTTTGTTTTTTGGTAGGAAAAGTTTCAAATGTAGTCATCAGGACAATGTTTTTCAAAATCGGAATGACTTTGAAAACTTTTGGAAAAACATTGTTCAAATGACTACGTCTGAATTTTTTTCAACAATACGTCGCCCCTGGACAGTTGAGGGATTACTTACTTTTTTGTTTTTGTAAGACATATCCATTGTAGTAGCTGCCAACCACAACTTGAAGAACAAATATCGTGCTAAATTGACTTTTTGTTCCCTCATCAAAAGCTGGAGTTGCATAGCTTCATTCATGCTACGTTGATGAATCCTGGTTAGAAAATATGTGAAAAAACCCCCACACCATTCTGAAACTTCTCTATGTTTAACATTTTCTAGACGTGTGGAGTGAATCTTCTGTGCTGTTTTAAGTCCAAAAGTCAATGCCAGACATTTCTGCTGTTCAATCACGATCATACTACTGCGTGGCCGCCTAAAATCTCTTGGAGAACTTTCCAGATGTTTATTCATAGCTTGTGCATTTATCTTTGCCAGGCTGTAGATGGTGCCAAAATGCAATGCCGTGGGAAACAGCAGAGGTACAATTTTTTGGGTTCTTTTTTGTTCTAAAACATGAAATTCCGAACTAAAGGTACTCACAAACATGTTTAAAGGCCAATAACAATACAAATAATCATAGGTCAAATGTATTTATATAGCGTGTATAAACAGATACACTGCCCCAAAGTGCTGCACAAGATTACTAGCAACAACAAAGAGCATAATATTGGTCCTTTAAAGTTTAACAGTGTGTAGTAGTGTGGATGGGCGCCAGACTAATCTTTAAAAAGACGCTCTTTGCCCGCTGGCCGTCTGTACTTCCGGCTGCTGGTCGCTGTGTGTTTGTGTGTGTTTTTGTACTCATACTCCATTTAGCGTGATCTTTTGAAGCTATGGGTCATTCCAAGCCTATGTTAAGACCCCGTATGGTGTGCCCTCAGGAGTGATAACGGTGCCCTACCTTGGTCCTGCTATTTGGACATGACACTGAGCATTTCATTGTTAATTACTTAGGTCGACAAAAGTGCTGAACATTGAGCCAAACAGATCCTGGACCCTGAACTTTTGAACTTTTAACAGAACCTATCTTAACTAATCAAAACTCAAAATAAGCTAAACGTACAAATAAATGGCACTTAAAATGGAATAATGTGTCCTCTATTGAATATACAAACCTGTGTCCTTGTATACTGATGCTTGTTTATTCTTTTCACGAGCGAACACAAACCCTTGAATGTCCCATTGGGAACATGACCACCCAAAATAAATCTGTATAATATGGCATGTGCTTTGAGACTTGACATGTTTTGATGTTTATAAAGCGAAAATATGTTTAGTTTGTATCTCAAAGTTCATAAACAGACAAGCTGGCTTTCACATGATGCATAGACTGTCCTTGTACTGACGATGAGGAAAACATGTCTGGTTTTAGTCCTGGTTTAGATCTGCTTTAGACCTGGGTTAAGTCCTAACCCTAACCCTTGGTCTAATCCTTGTCTAGTCCTGGTTCAGTCCTGCAGATGTTCTATTGTAGTACATTTTTTTAGTATTTCAAAAGCGTTGGCACGTCGGGCATGTTTCCAGCCCAGAGGACAAAACCATCCAAAAAAAATCAGACCCTCGGTAAAATAAAATTGAATAGGCCTGTTGTAGTTCCTTATTTAACCTGGAGCAATGAATACTTTAACTATATTCTAACGAAAATGACATGCTGTAATGACAAATTGAAGATGCCAAATAGAGGAATCTGAGTCGGCTGCACAACATAATAATCAGGTCCATTCATTGTATGTGGGTCACATTGTACCTCTGAGATCACACACACAGTTCTCCTTTGTGCAAGTTTCACCAGAGTATTTTGGATCGCAGCAGCTACAGCCTACATTAGTTCATTTAGAGCCTTGGGTCTGTATAACTTCAGATTAATTAGCACTCAACATAGGAGACCACGAGGAGCCCCAACAGCCTTAATTAAGACCACACAAGATCGAAACTTGCATACAGTTTGGGGTTGCACCGACTACGCAGCATTTGTGAATTATGCATGAGCAGAAATCTATGCCGTAAAAACCCAGAGACGTTTTTGACAGGCGGTGTTTCTAAGATGATGAAAAGTAGCCTTGTTTCTTGTAGGGTTTTTGCGCCGTGACCTCCAATCGGTCTGGACGAGAAGAGCCACAGGCTGCAGCCGGTTCAACACAAACCAACCACCCAGCACAATTTCTTTCGGTCCAAATAACAAGCTCAGAGTTCTTAGTTTATCGTACAGCAGCAGTATTTCACTACGGCATATAAATGAGATTACATCAGCCAAAAATACATGCACGAAAGAGATGGAAATGGCATACTAGTACAACTTAGCGCGCAGTCAGGTGTTGCAGTGTACTTGACATGAAGTTGGAGGGAGTGTAGTAGCTTTAAATGATTGACAGCGTGTGTGGATTCGCTGCTTCTCGCAACACTTTTGACACTTTTTTTCAGTCTGCCACCAAAACTCTTCTGCAGGAACTTCATTTCACTTTGGCATTGGTACAGATCAGTTTTTTTCAAAGATACAGTATATTCCCCTGAGTGTTGTCTGTTCAGTTGTAAAAACAAACACGCATTTGCACTGAACTTACGGAAATTGAAGATCAGCTGCTAACCTCACATACAATCAAGAGAAAATCAAAAGCAATCATCTTCTTTCAGACGTTAAGACAGACATGGGAGAAGGACCTACAGTTAAAGTGACAGGTTTTTATGATTTTCTAGTTTTGACTTTATTTGGTGCAATAAAAGTTGCTGTATATACTTAAGATACACCAATCAAGAGTCAGTTTGCAAAGATAAGTTGAAAAATATGTTGAAATTTACAGGAAGTAGAGCAGAGTTCCAAAACTCACACACACTTGGGACAATTTACAACGAAGAAACACAGTTTTCTGATCCTTTAGACATGAATTCAACAAAATAAAAGGTGTTTCCATATATATTTATTTGTCAAATTATTTTATTAGAGGAGTTTGGGTCCAGTGTATAGATCTCGGGATAGAACATCAAAAAACTGCCGTTACCATGAAAATCTGCTATGTTTGCAGCTGGTGTGTTAAACTTACATAGAGAGACAATGGAAAAAACTGAACCAAAAATCCATGGAAGAACCCGATAAACTGCTGGGTGACTTCAGGTAAATACATTTATCAGTTTTAGCGTCTTCATGTCCATTGATTTAACATTGGGCTAACTGAAAATTCTGTTATGTGTGATGTCACAATCCCGGCCTCAGCAGGTTGCGTTCATGTGACATCACAACATTCCATCACTCCATATTATTATTATCAAAATGCAGATTTTTGTTGTAAAAGAATTAGTTCTTTGGTCCAGTCACTGAGAAAAGTCATCAGGTTACACATTTGTGAGTTTAGCTTTGAGATATTTCATGGTAAAGTTCAATGTTATCAAAGGGGAAAAAGTAGCTCCAGCCCACCATCTGAGGTTATGACATCATCACATTCTAGAACGTGAACGGAACCTATTAATAATCTTGGGCGACATTAGAGGAGCATTGGCCCAGTTGAAAACATGGTTGCTAGGTAACAGTTGCAGAATTTCCTAGTGGGATGTCATGATTTACAACCAGGAAGTAAAAATTTGAACCAAAGACATTGCCAAACTGGGTTAAAAACATTTTTTTTTTTTCTTTCTTTTATTGTGTGCAATTATAGGCACTTAAACTCTTGACTCCAGCCAAACGCTCTACACAACCTTTGCAACCTTTTAAAAATGTCTGGAACTCAATCCACTCCTTTACACAAAAAAACATAGAAAAAGCTTTTGAGTCAGAGCAGTCTACATCTACCTGTAAAATGACATACAAAACCTCCCTTTTGTAGCTGAATCGCCTTGAAAATATAGTTTATGTGAAGAAATAAAAAGCAGTAATAATATATTCAGCATGCCACCTATTATCACTAATAAATCATGCTACTCTGATGCTCCAAGTGACCTTAGCATGTGTTTGTACAGGTGTGGGCTATTTTTAGACCCTTTCACTAATTACCTTAAAAAACAGATGCGTGCCATTGATACCCACTGTGTCAGAAGTTGAACAACAGCAAATCACAACATGTGTCAAGGAGGAGTCACAGAGGTGTATAAAGCCTTGTTCAGACCGCAGCGACAAATTCACACCGGCCGCTCCTAATTGGCCGCCTGTGCATTTTAAAGACAGTTGCTTTGGTCGCTTGGCGCGGCTGAAAACAAAGATAGTCTCCAGGAGATGCACAGCACAACCAATGTGGCCAATGCACATTTGCATTTACCAGTCAAATCTTCTGGCTAACCTTCTTCCAGGCAGGTCCAGCAGGCTCAAAATGGCCGCGGGTTAGCCCCCACCACTCCCCCCTCGGTGGGGAGGCTGGGGGGGGCGACTTTGGGGCGGCCTTTTGCTGACGTACTGCCGTCTTTGCCTCTATGGTTACCACCCACTCATAGGTGTATAGGTGACATTTCCGGCGCGTAAAGCCCGCCTTCTTCATTAGATATGCACGAACTTTAAAAAATCACAGCGGCTAAACCAGCTTGGTTCAAAAATAATTCACCCCCCTCAGCGTTGTCACAGAGCCGTATGCTAACGTCTAACTCCCCATTGACTTGCATTGAAAAATTCTACTTCCGCAGCCACCCCCTAGCGGTCAGCAGCAGATTGAAACATGGCAGCCTACAGTCGGCGGCTCAATTAGAGCGCGGTAGCCTCGCCCACTGGTGTTACCACACAGACAAGTTTGTCCTCTTTGCCGCTGTGTGGTTTGTTTTCGTCCTTTTTCCGGATTATAAAATATGTAATTACGTGACTGAAGCATGATCTCTGATTGGTTGCCATCCTCCTTTTTTATACTTAATCTTTTTGTCAATAAATCCAAGATTTATTTGTCAATAAATCCAAGAGTTTTTTTTTTCTTTAAGATTTTGCTTGAATCCTCCCAGCATGGTGTCTGTTTAAGTTTCTCCGAGACTCGACAGGTTCTCCCTCAGTCTAGACTCTATGGCGAGTAGAAATGTAGTATCATTTTAAGTTCCTACAAGGGTACATCACGGACTGCAGACAGGTTATCACTTGATTGGAAATAGTGTTTGAGTGTTATAGCAAAGTGCAATTTACTAGTGACCCTGCCAAACTTAACTTAATGGTAAACTTTGCCTTACATCTTAAGGAATTACCTATTGTGTTCATCTAATCTGTTTTATGATGTCCTCCATCTCTGAGACCTGGTTTGAGCCGGAAAACCACTGATAAATGTTGTGATCTTGCTAATCCTCTGTGTCCTTGCGCTTGTTACAAAGTGATTGTCTCCTGGAGATGTGTTATCCAAAGTCTCTTCCCTAGTTTCTCTATAAATGTCTGCGTTCTTCCTGTGACTTTACGTCAACCAGGGAGAGATCGATCGATTTATTCTGGTACCTGAATAAATCAAACACCTAATGATTCAGGCTCACTTCTCTTTTGGTATCTTTATTGTTTAACTTGTTAGCTTGGCATAAGAAATCCACTATATTTCCATAACAGTGGTTAAGTTAGAAGTACCATATTGGCCACTAAACCTGACTTGACAGAAAACTTCCAAGGTCATTTCCACCCAGATACATTTTCACTATTTGGCTCTATTTTGGGCCATTTTATCACCAGAGTCAACTTTCACTTTCAGATGAGTCATCAGTTTCAGCAAACTGCAGCAGAATGGCTCAGGGCGGACCATATGTCTTTGCATTTCTATTTTCTTATTTTGCCTAAATATATTTTCAATTTATTGGATATTCAATTTGAATGTTCATTTTTCTTCTCATGGATGAATTTCTGCAACCCATACAGGGAAACATACATGTATTCATTCAGTATTTAGATGCAAAGAAAGTTGCTGACATGAGATTGTCTTCATGCATTTATGGATGCAGCCGGCTCTACATCAGTGTTATGTGTGGCTCTAGATATTGGACAGGACCAGCCTATAATGAGTTTACAGGGGATTTTAATGGCCGCCTTCATTCAGCAGAGACTCTTCTTCGTTCACTATGAGACAAGGACAGATGGAGCCTCTCTGCTCGGGCTTCCACCAATCTGTCTGTGTTTTAGTGTGGGCTGGAGTCTTCATGTGTGTTGTATGTGCCATGTGCTATGGGTGCGTTCTCATTTGCACACCCCATTTTATGGCTTAAAGCTGGGGTACCTATCTTTTTGTTATAAATTTGTACTTTTATTATATTTCCCCCAAAGAGTACATTGTAAAAGCAGCACTTTGTGACAGTTATCTGCAGTTAGTATTTTGTCTCTTCAGCCTGGATATGAGATCTGAAAGCAGTGCTCTGATTGGCTGAGCTTGTGGCGGTCAAAAGTTTCACTTTGCTGTAGGAAGAAAGCTGTACGAAGGCTTAGCCAGCACCTGAAAATGAATGCTTGATGATTTTAAAATATGTGCCAACGGGTTTGTGAGAGCTCGGGATGGGCTAGACACTTAGAAACTTACTTTTGGTTTTGTTGAGTTAAAATTAGATAACCCAGCTTTAAAGGAAAAATATTATGCATTTTTCATATTGTTATTACCCTTTAAACATGCTATTGATTATCTTAAATTTGCCATTTCATGTAAAAAAAAAGAAAAAGATTATTATAGATTAAATGACAGCTTTTAATCAGCCTGTGTGAAAAGACACTCACTAAGTAAATCCAGCCAGCAGATGGCACCAAGCACTACATACAAGTAGTATGTACTTTAGTGTCAACAGACATTATAATGTGGTTCAGCAGCAGCAGTGATCGTGTTTAGAGGCAGAAATGCTCAGAACGAGTCTGGAGATGATTTTAGGACTAAATGCAACAGAATATTCTTGGATAAATGATGGATGAAATCCAAAAATACGTCCAAGAACTAGGAAATTCTGCAGGAAGTGTTTTTGACGCTAAGAGGGGGGAGGATTTTTAAGTGAACATTCCTCAAAACAGTGTGAATTCAGCTGAATGCAACTTCAGGTATGTTTTTGATGATGGAACATTGTTTGAAAATCGTTAAAAGCTCAAAAAGTAACTACAGCAGAATATGAGTCTTTTAACTAAGAGCTACAGGGGCAAAAAATATTCAAGTCAAAGTACAAGTATCACATAAAAAAACAACTCCGGTAAAAGTATTGAAGTACACCTTTAAAATATACTTTGAGTTAAAAAAAAAAAGGATATCAGGCAGTTTTAATCGTCAAACGTGGTGACTGATGTATTGTGCTGATTTTCATCATCAGAAGTGATTTAATTGATTTTCAAATTTTTGTGGCAATGTTTATGTTTTGTTCACTCGTTTCTGGGACGAACTCAAAAACACAAAATGTCACTATAAACATGCTTAAAAATTACCCCCTTGAGCATTTTCATTAATAAGAAACTTGTCCTCAAATGATGTGAGGCAAAAGCATACCCATTTACTTAAGTAGTACCTAAGATACCTAAACAAAGTTAGGACAGTACTTTGAGTTTTGCACTTCCTTACTTTCCAACACTGGTACACGCCACGTTGAAATTGGGACAGAACAGTGCGCATAGCTTCTTTCTGGTTAATCATTTCCAGTTTTATAGAAGCTTTAATCTAGAATGTATTGATAATTTACTACACATATTTCATTGTCTAAACAGACCATGCCCCCAGCTCCATCCCATCAGCTGCAGATTCTGATGTATTTGTGAAAATTTCGATGCAACATTATTGAACTTGCTCACTACCCGGATGTATATGGATCCATGGGCAGGAACATGAGATAGGAGTAAACAGATCATTTTTTAAAACATTTTTGGCAGGTCATTACAAATATATGCATAAATCAATCAACATAAGTCAACTTACAAAGAAGACAGTGACAAGTTGTGCTAGCTTCCAATCAAACATGTTGTTAACGCGAAAGGTGGCACCTGATTGGTCAGTTATCATCATTCATATCTTGAATTACAAAGATAATAGCCAAAACAAAACACCGGGATCATGTAGGGCATTAAAGTCCAGAATGGCAAGCCTGACAGCAGCAGTAATTTGTGACCAGGCTCACTTCCTGTCTGGAACACGGCGGCTTGCTGCTTAGCTCTGTCCAGGCTGTACACAATCTTTTTTGCAACAGACCATACTCTGTCAAAGCAACACTTGGGATGAAAATGAGAACACAGTGCATAGTTTACAGCGCAAAACTCTGTCTGGCTTAAGAGAGTTGATGCTTATAATTTCATCGAGGGGAATAATTAGGATTGTGTTAGGTAAGTGATCTATACACGTGGACCACTGTAAAGAGTTTAAAAGGAACAAATTCTGTTTTTCCCATTTTAAGACAGTAAAAATCAAGTACAGTGCCTTTAAATATGACCCCTTTAATGTTCAGTTCAGTTCCTCAAGGCAGTCGTTTTCATAACTAACAATTACTCTCCTACAATTAATTCAAGAAGTTCATTAAGCTTGCCTAATCAACAATGTCTTTCCGCCTTCTTCAAGTACGCAACCGTCCAACTCTTGCGGCTATTGATATGAGCTCCTCGGCATTAACATTCCACTCAAACAAATTCATGCCAAAATGATTACAGATATTTCCAGTCATTCTATCAACTCAGAGCCAAAGCTGTACCTTGTTTACCGCCGCTGCCTCCTGCCACGACTTCAAATTGACTGTGTTGTTGCCTCTATGTGAACAGAATCCTTATCTCTCCCTCGTGCTGCGGCGGCACACATGAATACCAATGCTTGTTTTCATGTGTGCTGCTGGAGCCTGCACCTGTTTGTCTGTCTCTGGGCTGTCTGTAACACGACTCACAGTCACATCAGAACTCCACTCCTCGTCGGTGTCTGCACCAGCCTGTCCTCTCCAGATCAGAACATGTCAGCTCCCACCTGTCACCGGTCGCGCTGTGGCTGCGGCGCTCGGTCTCTGGTGCGCCAAGAGAGATATAAAAGTTCACGTTTTGTTGCTTTTTTTGATGCCGAACTGGTTTGCTATGGGGAAAAATGGGAAACAAGGTTGTAGTAACATGTGAGATAAGAAAAGAATAATAATAGTCGAATAATTGCAAAGTTTTTGTTTCGTTTGGGTTAAAGCAGATGAAGAATTGAAAAAAAAAGTCATATACAGTTAATTAAATGGATCAGTAATAACAATTGTGTTCTTTTTGTTTTATTTATGTATTTTTATTGCTGCAATGGATGAGATCATTGTAATTACTGCAAAATACCATCCCTTCTTTTCGCACATTAAACGCAGTAAATTGTGATAAACCATCTGTTTTCTTCAGGGTCAAAGACTTAAGTGGAATGTCTGACATGAAACCTGTTCATCTGTAAAATTTATAAAAGTTATTTTGTGGATTTGGAACTCTGGAACATAAACCCACTGGCAAGAGAAGAGAGTAAAAGCTGGCGAGCCACCATAACAGTGTTCCCTCTCATCGTTAGTGCACTCAAAGTTGTGTTTTGATTGATTCCTGCATGTTTGAGTAATCCTGTTTTGCCCTGCAACTGAAGCTACAGTGCTCAAAAAATGCCTGATTTCACTTGCCCCAAAATCACTGGTCTGTACTTACAATTACTCTAAAGGTCTTCAATCAATCAATAAAATTGTATTTATAAAGTGCTTTAAGTGCATTAAAAACATTGCCACGTGCCCACATTCCACCGAAGCCCTACTCCCACCACCACCGACCCACACACCCAAACAACCCGTCCAGACAGTCACACACACAAACACAAGAGCATGCACCCTCTCACACGCACACACACTCTGAGAAACAGGAGGCCGAGTATAGATAAGCCAGTTGAGGAAGCACAATCGGAGGAGCCGTCTGCACCAGGAGCAGAGTCTTGACTCTGGGTCATACTAAAGAGCCATTTTCTCAACAATAAAAATGTGCAAATGAATGTCTACTGCTTGCAAAAGTGAAGTAATGTTAACTTTTCTACTATTTTACGGTAAATTAAGTTGAGTTTAGTCGGTACTGTTTGGTAAATTAAGTTGAGTTTACTTGGTATTGCTTGCTAAATTAAGTTAATTGTCCTTGCTATTGTTATGTCCATTATGTTACATTTACTTGCTGTTGTAAATTACAGCCATTTTCACACATGAAAGTACCAAGAACCAAGTCCCTGAATTCCCCAGTCCCCATTTAGTCAGAGGAACCACACAGTCCCCCTTACTTGCGTTCATACAGAAATAGTGGCTCAGTAAATTAACATACGCTAGTTTAGTATGTAACTATTTACTTGGTTTACTCAAGTCCTGCTGATGTGCATTACTTAAATTTTATGATCTTCCAGAGAATAGCAAAGTTACAAATAACCCTACTTTCCAATTGGAAGCAATGACTCTCTGTCCCATTTGAAGCCCGTTATAAAACACAGAGGCCATTGCTTTGAATTGTGGCTGCTTTATGAGACAGAACCAGATGTACATTATACGCAGAGGGAAGATTAAGGCAGTAAAGATGTTAAAAAGCTAATTAACATTGGGAATGAACTTATACGCTCTGCAGCAGCAAATCCCATGACTTTCTGTATTAGATAGTCGGACGCACGCTATAACTCTTATAACTTCGTAGACTTAAGCGACTATCGGGTGATGCTTTTGAAAATGCTGTTTGTGCTTTGCTGTGGTTGAACATTGAGGCACATTCCAACAGATGTGTTTAACAGCAACTGAAAAATGCAACTGAGATAAATATAAAAGAATCGCTGCCCGTTAAGGAAAATAGCTCACCAAGTCTCTGCCACTGCTGCGCCCATCAAACTACTCACCCTTGTAAACGCACGCAATAAAATATGCGCTTTATTACATGTGTGTTGTGTTGCATGTAACATTTAACAAAAAGAGGTAGCATCACAATGAGTAGCAGAAGATCATCCAGGGAATTTAATGTTTTGTGTATAACGGCAGGTAAAAACCATAGAGATATTCCTATATTCACTTTTGGATAGGATTTATGTCACCATTTTAAAATATCTACACCTTAATTTTGCCTTAACAAAGCATAAACAAAGACTTATTTCACAATGGACATGGTTTATTCAGATAATTCAGGCTCAGTAACTACTTTATTAAGGTTAGGGTTTGGGCTGAGGATAGGAATTAGGCTAAGGGTTAGGGTTAGGGTTAGTGGATCCCAAACTTTTTTATTTCGGGTACCCCCCAAGCTTTGTCTCACACTCAAGAGTACCCCTTAAATTGAGTTTCAAGATGGGTTTATTAGTCGAATATTGTCAATTATTGCTATTATCTATATATTTTTACTTGATTCATGGTACAATATAGTCCAAAAAGATGCTAAAATTACAACTAATAACACTTTTTAATTCAGATAAAAGTACATTTCATCATCTTTTAAAACCAGAAACGATTCCATGTAGCCCCTGTTAATTGCTCACGTACCCCTTTGGATCCCTATACCCCAGGTCGGGAATCACTGGGTTAAAGTATTAGTTAAATCACTGTTAAGCCTGATGTCTGAAAGTGTGCTTACTGTTAATAAATACATAAAGATGTTGGTAAAGCTTTAGTATAGCATTTGCGTTTTTTTTCCCTGTTGAACTCTGTATTTCCACAGTTCATCCAATCAGACTGCAGTCATCCCTCACATCTGAACTATGTCTAGCACACCATGACAGAGCTGCAGGATGTGACAAGGGAGGTTACAGATGTGATGTATGGGCCTGATATAGTGGACATAGCAAAATAAATGTCTCATGGGA
This sequence comes from Rhinogobius similis, assembly GCA_019453435.1. NCBI lineage: Eukaryota > Metazoa > Chordata > Actinopteri > Gobiiformes > Gobiidae > Rhinogobius > Rhinogobius similis. Next base: position 29,271,568 of record CM033630.1, on the reverse strand, counting down.
TATAAGTCATCCATCTCACAATGACCATAATTCAGTCTGTGAACAAGGACAGAGAGTGACTGCGAGGAAGGGTATAGCGGGATGGTCAAATGCTAACATCTAACATGGACCTCAGATGGGTTTTAATCTAGCTTTGTCTCACTGTAGACTATACTGCAGTGAAATCCGTTATTAGTTGACAATCAATAGCTTTCCCATGAATACTGGCAGTAATTTGAAGCTCATAACAAGAGGACAAAACAATTTTGTCAGAGGTACGCGCTGAACACAGAAGCATAAATCATGACCAAGTAAATGCACAGCAATTATCTGCTCATTACATTTAAATGATTTTTGCTGGTATTTGTCCTGTGGCCTTAAACAATACCACCTGCCAGGAGTGTAGGCAGGCAAACAGGGCCAGGTATTAAATAATTTCCTAAAATCAAAGCCAATATAGATTTGCTAACCACAAGAAAACTTAGTCTGCACCTTCAAAGCATTTACAGTTACAGTTAATAACATCAAAGAAAGATTTTTTTTTCATGTAGATAAAAATCGGTTTTTTTCCAGCAGTGTCAACACCACACTGTTAAGCTCTGTTAGCATCTAATTATAACGTGCATTTATCACTCAGAAATGTGGAAGTAGTGCTGGTGTCTTGTTGGCTGGCTAGTTAGCCGGCTTCACTTTGTCCCCATAAAAATTTTGAAACGTGTTTGGAAGCAGTGTGAGTTTGATTCTGGCTCTGACAATTTGCCAAATGTCCCCCCAATTTCACACTACATTGTCCTGTCCAATAAAACCTATATTTGGGCCAAAAAAAAAGAGGAAACTGTACAAATCTAACTAGTCTCTGTTACAGTGATGGCCAAAAGTATTTACAACTCTGAAATTTTTCCCCAAGATGAAGCATTTCTCCCCAAAATGTATTGCAATTCCACATTTTTTGCCATACACGTTTATTTCCTTTGTCTGTATCGGAACAATTGAAAAAACTGAGAAAAAAGCTAATTTTACATAATTTCACACAAAACTCCAAAACGATTCACACCCTTTCAAAATTGTGGATAAATCTTTGTTTCAAGCATGCGATGCTCATTTAAATCTGGGGCAAGTGGCAGCTGTTAGCAATAGAAAAATCACACCTGAAAACAGATAAAAAGGAGAGATTGACTCAGTCTTCACATTGTGCGCCTGTGTGTGCCACACTATGCATGGAGAACAGGAAGAGAAGAGGAGAACTGTCTGAGGACTGGAGAACCAAAATTGTGGAAAAATATCAACAATCTCAGGGTTACAAGTCCATCTCCAGAGATCTTGATGTTCCTTTGTCCACAGTGTGCAGCATTATCAAGAAGTTTACCGTAACTACTCTCCCCGAGTAGTCATTCATTCACTCATTCACTCATTCTTCAAAAAGCACCCAGAAATGGATAGCAACAAAGTGCTGGCGAGTTCTGAAGCGGCCAGCAATGAGTCCAGATCTCAATCCACTGAACACCTGTGGAGAGATCTGAAAATTGCAGCTGAGAAAAGGTACCCTTCCAATATGAGAGACCTGTAGCAGTTTGCAAAGAAAGAGTGGTCCAAAGCTGCTGCTATCCACATTCTCCTGGGTTTTGTATTTTCATGTCAAAATAAAAAAATAAAATAATGTAACATACTGACAGAATGTCTGTCTCTCTCTCAACCAGACAGATCTTTGTTTTGAATTTGAACTAAATCTATATTTGCTCAGTAGCATCCTTGTCTGGTCACATTTGTGTATCAACAATAGTTTTATCAGCTCAGCCTACTGACTCTTTTGGTTCGTTTTCCCTTCCACTTCTGCACACAGGTTTTCACTCACATTCTGTGCAAGTCATCCATCAAAAACCTGTGCTGTTTCCAGTTTTCATCCCGCTCTTAGAGAGAGAGAGAGAGAAATACCAGAATAAGAGTCAAATCACAGCCTCACTTTGTCTCCTGAGAGGGGACTGAGCAGGTTTATAGTTCCAGTCCATAAATTCGTTTGACACCTCCGCCATGTCCCTCAGAGGCAGCGAGCTTTGCAGCACAAAGTCTTTCTCTTGAACAGTTTGAAGTTATTAACCATACAATATATTATAATTAGACGCATAATGTTTTTATTGCATTTGCAACTCATTAAAGGTGCACTATGTAACTTCCCAGTTCTGCCACGCTAACCAATTGGCCACCAATTGAGCCCTTCAGTAGCAGATGCAGTCTGATGGTTACTGGCCGTAGTCGGCACCAGTATCTTTAATTTGGGTCCAAGATCATCCAGTATTTTGTTTTTGCCTTTGCCATCAGAACGTCATGACAGTGTGAATACCTGACAGAAAATGGCATTGAGATTTGGACTTTTATAGGCATGTGGTCCTTAACTTTTGATCCGCTGTAACAGCCTATTTCAGTTTAATTGTTGTTTTCAATAAAATGTTTACTCAAACTTTTGTTTTTGTTTCACTCCCATTTCTTGTTGCATATTGAAGCTCTACTTGGGACCTGGTTAAGATCCAATCATGCAAAATGTGACTTTTGACATTTATTCAACTGTTCTTAAACTTTTGATCAGACACGTTCCAAATAGTTCCCTACTTTCACTCAGGTCTCTGCAATTCCCTCTCTCATGCCTCTGTTGATTTGGCTCGTGCCATAAGCATCTATAAAGTGTGATGGAGCTGTCCTTGGTCCTGAAGCAAAATGGTACAATAACCATGTTTATATATTGCTTTCCTTCTTCTGGGCACTCAATGCATTTTACAAGGCCAGGTCAGATAACACAGCAACATGGACCAGTGATGGTCAGATGACATAATTCCGATACCCTTCAGAATTTCACAAATAATACCCGTATCTACCAACATGTAAAATTCATATTATATTTAATATCCACTTGGATCACGTCTCAGTCCTGCCAATGCAGAGTTAATTTGTGATTATGACAATGTAACTCTTTCCCGAATAATTCCTCAGAATATCAAAAGCTTTAACATTGTCAGAAAACAAAGTTTTAAGACAAGAAATGTGCTTTAATGTTGGTGCAGATCAGATGTAAAAGTATGGTCAGTATGAGAGGGGCAGCAGTTGCTGTAGTGAAGACTGTCATTGTGTCCTTGAGCAAGAAACTGAGCATTCACAGTCCCAACCAAATAAAAAAATAGCAAAAAATAATAATTATTACTCTGAATATTTATGCTTTTTATGAAATAATGTAGACAAAATACCACAAATAACTCCTGTTTGTGCTTTAATTAACAAACTCAATCAAAGGATTGGTGGCCTTTTAGTTGTTCATAGCCAATAAAAAAGGCAATTGGATTAGGAGAGGAATTACAGCTGTTACAAAATACACACTTCATAACACTTAATTGTATCGATGAAATGAAGTTACTATGTAAATATTAATATTGATAATCTTACTGAGTCAAGTAGAATTCTTGAGCATTGTTAAAAACTCAAGTTCAGGCACACCAAATTAATGGCATTGTTTTATGTCTGTAAATGTTATATCCTGGACTAACTATTTTCTGTGAGTCAGTCTGGCAAAGAGCCGCTCATGTTATTTATGAGGCGCCTGCAGCCAGTGCTCCTTGTCTAACAGCCCAGCCACATGTTTCTGTGCATTCATCTCCAGTTTGGAAGAAAATCATTCCAGGCCTTTTACCATTTTGCACCCAGCACAGAAACATTCATCACAGGTGTTTGAGAGAGGATGCTGTTTGCCTGCACCTGTCTGGAATTCTAAATACCAAATGAATAAATGTGTCATCATCCCAATTAAAAAAAAAAAAAAAAAAACTTGGAAAATGATTCACCTTTGGAGAATTGGGTTCAAATAAGCTTTACTTATTCATACACAATAAATTCATAGCTGGAGTTTCTGACACTGCAGGATGGGGGCTTCAGTGAAGGGTTCACATATTTTGTCTATGTTTATGTGGGTTTCCATCAGATGCTCCCATTTTGCTCATCAACCTAAACAAAACTAATCCATCCAGCTTCCTGACCATAAATGCAATTACAATGCACAATACTTATTAGCAAAAATTAAAAAAAATTAAAATTGGCACTCTCGCTTCACAGGAAGAAGGTTCTGGGTTCAACTTCAGGGCAGCACGGGGCCTTTCTGTGTGGAGTTTGCATGTCCTCCCCATGTCTGCATACATTTCCTCTTGGTGCTCTGGTTTCCCTTACCACTAAAAACATGTACAGTAGGTGAATGCAAGACACCGCATGAACACTAGCCCATGGCTGTTCCCTCCAGGGGAAGCTCGAGGGATCGCATGTTCATTCATGTACAGTCCTGACCAAATTAACAAAAAACAAAAAAAAGAATGGAGTTGTCAACAGACAATATAAGTACTTTATTTAATACAGACTGGCAGCTGGTAATAATTTTAACATTGTATCCAAATAATTTTCATGGGCCAAACGAACAAATGAAGAAAAAAAAAACTCTACTCTTAGCATTTGTAGACAGCGCAGACAGATGGTTGTTGTTCATATGTTCATCGCTTTTGCCAATTAGTAATACCCACAAATATTGAACTTTAACCTCTAGTTTCTAAAGTTCACTTATTTCAGTAGGTCCTGAGGGATTTGTGGTGCTTAGTGAAACAAAACAAACATTTTCCTACATATTTACAGACTTTGGACTTGGTGGGACTTTTATTTTAGTTGACATGTGCCTTCAAAAACAGTTTGGTAATCTCAATGGGACTTTCCTGGTAATGTTAATAAAAAGTCTCTAACAAAGTTTTGATTGATGGCGCCTCCACTTAGCAGAAATAAGATAAATTACTTTTAACCTGCCAAGAATAAAAACTCTGTATATAAACTCTGAATAAACCAATATATCCACTTAATGAAACCCAAATAATAAGACACAAACACAGTCTGTTTAAATGTAGAAAACGTGCAGTTTAGTAAAGAAAACAATATTCAAAATAAATAAATAATGCAAATGTATGCGTTCAATGCATAGTAAATAAAACTATTACCGCTTGTTTTTTTTTCAGTTCAATTTGTAACCTTTGCTTTGTTTTACCTAATAGTTCTGTTCAGTTTTTAACCCATTGCAAGCCTGATGCTGTTTGGGTGCATTGGGGTCTTTAAAACTTAACGGTGGCCGCTTCACTTGCCGAGCAAGCCAAAAATGAAATAAAAATAAAGCATGTGCATTGTTTTTTTAGAATGGTACTCACGAAACACTGGTTTCAATCAGTGGGTCGATGACAAGGCTGAGCAGGCGGCGCGTTTATGTCCATGAGCTTGTTCAAAGGTGAGCTACGATCCCAACAGGGTCTGGGCTTCCAGGAGAAGAATACACGGTGGAATGAGACGACCAGTGTCCACAGCAGGGTCCAAAGACAGTGGCCTTGCTATGCATTAGAAAGTCTCTCTTTAGCTTCTTTACTCACATAAAACCTCTACACTTTGTATACAGAATGTAACACGAGGTTAGCATTAGCGCTTGCATGCTAACTTTGCTAACTCAGGATTAGCATTCACCGTTCTTTGGCAAAACATGTCATTTTGACACAAAATAAAATACATTCAATACTTACATAATACAGGTAATAACAGTCCCGCATGCACGGCTATTTGTGACTATTTTACTGGACTAGTAGACCTATCGTCTGCCTCCCTTCACTGCTCCGGCAGGAGTTAGGTGATTGTTGCACGTTTGACGTCAGCTCACGCCCACTGCTCGCTGATTGGATATCACAACTACATCATCAAATACAATTACAGAAAACAAAAGAATGGACAGAAGCCATGGATGTATTAAAAGAACTGGATAAGGTACGCCCCCTCTGTCTGTGGTCCCAGCACACATTATGCTTATGGTTCAAATATACTTTTAACAAACTTGTTCCAAAACCTATGAACTTTATCAAATAAAATGGACAAAAACACTTTGTTTGCTTATAACATTGTTAGCTATATATAAGACATGTTTATGTGTTATTTTTAGGACGTTTTTAACACATTACTTATTTATACTGTGACATTTGTTGTTATTTATTCGGATGGTATTATTTATATTTTAGTCAGTTCAGTTTAGAATGCTATTTCTAGACTGGATTACAATTATGATTATGATTATAATTATTATTGTTGTTGTGATTATGATTATTATTACCATTAATTAATTAATTTTTATTATCATACACCATTTTTGTGAATGCAGCCAATATGGCTTCTTTGAACCTCTGTTGGCTGTATTATACTTCTATACTTTTACAATACATTCTTAAAGCAACTTGTTGTCCTCTATTTGTTACTGAAATTATTACAACCAAAACTCGATAATTAGATAGAGGTGAAAATCCTGCTACTATAAACAGTCACTAAAATGTCAGAAACTGGAATGGAAGCCATCTGCCAACAGCAGTTAGTTCACTGTTTAATGAGTAATGAGTTATTGAGTGTAGCAGAAGCCTTACTGCAGTGGACAGTGTCAGGCTGGGATTTAAATGACAGTATTGTATTTACTTCCTGTCAACTCTGGATTGACACAAGGCTCTTTTAGATTAGTCCATCAATCACACAGGATTCATGAAAAACACTATTTAACCTTATGCTCCATTGTGGACATTAATCACTCAAGGTCGACCATTTCCCACTGCAGCACATGTTGGAGCACACTGTTGAAGGCAAACATCTGTTCATCATAACACTCCTATTTAATATGCAATGCAAACCTGTAATTATAGCTATATGAGTGGATAATGTTATCAATACAGACCAATATGATTAGAGTGGAACACTGGAGTGTGGTCTCCCACCTGTGATTAGTGATTGTGGATGACCTTGCAATACCAAGTGATGGCAACATCAGGAGAAAGGAACACAAGAAACTAGTGGGCTCAGAAAAGAGCTGGAGAAGGCCAGGAGGGTGAAGGCCAAAGTGGTGCCCGTGGCAATCTGAGCACTCAGGGCAGTGACCCCCAAATCAGACATCTCAGTCCACAAAAGTGCAGTGCGAGGAACAGCTAAGATACTGCGCAGAACCCTCAAGCTTCCTGGCTTCTGGTATCAGGAAGCCTCACACAATACCAGAGGACCCGAGCTCAGAGATGGATAAGATGGATCATATATATTTTTTTTATAATTCTGTCAGTGCCATCAATAGCTTTTCTCCTATCTCCTAACTGTGAAGGCAAAATTTGAAAAGCATTATGTTTGTAATGTGGCCTTGTGTTGATGTGTCTCTTTTCTCAGGTAAGTGATGCAGTTGAAGGCCTCTGAACGTTTTAAAATAACTGTTCAAAACAACCCAATTAAATACTGAATTCAGGCCCTGTCCACCTGGAGCAGAGTTTGAGTGTATCTGCAAAGATATTTTATCTAAAGTGTATATCACCCACAACAAAGCAGGCATTTCAGGTCTCTGGAAACAACATGTTTTGAAATCAAATCACTCTTTTTTTGGATGATGACATCACAGCCCCAGTGTTATATCTAATCTGCACACATGACCGACCTTTATAAGATGTTTACTGCACAATCTTCAACCCTCCAGTCACAGGAGACACAAATAAATAAATAAATAAATGCACTACAGAGGTTGTCTCATGAAGTCCTTTGTCATTATCTTTCAGTGAGCTGTGAAGCATAAACTCAGTCCCACTTTAAATAAGTGATGGATAAATGGGATAATTGTCCAGCATCCCTAGGAGACGAGATGCTGGACATACATACATAATAATAGAATAGTGTTTGCAGCACACTGTGAACTTCATAAGTTTAATTTCATTGCATTAACTTTAGACATACAGGGGACTCTGGAGACTATAAACAGTCTGATCGCTACTGAGGTTAATGTTTGCTGAATTAAGTAAAGCATTACAAGATCTTCCACCTGAATAAACATTGACTTTATGTTCTAATTGTGGTCATGGTGGTTTGCACAGGTCAGGATGTCCAGCAGTGGCGTTAAGTATAGTTATTTTGTGAGTGTAGTGCAGAGAAATACACGGGTCTGTTTTTGCATGTTGTCATTTCTGAGCTACTACTATGACCAAGTACATCCAGTGGGAGATGGTGCTGCTGGAGCCTCACACACTGTCCATCCACACTGTCTGACATGTAGTGTTTCCTTCAGGCCGAGTGACAACGTGATGGTGGACACTTAGTCAGACTGTCAATGACGCTTGGCCTTCTTTTAGGCCCACTCTGGAGAACATGTGCACTGAGGTGAGTAAGAGACTGTACTTAAGGCGCCTTCTCATGTCAAAATGAATCAGACATTTGGTTTGATGCTGAGTTCAAGTGCTGAACAAAAAAGGGACAGTCTGTTCCTGAAAGAAATAGTTTCATCATTTGCCCTTTTCTTTGTTCTGGCTGTTCTCACTGAATGTAAATGAACCGCACAATTCTCACTTCAGACACAAAAAGTTATTCCTAGCGATAGGTTTGGTTTTATTACTTTTTTTTTTGTTTGTTTGTTTTTTCTAGCATGTGTCCACATTCTGCATGAGTTAGCAGAGTATCCACAATGCGTCTTTGGAAACACAACTATGGCAGGTTTATGTCACTTAAAACATAGTTAACATAAATATATTTAAGCTTTTCCTGAAACATCTTGACATATTCTCCCTAGTTTGACAATTCTGTGAAAGTTTAATTTTACATCCTTGCTGGGTATGGAACACAAACATAACATACGAATAGAGCTAATGCCATTACCGTTACCTAGCAACCATAGTGTAAACAATGACCATATCTTGCCTAATTCACACAATAGTTATGATGAGATGAATAAAACTAAAATACGACTGTTATTTTGTTAAATTAACGTTCAAACAGGGTGCACGGTGGCAGAGCGGCTAGAGCTTCTGCCTCTCAATAAGGAGATCGTGGGTTCGAATCCCGGACCAGCCCAACATCACACGATCTCTCTGGGTGGAGTTTGCATGTCCTCCCCGTGTTACCGTGGGTTCTCTCCGGGTTCTCTGGCTTCCTCCCACCGTCCAAAGACGGTGTAGGTTAATTGAGAACTCTAAATTGTCCATAGTGTATGAATGTGAGAGTGAATGGTTGTCTGTCCTTGTCTGTCTCTCTGTGTCAGCCCTGCGATGAGTTGGCCACTGTCCAGGGTGTACCCCGCCTAAGGCCCAAAGTCACTGGGATAGGATCCAGTCACCCGCGACCCCTAACGGGAATAAGCGGTAGAAAATGAATGAATGAATGAACGTTCAAACACTCAGAAAAAAGTGTTCCTTGTACATAAGTTGTCCCTGTATTTTGGATGGAACTTTGTGTTGCTCCTTCCAACTCTGCACATTTTAAAACGTTCTTTTTGCAACTTTTCTTCACAAACTGCCACTTGACTTGTGTAATACCATGATAAATATTCTAGCTACTATCCCACCAAACAAAGTATAAATACGAAAACACTTTAACCTGCCTTTGCGCTGTGTAAAGCGCTTTGAGTGCCTGAGCAGAACAAGAAACTCTTCACTAACTTCATTGGTTTAAGAAACACAATCTCAGACGACATCCAGATCCCACCCCATTGTCGTGTCGCTTTCCAATTATACCGAGCGGTGCCCCTCGTGAATCTTGTTGATAAATATATTCTGTGGATATGAGCTGCTTGTCACTCAGCTCAAACTTGTTTCTCCCCCTGAGTCCTGGACTAGAGCAGAGCTGTGCCATCGTCATTCCTCAAAGGTCTGTCACTCTTTTATTAATAACACTCACTGGCTTATTTAGTCTGTGCAATCTGCCACAGTTTGTGCTTTCCATTTTATGATAGCAAATATTCCCCTGTCATTATAAATCATGGGAGAAAAAGTGTGTCCATTAACTGGGGGGTTGGCAGTTTGAATCTGAAATCAAAGACAAAGGCAAAATTGGCTTCATGGTGGCAGCAAGCAGGTTCCGGGTTCGACTCCCAGGCTGTCTGGGCCTCTCTGTGTAGAGTTTGTTTCTCCTCATGTCAGGGTGGGTACGGGCACTCAGGTTTCCTCCATCAACCCAAAACATGCACGACAGGTCAAATCCTCCAGCTAAGATCAGTCAAGATCTGGAGATGGGTCCCCGAGCGCAGAATGAGGGGAAGCTTGAGGGAAACTATACCTTAACCTTAAATGCAAAAAAGTGTGGATTTACAAATATATGTATCTATATATATTTTTTATTTAGAAAATCCATCCACAAATATTATACACAAACATTATACAAATCTGAGGTTTAGTTGTTGACTTGCTTGTACAACTGAATGCCACATGAGTTGAATACATCCAACATCTTCTCACATGTGTCATGAAATAGACCATATGGATCTGATGACAGAATAATTTAGCTTGAATTGAATCCATCGATTCAGCAGCATAGTGGTCCTTTGCGACTTCTCTTGCGCTTTCAACATTCAGTGAAAACCCAAACATAAACATTTGGACAAACAAGAATTAAAAACAGGATTCCAGTGTTAGAGTTTTCATTCTCTACTCGAGCCCAAGAGCGTAGACACTGCTGTGTTGATCGGGCTCGACTCTAGGCTGCAGTGTCCCTCTGCTACTGCTCTACTCTGATGGTTGACAGCAGCCAGTAAACGCAGAGTGCAGCTACTGCAGTGTTTTCTTTTTCTCTCAAGACAAAATGTTTTACTTCCGAGTAAATAAAGTGGCCAAATACAGGACATGAAGGTAGAAAGTGCCTGAATAAAATAATCTGGATGATCCACAGCAGAAAACAAGAGGGAAGGAGCGAAAGAGAAGACAAGAGACGCATATCCTGCAAGAGCGAGGAGGAGAGAGAGTGTGGGGCAGCAGGGAACAAGTGCTTTTGGTACCAGAGACAACTGCTGCGTCTGCACGTAGAACACTAAAGCTTGTAAACACATAAGCTCTACCAGATTGCACTTATTCTGCGAATAAAACTCTGCACAGGACACAGAAACTCAAGGTTACTGAAACGTAACCCGGGTTCTTTGAGAAAGTGTGCCTTCTTGGTTTGTGTCAGGCCCATATGTACATGGAATAGACCGGGTGCAGGTAAGGTCCGGACAGTGTGTGCGAAGGCTCAGGCCAAATCAGGCTGAAGTTTAGTGGCCTCCTTCTAAACTCTGTCCTGTTCCTGTTCTGTTGTGGACCAGTTCAGTTTGTTCAGTCTTCCACTCGTGAATACTGTCCCAATGTATCGTGCTGTGTCTCTATACAGAAGTCTATATGCTCTTGATGCCCAGAAATCCACAAAAGTTCCAGCGTTTCTCTAAACTGGCTCCCACTCCAGACAGCTCTTGTCTGAAAGTGCAGGGCAGTCGAGAGAGGAGCGCCTCCACTTCACTGGTGGTAATCTATAGAGCACACAAACACAACACACTGTCAGAATCATGCATAGAACCAAGAAAGTGTTTCCTCTACCCTGGCCAGCAGGACTATTTTTATTTTCTAAGAACAAAGGAATTGCAGCTCGAGACAGAATGAAGGTGATTGTGAATGGGCCTTTGTTTCTAAAATGGAAACACTGTGTGAGATAGCTATAAGAGCCTGCTCTGCTCTAGGTCGACACACTGCAGATAAACGGCTGGAGTAAGATCACCAGACTCTTCTGCATCATGGATGAAAGTAACGTGCTATACTTCCTCATTCTCAAGTGTGTAGATATGACACACCATGACTTCAAAAGACATGTTTAATTTATAATACATTTATCTCCCCTTTAACAATTAAAAAAATATACACAAAATCAATAGTGTAGTTTAAGAAATCATGAGCCATTTTCTTTTTATTCCTACAGCATGGCAAGAAAATAGGCAGCATCACCACAATCTGCATATTGGTCATAAACCTCTATGTAAAGTGTAACAAATTAGTAATTAGATATAATATAGATCATGGAGAGGAGCAAATTACAAATTGGAAAAGTTGCTTGTTCAAATACACAAGTGTAATTACATATTTTGGTGAAATGGTTCTATATTGTGACTTTAAAATGGGAGTCATCTGTTTTTTTGCAGAAAGTCCTGCAGTAAAGATAAAGATAAAAAAGCCATTACTGTCAGTGAAACCATTTTGAAGTGACAGAGAGTTGGCGTTCAGAAACTAGCAAGAAAAAACATATTTCTTTCTCTTAAAATGTCTCCTTACAAAGAACTCTGTGCTGGTTGTGAGAGGAGCAACAAAAAGGCGTGCTGATTCATTGAGTTGCTTTGAGTGTCAGATCCAAGGATCACCTAATTTTTTTCCTTTTTTTTTTTCCTTCACAAATAGCCAGACACTACCAGGCACGGTTATGAGTTCAAAACAGAAAAGTAAGGAGAAACAGCATCAAACACATTCCATCATCAAAAAGGAATGTCAAGTTTTGTTTCTGCTTATATGCACATTTTCAGTTTTCCCTTTGTCGAAGAAAAGGATCATTAGATACTTTGCAAATCAAAAGTGTTGCACAGGGATACTTGTGTTGGTAGTTCTGTTCTGAAGCTGTTTTATCTTTTCTTGCAAAAACAGAATAGTTAAAGCACACAACCCAGCATAATGCCTTCCCAGGGGGACTACAGGAGTTAAATGTGCATGTTATCCTGCATGAAAGTGAAGGCCAGATCAGCGGTGGGAGCTCTCATTCAGTTAAGCCTGTTACCTTGGAGTCCAAACGCTGCAGGTAGGAGCAGATGTACTCAAGGCTGGCTCCGAACGGGTGAACGTGCAGAAAAGTGCAGATGATTCCTGTGTGAAGAAAACAGACATAATATAGGTCCCTGTAATCCCCAGTCCCTATTTAGTCACAGAAACCACTCAGTCAACCTTTGTGCATGTTCAAAAAGCAACAGACTGACTGTAATATTAGAACATTTAAATATGTAATGAAATCAACTAAATACATAAATAAATAAATAAAAAATAAAAATAAAAAATGGAAGTCGGAATACAAAAGTCCTCCTTTGAGTACTGTACACCACACCTAGAACTGTGCTGCACAAAAAGCTCTCACAAACAATGAACTTAACAATAAAACACAATTACTGTTAACATTCAAAAGTCAGAACATGAACAAAACATATTTTCTATTAAAATGATTGTTGTAAACGTATTTGTGTTTCATGGTGTGACTGAAAATTACCTCCCTATGAGCAGGAGCTAAAAAGGTCCCCAAAGTGTGACCGTAGTCCCTACAAAAAATACCTAGAACTGTAAAAGGTTCCAACAGAAGACAAACCCCTTATGTAAGTCTGTCGAAGTGATGCCAGAATATTACATTTTACAAGTAATGAATATTGTGAGAAACAACAATTTTACGATTATTCACAGTGCTAGTATGAAAAAACAACCGTAATATTCTTAATTCGCTTTTATTCACACTGTCTGTTGGAGAAAATAGCCTCTCGTGCCTGCGCCAGACAAACACTGCCAGCTCAGCTCTCAACAACTTGGCCTACGACATAAGAGGTACCCTACAACAAAAGCAGGGTTAGACTACGCTGGACTAGACTGGAATGCACACAATCGCAATGTCTTACGGTTCATGTCTCCGGGTCCTGGGTCCCGTACGGATGGAAATAAACTTCCCACCAGCTGCACGCCTCTTCTTTCAACTCTTGGGCTACTTCAGTTTATTCTACAATTCGAAAAATCAGCCGAATAAAAGAGCACTGTAAGTTTTTTGGAGTGTTGCTTGAATACAAATGACTTATTTTTGCTTCTAAATTGTTCATGATTGTTTTATTTTAGTTCTTATATATTGTGACTTGAAATATAGAAATCTTGACACCTCTAGTCTACTGTAGCTGACCCCACGCTACACAGAGTATGACAGAGAACTGTGTGTGGATGTAACAGGAGAAAGAGCTTCTCCGCAGTCTTAAAGCTGTTGAATACTTGTGTTTGTGCTGTCGGATTATCAAGGGGCGCACCATTGAAAAATAAAATAAATAAAAAACAAAACAACTCAAAGGTCACCCAGTATTCAAGCCTTGAGGATCTCTTCTTAAAAAAACAACAGCCAGAGAAAAGTGGTTTAACCTTGCACTAAAATACAGAAAAAATGTAGATGGTTTATTTGCATAAATCCGCCCACCGGAGAGGTTTTGCTGTCAGTGTTTATTTGTGATAAAAAGCCAATAGATCTGTTCAGAGTGTGACAGCACAGACGTTTGTGGAACAACATGCTCCTACACTATGTGCACTGACGCCAATATGTCAGTGCTCAGAGAAGAGTATTTTGGGCTGGAAAAATAAGCAGCATTATCATTTTTGTGAGCCAGTGCATAAGAGAATAAGAGAATTTGGGACGCTAAATAACTGTCAATAATTAGGCTTGAACAGCAATAGACAAATTAATCCGAAGAGAGCAAAAACAAAGAATAAAGAAATGAGGGAAAACATTATTCTGGAGTAATAAAAAAAGGTTATATATATTTATAATAATAATAATAATAATACATTTTATTTATAAGCGCCTTTCAAAACACCCAAGGACACTGTACAGGACAACAAGAAATAAAAACAACAGAATAAAACCCACAGTACAGAACTGGATGATGGTGTTGGAGTGACTGAGTTATGTGGTGTAGGATTGTCTGAACAGGTGAGTTTTGAGTCTGGATTTGAAAAGTGGAAGGGTGTCTATGTTGCGGAGGTCAGGAGGGAGAGTTCCAGAGCTGAGGAGCAGAGCGGCTGAAGGCTCTGCCCCCATTGAAACAAGACGGAAAGAGGGGACAGAGAGCTGGAGAGAAGAGGAGGACCGGAGGGAGCGAGAGGGAGTGGAGATGTGGAGGAGGTCAGAGATGTACGGTGGAGCCAGGTTATGGATAGCTTTGAAAGTGGTAAGGAGAATTTTGAAGTGAATCCGTTGTTTTATGGGGAGCCAGTGAAGTTGTTGGAGGATGGGGGTGATGTGATGGTGGGAGGGCGTCCTGGTGATGATGCGGGCTGCAGAGTTTTATACAAGCGTGAGTATTTTGGACTGAAAAAATAAGCAGCAAAATAGCTCTTGTGATTAAAAATGAAGCTAGTGCCTCAGCTACCGCTTTAAAGATACCAAATAACTGTCAATAATTACGCTGGAACGGCAGCTTTCATTTTAACGAGTAACTATTTTCTGCGTATAGAGGTAAACAAAACAGCGAATATAAAAGCCAAACAGATGCTGCCAAAGTCATGCAAAATTAAACGAACACAAACATATTATGTGCTTTTATCCACTTGTGCTCTTGACTTTTACAATATTTAAAAACTCTGATTTAAATTGCCGAATCTCACCGACTAAGAGGGCCTGCCGCTCTGACTGGACAGGGCTCTGTGGACTTCTCTCTGTTGGAGCTTCTTTCTCTTGACTGCAGGACACCACTGTGGACGCGACAGAAACTTCCTAAAGAAAAAAAAAACATCAAATAAGAACAAGGAAAGTTGGCCATCCAAAGTTTTTTGCATCAATATCGATAAGTCAAGAAAATGCAAGTGACGAGAATATGGCAGCACTCATACTTCACGTCAATAAGGTCCCGGGTGCATCTCTTCTTTACGACACCACGAATGTCTCTCTTGTATCCCCTGTCTGTGTTGTAGCTGGATTATTTGTTCTATAACTGTTGCACTGCGAACTATACTGCCCTGTGCTGCTTTGCGAGTGTAGGAGGTTGTGGAGGAGAGCGAAAAATAGAACTTACACTGGTTTGATCAGCGCTTTCCTCTGAGTCTCTGGCGTCTTCCCGCGACGTCTCCAGCTGTGGAACATTGGAAACATGTGAGGGAAAGTCACTGCGAAACTATAAGAGGAGAGGAGGCACAGGCGTACATATGTGTTCCAGGTGGTAAAAGAAACAGAACTATAACTTGACTGTGTGGCATTCCAAGTTAATAATTGTGCATGGGAGCCTATGTTAATTCCTGGAATGACCTTATAAGTCAAGGTTTCTAGTCTAGGTCAGGGGTTCCTTTTCTTTTTTGGCCGGGACCCCCAAAATAGCCATACAACCGACTCGGGACCCCCAAAGCAAAATGAAAATGAGAGTAGCAATAATTTTAAGTGTCAAAACATGTTAAATCAGGTTTAATATTGGTTATTTGAATAGTTTGTTGTCTTATTGGACCCTATTTGACTAAAAGATACTGGTATTAATTAAAAAACAGAGCAAATACAATGTCATATTCATTAAAATTACATCTTGAAATCATCTCGCGACCCCCAGCACACCCCTCGCGACCCCCCGAGGGGTGCCGACCCCCACTTTGAGAACCACTGGTCTAGGTAAATGATTATATGGAGCGCTAAAGAGAACCTACTTCTATTTGAATTAAGAGTGGGCAATTTTGACAAAAATGAATGTTTCAGAATTATTTGAGAGTCTCCCAATATCAAAGGTCTCACTATATTATGCCAGTCAAACAGAAATCAAACATATTAGTTGAGATTGTATTATCAGATATGTGTGAAATGATTGTAAAATGAACCACTAAAGTGCAGAAATATAACCCTAATCCCTCATTTGAAAATGTATAAAATGACTCTTTTCTACATCAGGGCTTTTTGACTTATTTTCCCAAGGGCCAGATTTTTCAGATGGCCATGACCTCTAGGTACACAATATGCCACCACTTTAACAAAATTTGGGTCACACAAAACATCCCCAACACTAGATCTGTTTCAATAAGGTTAAAATAACTACTGCTATGTTACATTTTTTGTACAATAATAAATTACATAATGCTTTACCAACATTACTTGCCAAACAGATATTGAACCACAATTACACAAAGATCTGCACCAGCACTAACCCAGAATCAAAACAGGTCTGCTGCACTAAAAACAAGGACTAAACCAAGACCAAACCAGGTCTAAACTAGTATTAACCCAGAATTACCCTGCAACAAGGAAACATTATATATTTTTAATATTTGGAAGATGGGTTGTGCCTGATCCGGCCCCCAGGCCTTAAGTTGAATACAGTTAAGGCCCGTTTTCTTTTGTAGAATTTTTTTACTAAAAGATATACACAATATTCAAACACTGCAAAACAACATTCACCGTTCTATCTATGTTTTGATATCTTTCCTACTTCTTTGAATACATTGTCAACAAAACAATTCCTAACTTGGTATTTTCTTTTACATCAGAATGGAAAACTACTTTATACAGTGCCTTCACCAAATCCCAACCAGGTGCATCTTTAATGTGCTTTAGACAATGACATCGCTCCACATGCAATTACAGATTCACCAGAGGGTTTGAGCATGAAGTGTCCCAGACTGACGTGACACTCAAGCTTTAGTCATTTAGTCATTATCCAATTTAATAGACAATTGATCTCAAAGAAGATGAAGAACATTAACAAAGAAAAATAATAAAGCAGCAAATGAGGGGAAACACCAGAGACATTTACAGTGCAGTAAAAAAAAACACTTTATTTGTCTGAGTATAATCAGGTGGATGATAACCGTGTCATGTAATTATTTTTCTGCGCACATTTTTCTCTGCATGTAAGCCTCGTCATTGGTCTGGGTGTCAGTTCAAAAGTGGAAAGTAATTACTAAAGGTTAGAAGAAAAGGAATGCTGTGGTTTAGCATTTCTTTGAAGAGCCAGTTAAATGTTGAAAGCTGTATTATTAACTTACAGAGTGAGAAGAATTCAACTAATTGTGAAATGAGAATATGAGCCAAAGAGTGAAGTTTGAAATGACCTTATTCACAGTTGGACTCCTCTTTTATTGGACTGATTCTGAAATGTGCAGCACTCTTTCTATTTTGCTATGTGCTCATTATGCTCGTAACTAGTTCAACTTGTGGAGTTGTTGGATATACACCAATTATTCTACAACAGTAATTACACATTGACATTGAAGATTAAATATTAGTGGACCCACCTGCATTTCATCTGTGTTTTTTACACTTTGCAGATTTTGAAGACCTTCTTTCAGAGTCTGAACTTCTTTCTTTAGCTGCTGTTTGTCGTCCAGACTCTTCTCCAGGTCTGACTCTCGCTGTTTCAACTCCTCACGCATTTTTAAGAGTTGCTGCAACAACAGAAACAGAGAACAAGAGATGCCAGTCAATATACAAAGGAATGAGATAGATGGATATACAATGAAATCATGTGTTAATTGTAACTTCATTTTACGTATTCTTAACTTCATCTTTATGTATTCTTATGTATTGTAACATGATCAATTATAACACCAGGTGTCCACATTTAGAAAGGGCTTAAAATCAGTGCGACCTTGGAGCACTGCGGCCGCAGTGTTACTCAAAACCACGTGAATCTGCATGGTCTTTATCGAATATGGACCACAGGGTCCCAAACTGCACCAGTACTGAAGGCGTCAGTTTTTCTATTTTTTGCTTGTTTGGGAAAGATGAACAAACAATAACCAAATCTTAACAAATTTGCTAAAAGCAAGGTTGGGCTAAAACATTGAATCTTGTCTGATTTCAGAGGCCTAGAGGGTTGGGCCTGGTTACTACTTGGATGAGAGAGCAAGAATACCCAAATAAAGGTATAGAGGCTCAGTCAAACCTCTGCTAAATTCACCCATTTGAATAATTTACTCCATTAACCACCCATCAGTGGCCCTCTGCTTGTATATGTTTTATATTCAGCCCTTGATGGAAAAAAGTTTGGACACCCCTGCAATACCTGAACTACAGCTTTAAATATTCTTGAGCCTCAGCTCAGATGAGGCTAAGAGCTGCCACAGACAGCTGCACTCCTCAGATAGATTTTTGAGCACTGGGTCATGAATAAAAGAGAGCTAAGCTATTTCAAATCTGGCTGCGAAAACTCATTGGGTTCACCTGAGTAACCCTATTCTTAAAAAGAATTCGGGTGCAATTGAGGAAGAACATGGATTAAACTCTTCGGGATACTGACGTGTTAATGTCTGTGACAATATACAGTGATACACAGCATGTCCTAATGTGTGTTAAGAGTACTAAAGTTTCATGCACTGTACAGCTTGTGTAAATGTAGTAAAAGTACCATCTGCATGCCCTGTAGAGCTTGTATCATGTATAAATGTAAAGTACCTTCTGCATGCCCTGTAGAGCTTGTATCATGTATAATTGTAAAGTACCTTCTGCATGCCCTGTACAGCTTGTATCATGTATAAATGTAGTAAAAGTACTGTCTGCATGCCCTGTACAGCTTGTATCATGTGTGTATGTAGTGAAAGTACAGTCTACATGCCCTGTACAGCTTGTATCATGTATAAATGTAGTAAAAGTACAGTCTACATGCCCTGTACAGCTTGTATCATGTGTGTATGTAGTGAAAGTACAGTCTACATGCCCTGTACAGCTTGTATCATGTATAAATGTAGTAAAAGTACAGTCTACATGTCCTGTACAGCTTGTATCATGTATAAATGTAGTAAAAGTACCGTCTGCATGCCCTGTACAGCTTGTATCATGTATAAATGTAGTAAAAGTACCGTCTGCATGCCTTGTAGAGCTTGTATCATGTATAAATGTAGTAAAAGTACAGTCTACATGCCCTGTACAGCTTGTATCATGTATAAATGTAGTAAAAGTACCGTCTGCATGCCCTGTAGAGCTTGTATCATGTATAAATGTAGTAAAAGTACCGTCTGCATGCCCTGTACAGCTTGTATCATGTATAAATGTAAAGTACCATCTGCATGCCCTGTACAGCTTGTATCATGTATAAATGTAGTAAAAGTACCGTCTGCATGCCCTGTAGAGCTTGTATCATGTATAAATGTAGTAAAAGTACCGTCTGCATGCCCTGTAGAGCTTGCTGGAGGAAGCTGAGTTGCTGTGAGTGAGTGTTCTCCTCTTCACTCCTCTGTGGCTGGTTATTGTTCTGTTCTTGTTTGAGGAGCTCCACCTCGTTCCTGTAGGCGTCCAGCTGACAGCGCAAAGAGTCATTCTCCTCCTTTAAGGCTTCAGCTTGGGCTGCAACTAAAACAGAGAAGCAATAGTAATAAAGTTGTCAGATCAATTAAACAACACACAACAAATTGTGCTAAGTATATGTTTTGATTTTTAATTGAGGACGTTAGTGAAATAGTTGTGCATAACTAAAAGGTGCACTATATAACTTTTCTGGTGGAGTGTCAGCCACCTGCTTGTTTCTTTGGGGATGTTATTGCTTTGCAAGGAATGTTCCACTTTAACCTTGTCTATCTCCATGGAGACAAGTTGTAAGTCAGATCTATGGAGAGGTGACTCCTCTCACAGTATTATTTGAGCAATAATAACTCTTGTAAATGAATGTGTTGAATGTTTTACCATGCTTTTATTGAATGGATGGTTTCGTAACCTGGCTAACATGGTTTGGTAACCTTTCCCTTATACAGAAAAATAGACATGGTGGTCTGCTCAAAGTGACCAGCATGATCTCAGGGACACTGCAGGCTCAGCCAGGAGATCTGTACAGGAGACAAATGTATAGAAAGACTGGTGCCATAGCCAGCGTACAGAGCACAGTTTGAATTCTTGCCCTCAGGGCGGCGCTATAGAGCTCCTGGTTGCAAAACAAAGAGGCTGGGAACTACATTTATTTCAACAGCTGTGAAGCACCTTAATGGCACTTAGCATTTTGAGCATTTGCACTGGATTTGTTTCTTATATTGTACTTATGGGTTTCTGTGGGTTTGGGGAACTTAGCCCAGATTTTATTTTATAACTGACTGTGATATTAACTGATACAGCAACGTAGACAGAGACAGAAAAGACCAGGGCACCTTCACTGTCTCTGCTCATGAAAAAAGGAGTGTGTAGGCCACAGTCAAAACACAGGAGTATGTGTAACAATTGTCTTTTGACCCAAATATTAGATAAGAACCCCATTAAACATTGTCAGTCTGTCCAGTTCTGTTGCAGCTTCTAGAATGACAGGTCTGTGACAGCATTGCTAATCACAGCAGTGAGGTGGCACAAGGGAAGGGCTGAGCTGACGACTGCATTTACATACATTTGCATGTTGATTACCGGAGCTGTCAAATTAGCCCATGGCAAAGATCAGAATGATTAAAAGGAGCTTGTAAAGGAAGCATAATAACAAAGCAGAGAGGCGTGAAACTGTAGATGAAAGATGACCTTAGATGTTAAATTGTCAAAAGCGTGTTGTCCTGAGGATTGTTCTACACTGTTATTAAAAAGTTAAAAGATAAGCAGCAGTGTATACTTTAATGGGCCTGCAAAATAAAAAAGCAAGAACAAATTTGAAAGATATGAAGAGCAGAATAAAATGCAGAATGTTAAAAGTTTTTTGTATTCATAAACAACACAACATTATTATTATATATTGAGGGATTCCAAATCCTAGTTATTTTCTACCAAGGATTTTTATTTTCATATTGAATATATAAACAAAAAAGATCACTTGTGTAAGTGAGGACAGTTTAGGAAGAGCTTCTGTGTCTGTGACAAAAACACTGAGCTGATTGTAATGTGTTTATGGTTTTGTGACGTCAACACAAATGCAGAACAGTTCCACTCAGTACATTGTGCAGCGTCAGACCTGAGTCCTCACAGAGTTTGCTGCAGGGAGGATCTTCCATGTCGTCGTCAGACATCTCCATCTCCTCTTCTCGTCTGATGCCCATCAGCAGCTCATTGTGCATGTTTCTGATTTCCTGTAACACACAAAGGAGAGAGGTTGTAGAGTAATTTCATTGGGCCCAGACTGTGTTTGAAGCATGTAAATTCTGTCAGGACAAGGAAAATGCACTAGAGAGTAATGCTGCTTCAGCTGTCAATCCCAAAGAGACACTCAGTCGCTGGGTAAAAAACAAATGCAATTGCAAAGTGTTGATTAATAATCATCACACACATGAACAAGACTCTTAGAAGTGTTAGGAAAATTTTGATTCAAATCACACATAAAATCCCAAATTTAACAACAAACATGAGCACATCATTTACCTACCTTATAATGATGATTGTCATTATACTCAAGCCAGATGAATAACAAAAACTTACGGTGTGTGCTGACACAAGGAACTTACCAAGCAGTTAAGATCCTAAACGGTCCATTTGAACCCTGTTCATAACAATGCAGAGTGCAACCTCATCATGCTTCATTTTGTCAACCCAACAGTTCTTTTTTCCCACTGTGAACTCACCAAGCAGCTTGTGTCTGGTCATCAGCGGGGGGCAGTCATTTGGTAATTTATTATCCATGAGTTTCAGCTTCGTGTTTACAAGTGCCATTTTGAATAGTTTTCAAAAAACTGTGCTAATTTCTCGTCACTCAGAAACCCATGGATAGTGGGTATTGGTCAGTCAGTGTTGGATGTTTTAAATATCATAGCTGTGTTTAATTATTGGCAAATATAACAAAAGCCAAGTCATTTTAAAGCATTTGTTAACAAAAGGTGGACTAACCTGTACTTGCTTGCGCCAAAGGTCCAGGTTCTTTCGCTGAGCTTTGGTGAAATGGTCCCATGCCTTTTGTTTGGAAGCAGCTTGGAATACAGACACAATCTGTTCAACTGTGGAGGTGCAGGAGGGGCAGAGAGCATCCACAGGGGGGCAGGAGACAGAGGCAGGTGGGAAGGAGCAGAGTGTGAGAGAGTGCATGGAGTCAACAACTCAACCTTTGTTTTCTTTTATGTTCTTAGGTTGGAGGCAACTTATGCTATACTTACCACCTACTACTGCTTCTGCCTGTATGTGTCGACTAATGGTAACATTAGTTACTTGAATAGTTTAGTTTAAATTCTTGCAAGGTTCTTCTGTTTACCCCCACACACACAAGTGTAAGTGGTGAGTGATGGGAATGTACAGTTCTTTGTTGTAAAACATAACATATATAGATACAAAAAAAAAAAACCAACAACATAACAAACTGAGTCACAGATTCATTTGAGCTGTTCTATAAAGTTCAAGGAGGATGAATCATAACACTGTGAAGGTGCAGGGGACGGTGTATGCATGGTTACATTTTTCATAGATGCCAGCTCCAAGACTGACAATTGATTATGAGGATTATGAATGTAAAAACTGTTTATACATTCTACTCGGTGAAAGTTTGCTCAGGAACTCCACGCATACACACAGAGCTGAATGTTGTAACTGCTCATCCCCACTACTGATGATAATGAATGTGTTGACTCTCCTGCTGTATGAGCTAATAGTAATTACAGAGGGTGCTGTAAACAGTGAATAGCTGCAGTTTACAGCCACATATCTGTGTGTGTGTGTGTGTGTGTGTGTGTGTGTGTGTGTGTGTGTGTGTGTGTGTGTGTGTGTGTGTGTGTGTGTGTGTGTGTGTGTGTGTGTGTGCGTGCGTGTGTGCGTGCGTGCGTGCGTGCGTGCGTGTGTGTGTGTGTTCCATTCTATTTAACATGCATGTGCTGGGCTTCCGGAGGTTCTGCTGCAGTGTGAGCTGTCAAAGGTGTGGGAGAAGTCTACATACTCTGGCTTTTTCTAAGTTGAACACACCTGAGCAAGTTCAGCCTCACCTTTGCTTTGCTATTTCTTTTTTCAGTCTGTCCATTATTTTCATTCTCCAACTTATAGAGTTCACTATAACTGTTTTCTTAAAGTCAGAAATCACTTACCTTGGCCTATCGGGTTTAAAAGTGTACATTGAAATTACGGGAGGAAAAAAAAGCAATACTTACATTTGTGGTCATAGTGAAATTATTAGGACAGTGTCTGTTTATGTGTTTGAACGTAAATGTACTGTTTTCTAAAACATTTACCTGAATTTATTCTGAATCAGACATACAAGACACATATTCATAACTGTGAATGTGTCTACACTACAGTGTAAGTGTGTGTACAAATAACTCACATTGTCCCAGAATGCCAGCCAGTGCGCTCTTGAACTTGTCTTTGGCCTCCTCCATCTCCCTCTCGTGCTGGGCTTTCTCACTCATCAGTCTGCGGATGTGGCTGTTGGACGACTGGATCATGGAGTAGAAGTTGTTGGCGTTTCTGCGATTGACTTCACCTCGCTCCAGCCAGGTCAGGAGCACCCGCACCGCCTCTGCAAACTTCACATCATCTGGAACACAGGGTCAGGAGATAAGGAGAGGAAGGACTGTTCACAACAAAAAACAGCAAAAATGGAAAGTAATAAAAGAGAAAGAAAAATAGAGAATGCAGCTCCAATATAACAGACAAGAGTCCAGGAAGAGGAGACAATATCACACCCTTGACCCCATGTCTGTGGGCTCACATCCTTGTGATTAGTGGGCTAGTTGTTGTTGTGCCACATCGATAATGCACATAATTTCCCAGCATCACGCCAATTAATTCTCAGTGTTTGTGATCCAAAAATATGTGGCAAAATCGAATTCACTTACTTACTAATTACTGGTATCAATTTATTCATTTAAGTTTCATTAATCGATTGATTAAGTGAATTAGGATGACATAGCAAATCTCCCAGTATAAGGAAAGTAAATGCCCTTGTAATCAGTATTGTAAACTTTTATTGCGATTGTCAGTGAACAAAATTCACTAACTATGAATTTGCTTTGGCAATATGGTGCAACATAAAACAATGAATAATAATAGAATATAAACTATGATAAAATGAGCCATGAATAAAACATAAGGAGTTAAAGTGATTGAACCCAATGTTTTGCATGTAATAAAGTAAAATATGTTTTGCCACAGTGCACATAAATTGTAAAAGCATCTATTTGAGTGAAAATGAGTCCATTGTGTGCTCTTTGAAATTATAGAGACGTTTTCTGCAAAGTAGGAAGTGCGTTGTTAGCATGGTAGTTATTGTTAGCTTAACCGTGATGGCAAAACTCATGCTCATAAACTCATTGCGGTTAATACTGAGGACGCTCAGATGCATTTGATGAGTGGAAATACATGTACCGAAGACTTTAAAATGATCTGGTTCTGTTTTTCATGTTTTTAAGACTGTAAAAATCCTATACAGCTAACCTAACTTAAAACGTAGACTTAGACTAAATACGGTACTTTGCCTATTTACACAAAATTTACAGTATGGTGCAACATGTTCAAAACAGACAGAGCAGAGTTAAAAGAAGGCATTGCTAGCTGACTGGCATGACAAGTAAATGCATGGGAGATCTCTGACCGCGAAGTGATCAGTTTCTTTGATATGCTGTGTTCAGTTATGGTTAATAGACAGTGTGCATTATGGGGACATTCTCCTCAGTCAATATAGTAATATTTATAGACACCTTGTCAACTGACTTTTCTTCTGACCACAGGAACAGTGACTCAGTGGGACCAGTTTTCAGGCATATACCACATTTTCCGCACTATAGGTGCACTTTATTACGCACTGTCATTATGGTAGTCAGGAGCGTCCGCGGTGTAATACATACTTGGTCGGAAAAACTACAGCGGACTGAATGAAAGCAGATGAATAAAACTTGTATGATGATTATTAGTCCATACATATGTGCATGTCAGGCGGATTTGACCCACATTCACTACAGAAATCAATTTATATCAGAGTTTTGCCGACTTTTTTTTCACCCAGACACCAGAGTCACGTGGCCTGCGGCGAGGAGAAAGTAGTGTGCCGCGTGTCTATATCGCCCGTGATTGAGGGCACTATTTAGTCCACTGAACAGGGCAGGACTATGTAGTGAATGAGGGGTTAGTAAATGACTGTGGACATTCGGACACAGTGTGTGTAAATAATTCTTGTTGACCCCTCACCTGTTAAGAGACTACAGATGGAAATTCAAACTCAAAGCTATCAGTCACACAGTAGAACATGGGTATAGAGCAGCTGCGAGAGAATTTAACGTTAAGGAATCAGTGGTATGGTTGTTTAGCTTAATGCGCCTTATAGTCCGGTGCGTTTTATATATGAAAAAAGTTCAAAAATAGACCATTCATACAGTGAGCCTTATAATCCAGTGCGCCTTATAGTGCGGAAAATACGGTAATCAAGTCACGATTGCAACATTACAATTCAATGAGTAAATCAACGATGGTCAATTCAGTGAAATCTGATTAGAGAGCCTTCTGTGATTCATAGTTGGAGCCCAAAGATACCCGTACAGCAGCACTGGCTAAAAGGTTACCCTCATGGCACCTCTTCACAGTGGTACTCCATCTATGTGTCCAAACCTTTGATCTTGTCCCCCAGCAGGCTGCACTCGTGGTCTGAGTAGTGGACGATGGGAGGGGGGGAAGGCGGTCTCAGTCGATCCTCCTCTATCTTGCGCCGGTGTCGCTCTTCTCGGGCCAACATGCGCTGGTAACATTCCCACTCGTACAAGTCGTCTCTGGCCTGGGCAAAGTCCACATGGAGACGTCCGCTGTCCTTCTTGTCGGTGCTGGAGCCCAGGCGGATACGGTAACCTGTGACCAGATGCATTCAGCAAGTGAGTACAATATTTATGATTATTGTAACTATTGACAAGACAATGATGATCCAAAGTCAAATTTAGTACGTAATCATGAATGGTGAACAGTTTTCCTCCCTCATCACTGCACAGCTCCAAAGTCTGGGCAATTCAGATCACACAGGTAAATGGTCAAAATCATTATAATGTAATGAGATTCGTAAAAATTGGATGCATGTTGTAATTAAGACTAATTTAATAGGACATAATATAAGGGCATACTGTATAACAAAAGGATTTCAGCCACCATAGTTTGTTCTGCTGCCAATGTTAAAACAGGCCTGAGGCTAAGCATTAGATTCAACTGAATAACAAGCCAAGAATAAATGAGCGTGAATCCAAAAATATACACTAAGAGGCTTACTGTGTGTTTCTTACCCAGTATTATCCATTTCGCTCTTGGACACTGCATTTTTAAATGCATATGAGCCTATACTGCAGAGAAAGACCAATAACTCTCCAGTGGCACTGAAATAGCACACTACGGCTAATTACACCCTGGCCATCTCAACAGCGCCTCTCATCCCCACTCTTCAATGTTTTATATGCACCAAAGTGAATTTATAATGACTTAATTTGCTGAAATGATCAAAGAAAGAACAATGGGCGGACATCGGAACGCCACAGTATCCCACGCATCCCATGGACATTACTATACATCATGATGACTCTCTCGCTACAAAAACAAAGTAATAATTCATCAGTTATTCTGCGCGTATCATCATCATGCCAGACCCGTGACCTGTGCGCCACATGCAGCCATCTTGGGTCTAGTCCTAATGTTAACGAATGTAAACTCCAAAGGAAATCTGCACACTGTTAAAGTAGAACAACATCGTAAGCCTTACTGTTAGCTGTGGTGCTGACATTTACACAACAACAAATCACATTCTACAAAAGAACAGCTGCATTTTAAAACGCATATTTAGCTTCGTTACAGCGAGTTATGTAAAAAAAAAAAAAATACGGCTTCTGATTAGCATGCAGGTCAAACATAATGGACTTGAAGAAATCTAACAACTGACACATGGCTTGTAGATGTCTGAAACTTTGGTAATGGAACGCACTAAATATCTATTACCTTTTTATGTGAATTTGAACGTTTAATGCTTACTTTGATTGAAGGTCGTTGCCAGATAAAAAAGCAGTTCAAAAGCCCCGAGCTGCACTGACTGTCCTTTGAGACGTTAATTGGCTAAAACCGACACCTTTCACCCAACATTTGTGAACCGTTTTTGTAAAAGGTAGAAAGTAAAAACACTTGTCGTGAACCACAGAAACAATACGTCGCCAACCAGTCACAACTAAATTCTATTACTGTTATAGCTCCTACCAGAATTTTGAATGAATTGCTTTGACAGTTTGTTTCAGCAGGCTGGGTGCTGTTTGATTGATTGATTTATTTTTATTAATGATACTTACTATTCGATACCAGTTCCTGAACAGTTCTTTTTCAGTTCTTGTATTTATGTCTAATTTAATGGCCAATATTACGCTAGAATAAAAACTAAAATAATGTGTTTTTACTCCAGTTCATGCGCTCCGTGTGCACGATGTCTCAGTTCATGTCCTGTTATCCTGCTTCAAATTCTGCCTGGAGTAGGCTTTAATCTGTCCTGCTTTCACATGTTCATCTGCCCCAGTGCCTCAGATCGTTGTTCCTCGAGCCAAACGCTGCGCACATTTGGCTGTGGATGTGTGTCTGGGGAGCGGAGAGGATTCTGTGTCTCCGCAGTACGTTCACAATCAGCACTATTCATTCTTAAATATTTGCTGGTCTATTGACAGATCCATCTCCTTTATGTCAAGCCTTTTTTGAGAAATTGTGAAGAGTTAGAGACTTAACTTCATTTGCTTACTAATTTAACAGTTCTAAAGTCACAGTCATTCACTAGTCATCTAGTCATCATAACTTTACACACATTTTAGTTTAGTTTTAGGCTACTCTAGTCACTGATATTATTATAGAAGCAGCAACAGGGGCACACACATTTTGCAGTCTCTGTAAACTCTCATTTACATATCAGTTTGTGGCAGAAATAATAAGCACATTTTCAAATAGTAAACCATGTACAAATGCTATTTTTTACTTTGCACACAGAGTTTAGCACCTGGATTGATAAGTTCGACCCTTAATGTGTTGTGGCAGAGCAGTCATTTAGTCTGCAGAGAAAATGTACACAACCTACCGGATAAGAAAAGTGCTTTGTCCACAGTGAACTCCTCGGCAAAGCGAATGTGGCAGAAATTTTTCTTGCTTTTGCGGATGGCAATGATCGCTCCACATGGACCAAAAACCTCCTCGATGGTCTGCTCTGTGGAATTTTCTGGCAAACCGCCCACAAACACTGTCTTACACCCAGGAGGGCGGTCCCTGGTGGCTGGAGGGGGGAGATCTGCAAAAAGAGAAGCCAGAAATATTGACTTTACTACTGCTGTTTGTGTTAAGGCACACTTTTCATTTTTTTTTATAAGCGGTGCCCATTGTGAGGTAAACTGTATGATGATGTTGAAGATGAAGATCTCACCAGGGGCCTCATTTATAAGGATTACGTAGGCATTTACTCCTAGTGGCCATGAGAGGGGCACAGCAAACTCCTGATTTATAAAACCATCCGTGCACACTCCACAACGTAATCTTTAAAGTCCTACTACATGTCTTGAAAAAAAAAAAAAATGCATCAAACACTCTACTCTTCTGTACCATTCCAGAAGTGTCACCTTTTCCCATTTCCAGGCTGTGCGTAGTACCAGTAATAGTACCTATGACGCTTCACGACATGTGTAGTGCATAAGCAAGCTTTTAAATGGGGCCTCGGGTCACTGCTCTGTTCAAAGGAGAAAATCAGCAAGGACAGCTGTAGCGTGAAATGGGGAGCGAGAGGGTAGGGGTGTCTGGCATATAGTCGCGGCCAGGAAGTTGGTATATGTGCATGTAATCCTAGTCCAATGTGAGTATCAGACTTCTAACGTCTGCTGAATGCGATGGGAATGCTTGATTTTGACATTTTTTTTCCCCAAAGACTGCAATCAGCGCCTGTTCTCTGGGCTGCTCTTTATATACGCCCATACTGTGAACTGCTCCTGGGCTGATGTGGACCACTGTGCGATTGCCTTATTGCTTTATTTACTGGTCAGCAACTTCCCCTCAGCGTGACTTCTATTTGCTCTCCGTCTATTGACACTGACTATAAGTATCCCCATTATATTACCACATTTGAATCTTGCTTAGACAATGTTTCAAGTAACAGGGAGATGACACGGGAACAATAGTCGGACTTTCTCACAACATTTCTGTGGAATTGTTCTGCAGGTAAACTGTTCTGCCCATTAAAGATTATCTCCACAAAAGCCTTTTCTCTGACATCTGACATTAGATGCGTTTTCAGGCCAAAGGGAAATGCAGCATAATCCCTTCAACATTCTCTCAGTCTGTCCTGGAGTCTGCTGCCCGTCTACGCGCTCGGAATAACTTTACAGGAGCAATACACGGTGCATCCCAATCAGATGTGTACACTGAATAAGATGGCTTTGTACTTTGAGCGGATTTAAACCTTGTGGCCTACAGCAGAGGCTTTTGGTGATCCACAAGAGGTACCTCAACCTTTCTTTGGTAATCATATTTTACTATTTCAATTTCATAGCAAGGCATTAGAAAAGTAGTGTAGTGGACTATATCCGGAAACAATCTTTGCAGAGAACTGTGACACTACATAAACTTAATGTGTGCTTTTGTCTTCTTAAAACATTCCGTGTGTAACATCATTCAGTGATATAATTCAGTCCTGTAAATAATTCTTTTTTTGTAGTTTTACAATTCATGAGTATTTACTCCATAATCCAACTTGTGTTATTAAACAGAACAGAATATTTAGATTTAATTAAGATTGACTTACATCTCATGCTAATCCTGAAATATGTCAATCACCACATAGGAAAAAAATAAAACGTTCACATAAATGACAATTTTAAACAGGCTTACTAACATTAAAATACAAGGACACAACAAGAATAAAACAATTGAGGAGCTTGAGATATAGAAGACAGTTCATGTATTCTAGTCTGGCTCTTGTTTACTAAAAAATCAATTTGATACTATCCATTATTTTGCATTTTAATAACACTTAGTGACAAGGCAATATCTTACATTTTCATACCGACAGGGTAATTATGTTTCAATCTACTTAACGATGTTTCCGCTGTATGTAAAGTGACTTACTGGGGTTTGGAGGGAACAGAGTGCAGCTCTTGCAGTGGATGATCTCCTTGATGACAGGTACGTCTGGTACCAGACCAAGACCAGGCATCAGTGGATTCATGGGACCGAACTCTGGCATCAGACCCACATTTGGCTCATAGTCTGTAAACAGGGGAAATACAAATAAGGTTGAATATAGTGTATCTAATTATGTACTAACAGTGTATATGTAGATAGGTCTGTCATGATAATTAGTATTAATATCATTGTTCAATATACGAGAGAAAGAACAATAGATTTGAGTATGTTTTCTTTTGATACAATTTGAGTTGTGAGAGAAAAATGTGTAACTTTTATAACTCATTATTGACCCCAAATAAGTAAAAACGTGCTTCATTGTGCGATTTATATATTGCAGCAATGTATTTTTTTACTTTTTAAAATTTTTTTAAATTATTGCACAGTTTTTTTCAGGGGATTCTCTCTCTGTCAGTGGCATAGAGCAACGTCAATATAATCTTTTCTCGTGATATTTTCTGTTGCATTATATCGCACTTCAACATTTGTTATTGTGACGGGCATGAGACGTTTTACAGTTGTGTACAGAACCATTCATGTTTCATATTTCTTCCGAGACCAACGCAGCCCATTATTCAATGCTCAAACATTTATGAATAAATGATGGCATAAACAACGTGCATATTTTATGAATTTCCCACAGAGTCAGTCACATGTCACTCTGCCGTTGAAACAATTACCTTATGTGTTATCAAAACATCTGCGCTGAGATAAAATACAGCTACACACATATGTTTCCATGCGTGCGCACTCCTCCTGGGACAGTGCTTTTGAAATGGAAATGACCCTGCCCCATCCCATCCTCATCGCTGGTACCTGCAGTGAATAAGGAGCTGATGAGGAATAATGAAACATAAAAATGCAAGATTAGTGCCTGTGTGCAAAGGTCATGTCTGCTAATTTAACATAATCATAAAGTGCAACACAGCAGAAGAACAGCAATATTCTGACTGTTATATTTTTTGGGCTTCCTTCCAACAGCAACACTATTCCACTTATGCACCATTTAGTACAGAGCTTAGTCATTTAAGTTTGCAACAAAGATTGAAAATGCCTCAAGTGCTGGGGCTAAATCTAGAGTCAAAGAGAGGCTGGGTGAATTAATAAGCCTGTCTCAAATGAACAAAGACGTGCAGATTAGAAATAAATGTCTCCAACAGAGAACTGGCACTGCAGTAAAACCAGCCTAATGGAATCAAGAGCGATCAGATTGAATTTAGAGTTATTTTTCTGACGCCTTTCCCTTTGACTTTGAGCATATGTTCATGTTCAGTTGATGCACAGTGTAGTGTAAAAAAAAGATTAAAAAGTAAATAATGTATTGCTGTTTGGACTCACTGAACCAAGAACTTTACCTTCCAGAATCAGTAGGTGTATTTAAAGGTGTATTTTTTGTTAGTGATGCCCCTCAATAAAAAAGTAATCTTCGTGACCTGTACGGCACCGGCAGCCATCTTGATTCTGGTCGCTAATGTAAACAAATGTGAACTCCAAAGAAAAATGGAAAAGAACCGTCCCAATCTTTTCTGTCAGCTTTAGAATGCAAGTGTGGCTTTGTTGTAATGAGTTATGTAGAAAATGCTAATAAATTATAAGCTTTGGTGATTAAAATACAGGTCAAACTTAACGGACTTCAAGAAATCTTCTAATGGATATATAGCCTGTAAGTGTCTGAAACTTCCCAAGTATATGTCAATGGTACCGCAGTATTGATTAAGTTTTTAGTGCTTACTTTGACGAAGGTTAAAAGTCTGCGTAAAGTCGTGAAGACGCCATTCAAAATCTGCGCTGATTTGTGAGACGTTAGCAGCAAAAACCAACTCCATTCAGGCAACATTTGTGACCCGATTTTTCGTTTATAAAGAGGCCAAAAAAAAAAAAAAAAGTACAAAAAGTAACCACTTGTTTCTTCCCGTAAAAACAATATGTCTCTGACCAGCCACAATTTAACTCAATTCTTGATATGTGACGTAAGTTGGCATGAACCGATAATGCAAAATGGACTTTTGTGAGCTTTTAACCCCCACAGTAGTTACTTCTTTTATCATGTATTAGTTTTAATATTCAGAACAGGTAGCGGGGTTTTAGGAGAGCCAACATCTGCTCCCAACGTGCGACAAATCTGACGCGATACCGTGGTGACCCTACCGCACAAGATTTACATCAGAAATGCACTTGCGTCTCCTGTCCAGAGTTTAGTTCAGCGCGTATGGAGCGCAACACCGAACCTGCCGACTTTGCGCTCATTTCACTTTGCTTTGAACACAAGTTATTTTGCCCATCATCCCTTGCTGAGACCACAAGCGCTTGGATTTAACCATGACAAGTGGAAAGGAGTCACGGAGCCTGCGAGAGAGAAGCCGAGACAGCAGGCCGAGGCAAGTTGTTTCTGTTTCCGTGTAAGGGCACTGATTCAAGAGATGTGTGGTTTTTAAGGGGATGAATGTTACACAACACAAAATATTATCATAAATGTTCTTGGGGTAGACAATGAAACAGGAAATAGCCAAATATGGAACCTTTAAAGGTCCCATAACATGCAAAATCGACTTTTCAGAGGTTTTAACCTTCCTACAGTGCTATTTGGGCCTCGTATGTGTGCCCAAAGTGGTTTTTTGATTGATTCCCGCATGTTTTCGTTAGAGAACTGTCTTTTCCGTCCCCCTCGGCTGAGCAGCAGACGGGGGCTCCTCACAAGGATGACGCGCTTCACAAGGATGACGCGGTGTTTAAGCCACGCCTCCGGGAAGCGCGCAGCCGCAGAATAAAAACAGCTAATGCTAATTCGTTGATGTTAATGCTAATGCTAATGCTACACAGTAATTACACGATGGATACGACAGATCGAAGAGTTAGCTTGTTATTTACCAAACGGCAACGTCTGTCGTCGAGGTACTGGAGCACGTCAAACTCCAGGTCAGATCCAGGACGTAGGACTCAGGACGTAGGCACACGGCGCATGCGCACCATCTCCGCTCTAGGCTTCGGCACGGGTTGGGAGGGGGAGGTGCGCGGGTTGGGCGGGGGAGGCGCGCGGGTTGGGCGGGGGAGGCAGCCTGCTCTCTGTTCGGGGGGGTCAGATCTCAGACTGAGCCGTTTGCTTTTGCAAGGAGGGGGGCCAGTCCAAGAAATGTTTTTTGGAAACTGTTATGTTATGGATATTACACAATGCAAAAATTTATCAACAAAGCCCTTAGAATAGACTGTGTAAAGGGGAAAATAGCAGAATATGGGACCTTTAAATACTACAATATGTCAGTATGTGCTTTACACTAAGTGCTACTCTTCAAAGACTTTCCATAAACTCAAACTATACATACTGTCCTGGTACTACAATTTCAGCTTGTTTTCGATACTAAGTAAAAAAAACTCGATTCTCAATATCAATTTTAATACCACAATGATGTATCAATTAAAAATGATCTTTTTTCGGTCAAGTTTTACACAATAGACTGACATTTTCACACTAAATAACAGCACTTTCTTTATTGAACATTGTGGAGCTTATACTTGTTATTATAAAGTTCAAGATGATTTTATAGCTGCTCATGAAAGGTCACTGCTGTTCCGTAAATGTTATTTTTTTGTACCGACACTTGCTCAAATGAGTAAATCGTTTTGATGCCCTATGATTTTGACAAGTCTCGTACAAACTTTTTTTTTTTGATTCCATGTGTTGGTATGGCTTATTTATATTCTGTGCAAATAAAGAATAAAAAGAGTATTTTTGTTGTCAATAAATTTTAGTAGTTTCCAGGCTTATTTTTGGATGTTGTATGTTTTGCAAGGCCTTAGTTAGAAATAGTAAAGGTAGCAATATCAAATTTTAGTGTTAGGATTGAAGAAACATCACCATATAACAATTATTAACCCTTGTGTCCTTGTTTACTATTACCGCCCTTTAAAAAAAAAACAAAAAAAAACTATTGTGTATTGTTTTTAGCCTTTAAACATACGCTTCAGTGTCTTCAGTTTGACATGTCATGTTTTAGAACTAAAAATAAAATACTTGTACATAGAAAAATATGACTTAATCTCTGCGTTGGGAGATGCCATTTTGACTTAGCTGTGGCTCCATCTGCTGGCTGTAGAGACAATTACACACATGTAAATATATACCCACGATGCATTGCATTATGCAGTGGCTCTGACGATGTTGTAGTTATTGTAATTAGACAGAAGAAATGTTTAGAGCGAGTCTGGCAATAATTTAAAGACTTAAAACAGCAAAAGATTCTGGGATAAATGACGTCAGCATCATCTACGTCACACATGAAGGAGTTCACAACACAGTGTTGGAGGGAGAGGATTTTCAAACCAGCATCATCAAACAATGAATCAAGATAAATGCTACTACAGCTATGTTTTTGATGACGAAACAATGTTAGAACATGGCTAAAAGCTTATCAAAGTCAATTTTGCTAAATATTTGTCCTTTAATCCACTTTAGTTCTTACCAAAAATACACATTTTTTACACATACTTTAATTTAAAGTATGTGCAATTTGAATATTTTTAGCCCTGACTAAAAATGTTAAATTTATATGAAAACTTTACCATTTTGTGTGATATTTTCAGTCCCTCTGTGAATCCGCTTTTCTTGAGTAAATAAATAATAAAACCTTGGACTTTTTTTCTTTTTAGTTTTTAATTTTAGTCATTAGAATAAATGATCAACTGTAGTTTTAAAGCTATCCAAAAAAAGTGGAGTAAAAGGGCGCCAACAGCACAAGTAGGTAACACATTTATAAATCCTGTAATTGGGCATTATGCAATTTCAAATTGATTCATAGGTTTGTAATCATTCATTCATCATTCAAATATCTCTAGTACAGTAGAAATTATGGCCAATTTAAGCCAAAAAACTTAAAACTACCTCATAGGTCACAAGGGTTAAAACAAAACAAAACTAATACAGTACTGTTCCAATAAGTGACCTGCTTTATGAAATCAAACTTTCTGAATACAAAAACTAAAGTTACTGTGATACTAACAGCCCGTGTACTTTTTTGGAGCACAGATTAAATCGAACTGGCTTAATTTTGCTTTTAAAATAGTCAAGTTTATCTGTTTTTAGTTCTTACGATTATATTGTGACCTGAATGATTCACCAAATAATCTTGAAATCCCTAATAATAGTAGCAGTAGTATTCTGAATGACTGACTTTCCTTTCAGATATTGTATATTTTGAATGCTTTGAGAGGTTAATTTTAGCTGTCCATCTATCACAAAGTGCCAAGCGAGAGTACAAATTGTGTTAAGCTCTTGGCCCCGCTCTGCTCTGTGCAAGCCCCAGGAGAAAGTGTGTCTTGGGGGAGAGGGAGGTGGGGACAGGATAGAGACATAAGCGATCGCTGTGAGGCATGCTGGGTAATATTCTCTAATGAGGGGAGCGCCACACCACCTGGAACCAAACCAGTGACTGCAATCTGCCATCTTGAATCTGTGCCAGCGGAGCCACCCACTGCAGCCAGGATTTACATTTGAGCAAGACGTGCAGCGTACAATTACAAGTTGTACTAAAAGGACTTTTGTCAAACTGCGGCCATGGAGGAGTTGTTTACGTTTTTATTTTTGGGTGTTTTGGTTCACAAGCCGGTAATTCAGACAGCAGACAGAGCTCCTCACTTGCGTTGCCAGATTCTTAAAATGTGATTGTATTGGGTTCAGGGCTGCAATTATTTTACAAATCGATTAGTGAAGGAGTTTTTCCCTTGATTAAATTATTGGTTGAGGCTGTTCTGCTGGAGAATATTTACAGACAGGGCAGGTTTGTCATGATGTTTCTTATAATTTTGGTGTATTCCTGCCTCGTCTGAATCATAAAAACTTGTTTCTAAACTCATGGCATGTTTAGGAGTCTGTTTTGTGCAGAGAATCATTATTTTATTACTAATAGAGTTGCAGATTGATTCAATAATTAATTAACTGCTATTACTAATTGGCTCTGTGCACATAATTTCAGTTGGCTATGTATTTTTAAAATGGCTAGCTCATTGTACTACTGAGTACTCCCTGTCCAATTCGATCTCTATGAGGTTTTTGCAGAGTCACACTAAACTTAACAAATACTTAAACCAGAGCTAAGTCAGTTGGTGTTTGTGTGTCTGTGTGGTCTTTACAGATGTGTTTTGGAAGGATGTTACTTTAGTCTTGTTTCCTTAACGTGGTACAGCGCAGAGCGGGAAGGTCCGAGGTGTTTGCACTGAACAAACGTGAACAGTACTGCCTCGTTTGAGGGGTCTGAAGGGGGCTGTGAGAGGTAGTAGCTCCCGGAGGGTGAAGGCTAAAGGACACATATTCTGCTACAGTAACTTTTTTGAGTTTTTAACCCTATTCTAACAATATTCTGTCAAAACATACGTGATGTAGCAGGTGGATGTCACTGACAGCATGTTAAAGACTTTACATATCAGATGAATACTTCCCCAGCAGACACTTCTGTGTTGATAAATGAAAAAAAAGAAACAAACAACGGAATTAATCTATAAATAAATCAGGTAATTTTACATTACATTTTATAGGTTGTTTATACTTAACTTTTAAATAAAAGCCTTAGCTGTGAGAAATGGTTGGCCCGGCAACTGCTGTTGTGCACAAATTCAAATTTTTCTAAACCCACTTATGCCATACACAGGCATTGGTGGCTACGCTAGCAAAAGTATAATTTTAACAATATATTTTTTCAGTAAGGTTAAGGTTAAGGTTAGGGTTAGGGTTAGGATTAGGTTTAGGAACAGATAATTTGGTTGGGCAGGTAAGCTAACCTAACCTGGCCCTGCCATATGAATTCTTGTGATATTTGTGAGTTCTCAAACTCTTGAGAATCCATCTGGGCATGTGCCGCTGTCAGGGCTGCACCGGCCTTTGTGTGGCGCACCAATCAGAGCGCAGCATTGTGGTTTGGGCTGAAGTCAAATAGACAAACCTAAACAAACATGGCAGCACCGACGGACGTACTTCGGTCTGTTTCAACACATTTATGGACTATTTTGCATAGAAGTGCTTTGTGCATTTGAGGACGAGGAAGAAGCCGGTGCTTTTCTCTCAACTGAATTTATTGATTTCTCAGCTTGTTCCGCTTTTGCGCCGCTGCGACCAAATCAGTTCAAATGTTCGTCATGACTACGCATTTTCCCGAACAACATCAACGGGGGCCTGTCCAGATTGATAATGTGTAGAACTAATTCAGAGTTCAGTCTTTGCAGAACTGTGTTAGGGTTAGGGAAAAAAGGACGCTTGCACAGCCCATTAACTTGTTTCATTGCATTGCATTTTCTGGAAAACGACAGTACATTTTACATCTATTGCTTTAATTACACAAGATTGCCTAATTTCTGTTGCTATGAAATCTTATGAGTGTCATGTTACAGATTTATAACCATTGGCAAAATACTTGGTTTAGGCTTTATGTAAATGTAATCGTTATGACAGAACATTGTGGAGTTCAGTGTTTAGACAGATGTCAATGGCAGCTCTGAAGAATTCCATCTGTTTTTTATTATGGTCCAAGGGAATCCCGGTGAAGCCGAATGGGAAACTCACAGGGAACGCTCCTGGAACAGTGTGGGTTTGGGATGTGGACACCAGATGTTCTGCTCTGATGGGCTTTCCAGCTTTAGTCCAGAATTAGTCAAGAAGAATGTGACACAAATGCACTGATATGTCAAATTTAGGACTGAATACACTACGTCAAACTGTCATGATATTTAAGCTTTGAAGGGCTGTATTCCTTTAATCTTAGTTGACCAAATTTAATATAATTACTACACAATTTTATTGGGTTTGTATGGGCTTTTATAATCCAAAGAAGAAAGGAGAAAGCATGGAGTGAGTCAGCTGGAGTTTTAGGAGTGACTGGACAGTCTGATGTTCCTTGTTACTTATGAAGATGCTGTGTACCAGAATGTCTGTGTGTGTAGTTTTTGCACAAGATCCTAATCATTTTGGAATCTTTTGCCAGCGCCTCGTATCGATGAACCATTTAGCTGATTGATCGACGCAAAGGACATGTCTTCAATCCACCAAGAATTTCTTTAGTTGACTGCAGCCCTATAGTCATTTGGCATAACAGAAAATCAAATTCTAATTAGATTTTATAATGAAAATCTAATGATCAAACATACTTTTATTTAGGGCTGCAATTAATGATCAAATCGGATCTATCGAATAATCTAGTGATTATTCTTTTAATCAATTTGTTGTTTAGAATGCGAAATACACGTAAATATCAGATTTTTGCAAATTTGACACATATGAAGCTAACGTGACATAATAAAGCACATTCTGGGTGAATATATTTACAGACCAAATGGCTTTTTGATCAAAAACACTAAGTATACAAGTTTCCTGTGTCTTTTTGAAGTAATTCCTTCTTTAAACGAGTCATAAAACCTCTTTCCTCAGAATATTGCATGTTTTGGGGTTTGTGTATAACTCAGATAACGATTATTTGAACACTAAAATAGTTGACGATTAACTCAATAATTGATTATGTGCGAGTAATCATTTTAACTTATTTCAGCCTTACTTTTCTTGTGTTTGGAGGAGACTATGGTGTACAGAGTAAGAACTGTCTAGCTTTTGTGGCCGATATTTGCCAGTACTGATATCAATATTTTAAAATCAACTGCAAAGCCCACATTATGAATTAAAGTAGATGTAAAGTTCATGTTTCACTTTGGTAAAAACAGTAGTAATGTATTTATCTGGAAAATAAAATAATGCATTGTAATGTATTTTTATGATAAAGTTCTAAATGGTCAGCCACAATGTTAGCTTCATTGCACTTCTGTTTCGACTTTATCTCACTAGTGTGCTTAAAAATATATATCTGTGCAGAATATAGGGACAATATCAGACCAAATCTGTAGCCCTGAGGTACTGTTCATTCTTACTTTTGCCCTGATTTTGTTTACATTTTACTTGGGTTAACGCTCTGTCCAGCAAGCTTTGTTTATCTATCGCTCAGACTAAATCCCCTCGTCACAGGCAACCTCTGCTCATTTCACTGAAGGACACTGGGTAAAGCAGCAATGAAACAACACCGTCTTATTTGAAACCAACAAAAGGATGACCAATGGATCCCACACACTCTGAAAAGGCAGAGGACAAAGACGTAAGAGACAAGTCTGTGCTGTTGTTTAAAAACACTGATATAATATAGAGACCATGTATAATTCACCTGAATCACTCCAAAGCACAAGGTGTTCCGTGACAAGAGCAGCATGACAGAACGAGGCTGTGTGGGGCCATAATGGGCTTTCACTTCACAGGCAATTTAAATTAAAAGAACCCACCAAATCACAGGTTACCATGGAATGAAAGCAGTTGGACTGAGGAAAGTCCTGTATGTAACTTTTCTGGTAGTGGGTCCTTGCCTGCCCCTATGGAGATGTTATTGCTTTGCTTGCAATGTCCCAAAGTATGGCATTAAACATATTGATTTTGCATTTGTTGAATTAGATATTTTATATTGCGGAACACTAACATCTCCCTGGAGACATGTGGGTTGTGGACCGAACCCTCCACCAGCAAAGTTACATAGTGCACCTTTAACTTATGCAAATGATAGCAAACCATATGCCAAAAAATGTTTTTTTCACAGTACTGGATAGTATTTGGGCAAAAATACCCAAAAGTAAAAAGTGCTTTACTTTGGCTAAATATCTCAACATCTGATTCAATGCAAATGATCCTTTAATTGGAGAATTGGAGACTGGATTGGAGACCCGGTGTGGTGAACCTGCAAAGATACTTTATCTGAACCATGTGTAATCCACATGGAGGGAGTGATTCAGCGGTTTGAAAACAACACTTAAAAAGAGTACAAAGATTTCAAATTGCCAGTCAAAATGGCATCATTTTATTTTATTTTTTATTTTTTTACATAGCAACATTATTTTGCTTACTGCATAATCCTCGCTCCTCCACAGCACCAAGAATTGCAGGTGACACGGTCACTGGGAAAATAAATCCTCCGCAGAGTTAATGCCCATTAAGTCCGCTCTGAAGCATAAATATGGTCTCTTTGTCTATTCTGCAGATTTTCCATGCTATACATTCAGAATCTCCACTCCAGTTTTCGTTTACATATTACATATCTTGTCTCCCTGTGGATATGGTAAGTTTAAGGGTAAAAAGCATTGATGAAATTCCCCCAACATCCTTATTTGTCCCGATAACTTTTATACCTGTACCACACATGTAGCTGTTGTAAGTGAGCCCTGAGGCGTGCTCTGTCCTTGTTAAATGCAGCAGGTCTCAGAGTCCTGTCATACACAGGTGCACTGCACGTAATGACATTATTCATGTGTTCTGGGCCAGACTCTGTGTTGCCAGGAACTGGAGAACATACTTCAAGTTATTCCCTACACCTGTGCTGTTCCTTTGACAACCAGAAAACAAAGAGGGCAGTCATTAGACACCACAAACAAGCAATGCATCTGCAAACCACCTCCAACAAAACATGTGCTACATAATGACAAATGTACTCATTAGCCTCAGTGGATCCACAGCATATACAGGTGCACATGGCCTAGGTATATACTGTATATAATAACAGTAATCAAAAAATGACTTCATTGTTTTGACAGGGCAGTACCTGGCACTAGTGTCTGTGCACTCAGTCCCAGTGGAGACATCCCCAGGTTGTTCATGGCTGTGGCCCAGGCGCTGGGGTCTGACATGGGCATCGGCATCGAGCTGGAGTCCATGGTCATTTTGTGGATCACTTCAGCTGAGAGACAGAAAAGAAAGATAGTTTTAAGTCCCAGAAAGAAATACAAGTCTGTTTTAACACTTGTTTGTATATCCAGTCACATTCATGAATTTATCCATCCAGGAATTTATAATTATTTGCTCAACAACTGATTCTTCTGAACAAATTCTCACACACACCAACTGACAACTTTATACTTTGTTGCATAACATTACACCGTTAGACCAGAGTAATAAAAAGTCAGCGTGAAATAAACAAAGACGTCATTCACTCTTCAATCTCCCTCACAGCTCTTATTCTCTCTCCTCTCCACCTCTTCCCTCTCAGAGCTGTGGTGGCTGCTGTCTGAGCCGACTGTCCTCTTTTCTTCTCTTCCCCATCTCAACGACAACGGCACTGCTAATAATAACAGGTCCAGCTCCGTGCACACAGCTCACAGTCTCACACAGAATCTGTGTCTGCACAACAAGCTGCTTCTCTCATTTCAGGCACTGATGTGATAACGCTGTTACCTGGCTCTTGGGGTGGTTAATTCCAAAGCAGTCTGTTGTTGTCGACAGAGCCCTGGTGATAAAGCTGCCTGTGTCAAAGTGTGGCTTGTCAACTAACACAACACTATTAACCAAGGCCAATTACTAATGCAGTGGTCACTGAGGCGCCGGCTTTGACATGCACATTTAGCATAGTGGTTTAAGCTGGTCTACTCTGCAGAGCATATCAGCTATTTCAAAAATACCAATATTGATACTTTAGTTTCTGTCCATTCCTGATGTCAAACAATACCAGTAAAGAGACTGACAATAAACATTTAAAAGGTTAAGGTACACTTTTTTGTCCCCATAGGGACATTTGTCCTCCTCAGGAGCAGCGCCCGAGGACCCATCTCCAGATGTTTGTGCTAGGCTTGGTCAGGGATAAACATGTGCATGTTTTGAGTTGATGGAGGAAACCCACCCAGACATGGAGAGAAACATGCACACTCCACACAAAAAGGCCTGGTCTCGACCAGGCTTGGATCCCGCCAATTTCTTGCTGTGAGGCGAGATTGCTATCCACTCTACCGTGCCGTCTGGTAGCACGGTGGTTGTATTCACATGCATGATTTTTTTGTGTGAATAAAATGTTTTCTTATACGGCGTGAAGCAATTAGATATTTGTCACAAAGTTCTGCTTTTACTATTCACTTCCTTCGGGGGTAACCAAATTGACTAAGTTAAGAAAAAAAAGTTGGATAATTCAGCTTTAAATGCAACGTGATTGTATATATAAAAGTTAAAATTTTATGAAAATTCTAGGCCAGCAATGGTCAGTCAATAGTCTTATTACATAAATCGATTAGCCTAACCCTGTATATCCTGCAGCCGATAATCCATCTCTAACATGGACTCATATTTCTTACATTAGATGCATGATTCACTGGAAATAAGCACAGGAATGAAGGTAGAACTGAGAAATATTACAGTAAAACTGAGCCCACAATTATTGACACGCTAAAACAGAACATCTTGTATGCGTAACAGATGTTATGGGTAACTGTTTGTAGACATGTGTATCTCATAGATTGGCAAGATCAATATCAATCAATCACATTTATTTATATAGCACATTTAAAAAACAATAATGGCTGACCAAAGTGCTTCACAGGTACAGTTTCAGAAACACAAATACACATAAACAGTAAAAATTTTGCATTTGCAATATAAACCATGGTATCTGCTCAAGCAGTGTTAAAAGCAAGTGTAAAAAAGTGTGTTTTAAGTAATGAAATGCTCAATAGATTGTGCAGCTCTAATGTGGAGAGGGAGATTATTCCACAGTTTTGGAGCTGCAACTGAGAATGCCCGGTCCCCCTGCTCACAAGCCTGGAGCGCGGCACTTCCAGCAGCAGCTGGTCGGCAGACCTCAGGGCTCTGGAAGGTGCATGACGATGGAGCAGCTCAGACAAGTACAATGGGGCAGTGCCATTCAGACATTTAAACACAATCATCAAAACCTTAAAATGAACTCTATAATGGACTGGGAGCCAATGAAGAGCGGCTAAGACAGGGGTTATGTGCTGGTACTTTTTGGTCCCTGTCAGCAATCGGGCTACTGAATTTTGCACCCCCTGAAGACGGCGAAGAGAAGACTGATCCAACCCCATGTACACAGCATTACAGTAATCAAGTCTTGATGTAATAAAGGCATGGATGGCCTTCTCAAAATCACAGGCAGGAGATAAGGCTTGACTTTGCTCAGGGTTTTAAGATGGAAATAGCTGGACTTGACAACCACATTTATGTGTTTATCAAATCTAAAGTCACTGTCCACTGTCACCCCAAGACAGACAATAGACCACAACATTGTACATAACGCATACACTAATTGGTTTCACTTCCAACACCAATATGGCTGCCTTCATCTGCCACTTTTCATCCGGGTTTAAGAAATATGTTTATAAATGTCTTAAAGCAGTTATACATGTAGGCTTAAAAAATGCATTGTCTGTTGAGCCTCAAAAGTGGATCAATGACCGTCAAGTCAGTGAAGCAGCTCATTTGGATAAACACAGCTGCTGACAAGACAATGTGTACGTGTAGGCAGTGTGTAGGCTGCATGAGTATTGTATAGCTCAGACTCTCATCATATGAAACACGTGGCACAACCAGCAACACTAGGACCTGTTCAGTGAAGTGTTGCCAGCGGAGGATGGATAATGAGCAGCCTTGGGCACAGAACAGGAGAGAGTCCAGCTTTAGAAGGAGAACAATAGCTATGATCTGAATAATGCTTTACTCTTTAGTCAGGAGCCGGTTCAGTTCAATGCGAACAGATGTGCAGTGTAATTGTTCCCATGTGTGATGACAAGAGGGTGGGATTAAGACTCAAATCTTTGAGGTGTTGCCTCGAAGAGTTTCTAAGCTTTTATATGTGGTGATTAAGAAGACAGCTGTTGGTTTTCAAAGGTCACTTATTAATTTTTGCTTAAAATAACAGTGAATATGAATAGATCCTCAGTAATTCCTGTATCAAGTTGTATCAGGTTCTTTTAAACAATGAGTAAGGTGTAAGGAATAGCATATTGATTAGATAAGGCTTCAGTGTTGAGACATCGGTGGCTGCTGTTATGTGCGCACTCAAAACCATAATATTATTAGACTTTTTGCAGTTCCAGTTTATTAAAAAATTACATGCAAAAACTGACGTGAGTAAGCTGATTTCTTTCCGGGCATGGTCCTTATGATTACTCACATCAGATTTTGCTGTT
Source organism: Rhinogobius similis (assembly GCA_019453435.1). Classification (NCBI taxonomy): domain Eukaryota; kingdom Metazoa; phylum Chordata; class Actinopteri; order Gobiiformes; family Gobiidae; genus Rhinogobius; species Rhinogobius similis. Next base: position 29,227,069 of record CM033630.1, on the reverse strand, counting down.
TGTATGTCGTTTAAATTATAATTGAGGTCCAGAAATGAGCAAATAGTTAGATTTTTTTGTGTAACAGGATTTGATTGGTTGACAATCAGACAGTTTGGGCAATATGTAACTTCTTGGACACCACAAGGCTCTGTCTTGGGGCCACTTTTGTTCAATTTATATATCAAAGACCCTGAACAAGTGGCCAAATTATCACTGGCAATGGACAAAATTGATGTACATTTGAATGACTGCTACACGTCAATGAGTTCATTCCTTTGAATATTTTTTATTCAATACTACCGTTTAAGAACCATATACATTATATAAAAAGGTTTGACATACACTCATGAACCTGAAACCTTGACAAGCAAATAAGACAAAACATAACGTCTACAAACAAGCAATTAGGATTTTCAATTTGCAAATTACAACTGTAATTCCAGATCATCCAATGGCCAGTGAAGAATATCACCTAAAAATGTGTCAACACAGTGAAAGTTATGCAAAGTAAACACATAAGGGCCAAAACTGCGATGCACTTCCACTTACACAGAGGAGTCTGTATTGTTGGAGCTATTGTTTTCAAGTTGGTTTCTTTCCTGAAATTAAAAAACAAACAAACCCTACAACAGTTAACAGTATGTTGCCAGCAGGATTCAAACAACAGTCTTCAGTGTGCATGAGCAATGTCTTAACCATTACACCATCTGAGCTCTGCAGTGAGTGTTGGGAAAATGTATAATTTTAGAACTGAGAGACAGATGGCACAAGTTTGAAAAGGCTAAAACATTTACATATGTAACAGAGTAAAGAGTAATTAGGAGCTAAGAAAAAATTTCAAGTGTAGGTAAGAGATAAGTAGGTAAGCATCTCAACTCGCAGCCCTCAAGGCGATTTCTGGCGGACCCCGAGATTATTTTACATTTGTATTATAAATGTCCCACAGATAAAACGCACAGAACCCATTAAAACTAGAACTCCCATAATGCACTGCAGCATTAGTGCCTACACAGCCCCTCGCCCACTGCTCCTGAAGCGGCTGACAGATAAACGCAGCATAGATACTCTACACTTCTCCACAGACTTTTCAGCTTTCCTCAACAAATATATGGACAGAGAACACTCGGGATGTGAGAGCAGGAGCTTCAGGAAAAGGTCACAGAGAATGTCAACGTGGAAGAAGTCTGTTTGTTTGTTTGTTTGGTGCTAATTTTCTATCCAAGCATTGTGATATGAAGCAAACATCGTAAATACACGCTCTGTCTGATAAAACTAAACCCACCAGCACTAACAGCGTTTAGGAAGAGTTACCACAGTGTGTGAGAAGTATCAGTGAGCAGGAGGTGAACCACACACGGGGAGGGCATCTGACACTCCCACTTTCTCCTGTGTCTCTTTTGGATGCCTCACTTCCATAACGCGACAGAGCTCTGCAGCAACACTTCTCTCACAGACAACAAACGGCACTCATCCTAAAGGTGCAGATATTTGGACTCATGACTCCTGCAGCTGAAGGTTTGATCCTTCACTGACACAAAAACCAGAGTTAAACCACTGTTTCAGACAAAGAGAAGACCTACAATCCCAGGCTTGTGCAGATCACTGCATCAGCCTATACTTGATTAATATCAACATGAGCTTATTACTAAAACACTTAGTTTGAAAGTAGTTTGTTCCTCATAAGGTATTATCATTTCTAAATCCTAAAATATACCAAATATGCCTTAAAAATTTAAAACTTCTGTCAACTAAAATCTCCTATTTTTTGTGGGCGAGGAAAATGTATTTTAATGTCTTTCAAGTCTACCTCTGTTGCGGCCCTCGACCAGCTCTGATTTTCTAAATTCAGCCCCCTCCGATTTTAAAGAATAGTTAAAAACATAAGAGTGACTGTAAAAAGTAATGGCAATCATTTCATAATCAGTCAAAACGCAAAGGAGGTTGAATGGTAGCAGCTGGCTAAAGAAAAACACAACAAAAACAACTTTTCATCCCATTGGTGCAGGGACTATTATCAAAGAGCCCATGTTCACTGCATGACCTTGTAGGACTCTGCTGTGTACAAAGACTACCTCCATGTGTCTATTGAAGTCTGAAGGACGACTTGACACCAGTGTGGAGGTAAATCGGGCTGAGCTTCTTCAAAACGGCTCCTCCTTTTTTGAAGCTCGAACAGAACAGGGACCGGAGTCTGGGGATGTGACGCAGTGTTGTGTTAGTGCTATTGTTTTATTGTACCTGACTTTCTTCTTGTGCAGGAAGACAAGCTTTACTCCCTGAAGTGTTTGGTAAAAGTTAGTACAAAAAAATACCTGTGAAAAAAAAAGTGAGGCATTCTCTCAGTCTAAACTGAGCCATGTTCCACATAGTTATCTGCAGACAGTTGCTTGGGCAAGGTCATGGGAAATGGTCCTAAAACTTACTTGCAAAGGTGAGATGAAAAAATTGAATCTTTTTTTTTTTTTTGGAACTAAACTGTGTACATGGTGTTTTAATCGCATTGCTTACTGTAGTCAATTTTAGTGCACACTAGGCTAATTTGCAGATTTGTGGTCAACAATACTCAAAGTGAGAGTGTGCTGCCTCCAGTGGCCTCAACAACATTAAGAGGCATCACACGCCTCTGTCCTGTTTACAGCTCAGTACAAAACTGTGGTTTGGGGATAAAATGAATTGTTTCATTTCCAAACAACTGTATACTTACTCGAAAGGGAACAGATTTACTTCAATAACTGTACAAAACCACTTTCAATAAATATGTTGCAAATCAATTTACATACAACCAGAGAACTATCACAAATACTGTATAAAAAAACAAACAAGTATTGTATAAATTATTTCATTGCCAACTCCTTGTGCACAGAGTAGTCAGCTTAAAGGAGGAAGACCAAAAAACATTAAAATGCAAGACGGTGATTTGGAAAATTGGTGCCAGGAACTATCGATTAATGCCAGACAGGTGACCATATTGGTTCTAGTCACTAAACTAACTCAATTTAAAATCTGTACTATCAGTTGTGGTGGTGTGGTGTGGACGACAAATGACAGCTTATAAAATTAAAGCAACATTTTTAAACACAAATTTGGCTTCAGATTCGCTTCAGCGAATTTTGCATTCAGTGCTAGTCAATGATTAGCATACAATGTCAAACATAATACACTAATAGACTAATGGAATCTTCTAATAACTGAAACATGGCTTTAAGTGTCTGAAACTGTCTGAGTGTCTAATAGTAGATCTACACTAATTACAGACACAATTAAGTTCTTACATTTGTAACCGTCTCTGCCTGGGCGCCTGAGGTCTTTCTGTGTGGAGTTTGCATGTTCTCCTCGTGTCTGTGCAGGTTTCCTCCGGGTAATCCGGTTTCCCCTGACACTAAAAACATGTACAATAGGCTCCTCCCCTCTGGGGCCAGGACTCCCTTGAAAAAGAGATTCTAAATCTCAGTGGGATGATCCTGGTTAAATAAAGGTCAATAAAATAATCTGTGCTGACCGGCCTGAACGATGTTAGATGGCAGAAACCGATTGTTCTGTTATAGCAGCAGTTAGTATCGGGGTTCAATTAGGTATGTTGTTTGAATTGTTTGTTGTTTGAATTTGTAGACTTTAATCAACCACATGGAAGCAGTACTGAGATTTTCCTCATTCGTAAAAAAAAAAATAGGGGAACAGTACACAGCTCAGAGTGCATGACAAAGACCTTTGACTCACACAGATACAGTGCAGCTGCATAGTTGGAATTCAGGGTATTCCCAGTCTAACCGCTGCTGGACAGAGCAGGCCTGAGAAAAATGGCTTCCCCCTCAATTCACACATGCAATATTAAACAGCCTTCCATTAGAGATCCCTCCGGGGACAGCAGCGCTGTAATAGATTTCAGTGGGTTGGCGGTCAGGAAAAAAAAGAAAAGTTCTTAACGAATATCTGAGCCTTGGATAAATCAAAACTGTACGTGTTCTAATGTGCACACCAGAGAGTGACAGGTTTAACAAATACAAAATCGATACTTTTGATAAAATTGACTGAATCATTATCAGAAACTTGTGAAGATCGTTCTGCCAGCAGCATCAGCTACATCTAAAATAAAGATGTGTAGAACTGCCAAAGGCCATCTGCAACAAAGGCCTGGGACACAGGTTCAGTAAACTGCTGTAACTGAAATGTTCAGTTGAATGTGGGTCGCTGTGATGGTGCATCAGGTTTACATCTTATTATTGCAAGAGCATGTTTTTGAATATCTTGTATTTAGTTACGTAGAACAATTAATGATGGTTTACAGCAAGAGTGTGGCAGATTACTACATGTTTGATGCCAAAATGTGATTGTGGACATTTACATTGCAACAATACTGTTCTTATAATCTACACTCATTATAACGAGACTGAAACAAACAAACAATTTTTGTCAGTTCTGCAAGATAATTCAAGGTCATTTTTTTTTCTAAAAACAGTGATACATGTGGTGTTCTGCAGCATTGCGTTGCCATTTTGGTACAAATTTAAAAAGAAATCCACTGCTTACTGTGAAGAGTATTTGTAGATGGAGCTGGTCCAGCAGCGCAGCTCTATGTTGTGCTCAGGTTCATAGTGACATACTGTAAAGGGGAAGGCGGAACTCTGCACCACAGTTTCTGATATTAAAGGACACACAATATGCTAAAGTGACCTTTTTGAGCTTTTAACCGTGTTCTGACATTGTTCTCTCATCAAAAACATACCCGGAGTTGCATTGAGCTTCATTCACACTAGGCTGATGAATCCTACTTAGAAAATCGTCAAAAATACTCCCTTCTGAATTTCCCTGATGTGTGACATTTTCTCGATGAGTGATGTGGATGTGAAAGAATCTGCTGCTTCATTTTAAGTCCATAAATCATTGTCAGACTTGTTCTGAGCATTTCTGGCATTTGATCACGATCTTCACAACTGCTTTCGTATTTGCGCGGGAAGCCCATATGTTTTTATCAACAAATACATAATTCCCTTTGCTGCCAGTAGTTGGAGCCCTTGTGTCAGTTCCTCGTGTGAGATAAGTCAAAGCCAAAGTCTTTTCGTATTTTTAGTTTTTGTTTTAAAACATTAAATGCTAAAGTAAGCATGTTAAATGGAGATAAGTCTGTTATCTAAAGTTCGGGAGCAGGACCACACCTCATCCACGCCCCTTCCGGTGACTACTCTATTTAAACTTCCCAGTCACACACACCAGTGTTCGTTATTTCGTGCCCCTCCCTCCCACCCTCTTCTAATTGTTCTGTCTTATCCTTTAGTCGGGGGGTATCGAGGCCCGGGAGCCTGCTGCCCTCATCGCTAGAAGCCCCAAAACGGCATTGATCATCAACTCTCATGCATTTTATCGTTCTTGATCGCCAATAAACTTCTGCATCCAAGCTTGAGGTTGTGGTCCTTGCTAGTGAAAAGGCCAGTAACAATACAAATAATGCATAATATTTGTCCTCTAAGTTATTTTAGATTAATAGTGTAGTTTAGAAACAACATGTAACATAATCTAAGCACAATATAACTTTTTTTAATGGAAAATCGAGATTGTGCCCCGTCCTTTTCTTACCATAGTACCATATGATACGATACATTCCAGTCAGAGTCCTGGCTTTACACACTCTTTAAAACTCCTGTGATAGGCAGACTTAGACCATAATTCAGCGGTGATTGATGCTTGCCTCGGAGCCTTTAACAGAGTGTTATCTGCAGAGGACCATTACAAACAGAATCTTATCAGTGTCACAATTAGAACCAGCGAGTCTGTCTGAGGAAATGTCAACAGCTCAGTGAACCTGACAGGCCTTTATCTGGACACACCTCTACACCCAGACTGCCTTCTCGGATAATGAGAAAACCCACGAGGGCTGAAAAACCAACAAGATAATAAAAGACCATATAGCGACTTAATATATAGCGGCAGGATTGAAAGAATCGATATTTATCCCTGAAGGCAATTGAACAAAAACGCAGCAAGACGTGGAATCAAGAACTGTATCCATATAGAGATATCGATTTCAAAACTCCTGGATTATAAATTACTCTCCAGAATAAAACTCTGATTTATGCTCCTTTGAGAGAAATCCACTGTGTCTCTTCCCCTCCAGTGGTTATGAGAGTGACAGATATATTTGTGTCCCATGTGATCACCAGTGGCATCATGGGTCATGAAGCTCGGAGCGGTGCGGTCAAGCAATAAGAGTCCATGCAAGAACTGTGGTCAGTGCTCAGAGAGTCATCATCGGGGGACTTCTCTGCTGTAGCTTCAAAATCCACAACTGTAAAGGATTTTAAGGTGGAAGTTATTGAATTAAAAGGTATTACAATTGCCGTTTTCAAAAGGTAACAAAAAGAAAAACATAAAAGTAATATTTCAGCAAGTTTGGAGTTAATTTCAGAGTATATTTGGGTGTACTGATTTAAAACATGCAAACATAAATCTAAGTAAGTCTAAAGTAAGTAAGTAAGTTCACGTGTTCAAAAAAGAGAAACAAGCTCTTTAATCCCACCCCCTTTTCTAGTTATAACTTTAACATTCCCGTTTCTTGTTACATGTTGCACGATGATGTTGATGCATTCAATAAATTAACAGAAAACATATCCAAAGTAAAGGACACAGTGACTTTTTTGAGCTTTTAACCCTGTTCTAACAATGCTCCGTCACCAGAAACATACCTGGAGTTGCATGTAGTTACATTCACGCTGTTTTGAGGAATGTTCATCAGAAAATTCTCCCCCCTCTGAGCGTCAAACAAACTTCCTGCTGAACTCTCACGATCCGGTACGTATTTTCAGATCGTATATGTTATTTATCTGAGAATCTTCCACTGTTTTTAGTCCTTAAATCATCACTAAACTCGTGCTGAGCTGAACTTGATAATAGCGTGTCACACATTGTCTTTAAGATATGATATAGTTAAATTGTGTAAGCGCTTGGCCCCATCTACTGGGCTGGATGCACTAAGTAAGTGTTATTCCAGACTGCTGAGACAAACTTGAATTATTCCATAATAAACATTTTTTGTTTGTTTCAGAGACGGCAAATTAAAGGTACTCAAGAGCATGTTTAAAGGTTAATAACAATACAAAAAAACACATAATATTTTTCCTTTAACACTTTTCATTGTTTTCTTAGTTCATCAACATCATTTCTTTACATTTCTTCTTGCTGCAACATTGAATCAAATCTAAGCTCAAGTTGTTCCATAATTTAACACCAGAAATAGAAATGTTTTTCATTGCTGTATGAAATTTGGTTAAAATGTATTTGTTGACATTGCTCCAAAGGTTGTAAATATTGTGCTGCTGATAAAATGTTTTTGCATATTTTTGGTAAAGAATTCTGCTGAAATCTGAACATAATTTACACTGTTTTGTATTCTACTTGAGTCGGTTTGATTTATGACTGTGATCAAGATAACTATGAATTATCAATAACTCTGGTTATCTTGACCTTCTTCTGTAACCGGATGATTAACAAATTTGAACTTTTTATAGTAATGATTTATGATCAAGAAAATGTTTTGACTGCATTGTGTTTTTACCATTTTTTCCTCAATATATTTAATATGATCTATGGGTGGGGGTTAAAACATGTCATTAAATGTATTATTTGAGGTTTAATTACCAGACAAATGGAAAATGTCAGTAAAATGAATCACAAAAGTGCAAAATATCACATTTTGATTTTCAGTTTTATGTTTAATCAGCTCTTTTTGTAGTGTTTTCAACTATAAAAAATGTTCTCAATATTCAAATTATGCATACAGTATCTTCAAAACAACATTCACAACAATACAACATATTGTCTGCCCCCAACAGGATCTTTGAAATGTATATGTTCATCAATGTATTTATTGGTATCCTTTCAATAATGGTTGCTATGTTAACTTTTTGCGCAATTCTTAAACCTGAGCCACAACATTTACGAGCATGTTTTGTCTTATTTCTGAAGAACTGCCATAATATATATCTTCTTTCGGATTACATCAACGATAATAATTCTTCAAAAAAAACAAAGAATAGTTTTCCTTGGCCTAAATGACTAAAATATTACCAGACGTTTGCCAGACTGTGGTGGACAGTGTCGAGGAATATCCAGCGTACTTCTCTGTGGCTTTGATAAATGGCTCAAACACTACTAAGGTCAAAGCCATTACAACAAAGTGTGGAATTTATCAACTGCAATCATCTGACGGTTATTTCAGATAAAAGCCATTAACCTTCCTTATACAATTCAAACACCGCGGGGCGAGTCAAGTAAAGGACAATTATAACAGCTCGCAAACAGTGCATCACAGACAACCAGCAGACGGTCCTGTGTTTTAAAGGAGACGTATTCAAAAACATCTTAACCAGACTTTTAATCTTGTGTTTCCTCATCGTTAATTTATTTAGAGAGGTATTTTGATTATTTGATTCCTGCATGTTTTGAGTAATCTTGTATTTTCCTGCAACTGAGGCTCGCGTTCAGCAAATTCCTGCCCGTGACCACATCCTTGTACTTACTAGCAATTATTTGAAATACAAAAAGACTCCACATGATGCATATTGGGTTCCAAAAAAACATGTAAAATGATGATCTCACTCAATACCAAGTGCTTGAAAAAAAAAACATTGACATTTTTTTACTTGGATGCGTTTGTGTCTCCTTTAACATCGACACAAATGCATGCTAGTATACTTGAGATATTGTATTCAAATGTACACTAAGGCCTTGATTTTCAACCAGTGTGCCGGGGAACACTGGTGTGCCTTCAGGTATTGCCAGGTGCGCCTTGAAAATATGTCCAGTATGAGTTAAATTCACGCATGGATTGAATATTTACCATTTTGGAGAGTTCTGGGCCGACGTCTAATCCAAAAACTGGAAACCAAAACAGTCACCATTGCCAAATTTAGTGTCATGAACTATATTAGCTTCGTTATATTTGAAATTATTTTGCTCTGAAAAGTGCAATTTGTTATTATTTTCAGTTGAAAGTGTGACACAGAATCATTTCAAAGTGTGTCAAAAAAGGTTGAAAAACACTGCACTAAAACAATGGTAGAAAAGGGTTCAAAGGTAGTCATATACTTTAGAAATGTGAGGTTTCAACTGCCATGTGGTACAGTCATTTTCAATCTACCTGATGATAGTCGAAAAGGTCTCGATTTCTAAAACATCCAAATGGCGACCTCTGAAACCTTTTCTACCATTGACCACTCCTGGACGAATGCGAGACACGACATAATAAGGCAATGGTCGTTTTGGAGACCTGTGAAACCTAAATATGGGGTATATCTTTAACTGTATCATATTCAAAGAAGGTACTGTAAGGTATTCAGAACTACTCAAAGAAGGTTGCAAAATGTAATTAATTAAAATACACTGCCTGTCTGAAAATAAAGGTCACACAGCGTCTTTATCTTTGATTACAGCACACATTTGCTGCACCATTGTTTCAGGAAGCTCCGGCAATGTCAAAAGATTAATTTCCATCCAGTTCCATCCAGTGTTTCATTCATTTTTGACTTGTATTGATGATGGAGCGTGTGGCCACTGCAAAAAGTCTTCTCCTGCACGTCCTGAAGATTCTCAATGGCGTTAAGATCTTTCGTAGATTGGTTTCTGTTTCTCCTCAGATGTTTTCTCTGCTCGATGCCAGTGATTTGACCCTTCTCAAACGCACAGACATCTTTTCCACGACCAGAAGATTTGTCTTTCCACATGGTTGTTTCAGAAATGAGTTGGGTTTAAGTATCGTGTTGCAGCTGAAAGATAATCACCCATACAACAATTATCCAAAGGGAGGCTTGAGGAGGCTTGTACTTGAATCCAGGTAGTGTAATCTTTCAAATAATGGTATGTTGATGTGTCTAGTGTTTAACCTTAACCCAAACCATTATATTAGCAGGTCTAAGTATTGGCAGCACTTACTGTATGTCACTGCTGCTTCAAAAAAAAAAAAAAGAAACAAAAAAAAGATGTATTTGTGCATGTGTGTATGTGTGCTGGGTTTTGTATCCTTTAGAAAACTGGTTACTAATGAACAATTCTGTTGAATGAAATCTGCACTGGGCACAGTTATTACCCCGGGGAGCTGCAAAGAGGAACTGACGGAATTAGAAAATTAAAACGAAAAAAGAGGAAAGCCTAAATTAACCTTCACCTTTTTAAACCATGTGATTCGATTCTCTTCAAGTCCGAGTGGTCAACTGTGGAGTACAGATGCACAAAGTTCATTAAAAAGAAATGAAAATATAATTAAAGAGAAACAAACACAAGGATGTAACAAAAAGAGATAAAAGTTGTTCAAATCTAGTTGTATTAACAGGATACATGTTTCCTATTCCGTGCAGAAAAGAAAAGTTTTTACCAAACTTGACGATACGACAACTCCAAATGCAAACTCTTGTACACTGTAATTTAATTCCAACAATGCAACAAAAAGAGCTGATCAACAACAATAATAATAATCAAAAAGTTATATTGTAAACTTTCAAATAAGAGTATATGGTGAAATTTCTGCACGTGTTAATTTTGCAGACATTTGACATTTGTCTGATAATTAAACTTCAACTAAAATGTATTGACATGTTTTATGTGTCACAATAATAAAATTGCAAACTTTGATTCTGAATTTGATACTAAGAAATTTACTCGATTCTCAATAGTGATTTCAATACCACAAGGATAATATTTTATAAAACGTTTACAAATTTCACCTAAAAATGTAGGTCAAGGTCAACACTGTGGTCTTATTGCTCTGATAAACTCAAGATCATTCTAAAACTGATCTAATAGGTCACATTTTTCCCGGTAAAATATTTTTTTTAGTATCACATACTTGCTCATATGAGTATCTAGTTTTGATACTTGTTTATTAGTATCTGATTTTTGACACTTTTGACAGCCCTAGTTTTAATACATTTTTGATGAATAGAGCTGAATTAGGGGGAAAAAATCGAATTGCCATTTACAGTTTATGTTTTAATCATTGGATTCTGTTCAAACATTCTGTTTAAACAACACACAATACAATGTGTCAACAAAAAAACAGAAATATGAACAGGACAAATGTCTGAACAAATCTAATCTACAGATTCAGACATTTGTTTTTCTTTTGCAGAATAAGTACAGATATTTCTCATTTGTTGAGAAAATTAGAAAATTGTGTCAGTTTGTGATTTGCTAACTGCGCCTATTCAAATTGCAATTTTGATTCGATTGCGATTAATCTTGCAGCTTACTGTTGTGTTGTGTCATAATTTCTTCTGGATAATGCTCACATTTTTGACACTATGAAGAAGACGAACTCGAGGAGATTCAATGCAATGCAGTCTTTATCGCCCAAAAATTAACTTCATTCTTGGTAAGAGAGAAAATGTAAGATCTAGGTGGTTCGCAGACCACACACAAACTCCTCTAACCAGTGTCCCAGATCATGGCTCCAAACCCACAGAGATTCTTATATACGTATGAAGAAAAAACCTCCATAAGCACAGACAAAGAGAATACAGCCAAGTATAGAAGAATATCCAAGACCATTACCTCCATAACTTTGCTCTTCTCCTATAGTTTTCTTTCCCAAGCTGATTATTATTCTGGGTTTTTCCAAGAAAACTACTTATTATTCTGGGTTTTTCCCAGTCAACCAGATTAATTACTTCCAACACATATTTCTTCCCAGTTAAAGGGCCTGTACCTGATTTTGAACCATTAGCCCCGCCCACATAGTCCTTCATTTCACTCAATATTGCACCATGACTCAGAAGTGACTGTCTGGAATAGTCTTAGTTGTTTCCATGTAGTTCCTCTAACTGTCTTTACAATTAGCTTTTAGCACTTTTGAAACCGCACAGTGACTGAGAATCACAGTCTGGGATAGTGTCAAGCAGTTATTTACCAATGATTCTTAGTGTACAGTGTGCCTGATTGGTTGAAAAGAGGTGACCCTGGCAGATGCTTTTACGGTAGTTTTCTCCTAACAGTGTGTTTAAAATATACACAGATTATACATTACAAACCCAGTGTCTTCAAACAATGTATAATATAGAGAGAATTTGTCTTAACTAGAGTAAATAAAAATCAGGTACAGGGCCTTCAAGCCCATTTTGACAATCGTCCGGTAGGATGATTTTGTCATTTTTGCTCAGGGGCCAAGCCCCTTGTTCTTGACACACAATCTCATCCTGCTATTTCAGCAAGTTAATTTTGTATTCCATTGACCTAGGAATATTCTAGTTTGCTTTGATCCCAAGTCTAAACTCTCTGTAGGCCCAGTCCTGACCTTTGTTTCAACTCCTGGTTCAGGTTCCTTACAGCTGTATTTCTTGCTGCGCAGTAGTTACTAGGCTTTTCCCTAATGGCAGCTCCAGTATAATCCTAACTAAGCCTGCAATGCACATGATGTGCTAGCGACTTCTTCTATGCTATGAGTTTTTTATAATAAGTAAGAAACATTGTAAACAAAATAATAACTATCAGTTGGATGTAGACATAAAATCATCAGAATCTCGTTATCGGGATACTTCAAAGGCATATCGAGATAGTCATTTTAGTCCATTTGTTTCAGTTTGGGTTATTGTTCCCATCATTCAATCACGAGTGTTTTTGCGTGGCACGCTCTCAGACGGGTTGTGTGAGGACAGAGTGAATAGGAGGCAGTAAATCTGTTCCGCACTGTGTTCGGGCCAAATGCAGCGCTGTACATCAGTAATCACGCTGGAGGGGCAGAGACGTGGCAAAGAACAGGGAAAAAACACTATTATCGGGTCATAACAGGATTGAAACACCTGAGTTAGTCCTATTCAAATGTGCAGGTTGCTTCAGGTCAGGAAAATACTTGAGTACAATTTCAACCCAGAGAAGTTCAAATGGACTAAAATCTCATCTCATTGACTGTATAAATAATTCATTAGGTAAACCGATCTATGTGAGGCAGCGATTATTCCTGGATCATTCACAGAAGTCTTACACAAATCTGACAGTCGCTAGGGGGGATTAAGGGGAAATGAAATTAAACAAATCCTTCCAAAAGTGTTTGAATATGCTGAGCTAAACTTTTTCTTTCAGGCAACTCCAGGCAAATCGTTACACAGTAAAGAGAACGGGTCTGAGAATGTTAGCTGTATTTCAAGTTGTAAGCGTTTGGTTTGTAGTTGAAATTCAGTAAAATTTTAGCCTTTTTTCTGACTCGAGTTCAGATCTGACTCAACTGACAAAAAACGTCTAAAATGTACTATTACTATCGCTATTACTAAGTATTATTAATATTGGACCAATCAAATTTAGGCGATCTTTGAAGTTTTACTATTTCGTCCACTTAAAAAACAAGGTTCTTTTGTCAAAAATGTTGTTCTCAAATTGATATTCCTGGGTCACTGAGTCTGCTGAAATTATTTCAGCAGACTTAGTGACCCAGGAATATCAATTTGAGCTTGACTTTATGAGCAAAAAGAGTTTGAATTTCTAATATAATATAATATTGGCTTGGTGTCATAAGTTTCATGACCTAACATGACCAAACAACAGGTTTAATGGAGTAAAGGCTCTTCGTACACTCATAGAACTATAGTTACACATAGGTAACTGACATTTATGATTGACAGATGGAGCTGGCGTTGGTCTGGTGTCTACAAGCTCTGTAATAGTTTGGTGAAATGTCCAGGTCCAGTTAACTTGTTTTAGCGCTCACACCCAGTTTTTTTTTTCGTCACGGCGCACATTCGGTTCAATACGTATGCTGGTTTGTTTGGTATGATCTGTGCCGTATGCTCTCCACCGCTCTGCGCTCGTAAACATCAGTCGCTGAGTGATCTGCCCTCGTCTACGAGAGGACTGATGGATTATATGTCAGAATCAGAATCATTTATTAAAGGCCACACAACAGAGTTGGTGGGATTTGTTTTCGGTACAGCAGTTAATGCTCACATCTCTCATGTGTTAGTTCCATCATCAGCAACAGAAAAACAACAACAGAAGCACACATATATACAGGTTACATTAAGACAGTGGTGTGTAAAATGAACCTCCTGATGACAGCCCTGCTCCTGTTCCTTCCTCCTTCGCTCAGGAAAAGCCTCCTGCTTGATCTAAAAGAGTGTGTTTCCTCAAACCAGGACACCTAAACCTGTATTTAATTTGTAAGTGCATTTATAACATTTCATCTTTTGGAAGAAAGAGTTTACCTTTGCTGTGCGCGCTTGCAACGCTTCTGTGCGTCGGCTACATTTGCATCATTTGCTCTTTCATTCATTCACCATTTTGCCTCCTTTCTCCGTGAATATGAGGCCAATTAACATCAAATGTATCTTGCTCCTAAACCCAGACTAGTCTGTTGGTCGCTGTCTACGCCCCATGGTAGAGAGAAAATAGAAGGAGTAACACCTCAAAGAAGCACTCAGAAAAGTGACTGCGGGGAAAGAGGAGTGATGTGAAGTTTGTACAGGTCTCTAAACAGAGATAAAGCGAGGGTAATGACTATTACATATCAGTGATCAATAATAATAATGCATTCGACTTATATAACGCTTTTCAGGACACTCAAAGTCGCTTCACATTCCCTCCACACTTGATGGTGGTAAACTACTACTGTAGCCACAGCTGCCTTGGGGCAGACTGACGGAAGCGAAGCTGCCAGTGTGCGCCATCGGCCGCTCCGACCACCACCAATCAGTCACACACACACACACACACACCGCTTTCATACTAGGCGACGTGGTTGAAGTGTCTTGCCTAAGGACACATCGACATTATCTCCTCCAGTCGCCCCACATTGGGGCCTGGTGTCTGGCGGTCTTCCATCCAAGTACTAACCGGGCCTGACCTGCTTGGCTTCCAAAGTCTGATGGGATTGGGCATTGGCAAGCAGGTATGGCCACAATCCATTTGTAGTAAGTAGACGCAAATCCAGCCGCACCTCTGGTGGGTATACGGCGTATACCTGTGTAGCACGTAGACTACACCACTGCTTGTTCTGCTACTGAAGACAGGCTTTACTTTATTTTTTTTTTAGCCCAATTTTCAATTAAAAAAATTTATCTTAGTAACTGTCTTTTGAGAGATACGCATAAAATTAAATGGAATTCAAAGTTTTACCTTACTTAGAATATGTTTTGTGCAAGTAAAACACAGTTAACTAACTGAATAACATGGCTCATTCTGAGAGTTTTTCTGGATTAAATCTGAAATATTAACATCTAATAATGTGGGAAAGTTCAACATTAACACTTCATTCATCATTTAAAATGTAAATATTGTCAGTTTATATATGTATAATATATACATTAGCTCTTTTTTAGGCATGTTTGTAGATAGAATCATATCATATTGTATTTTCAGATTTATATGGTTCCCATCTACAAAAATAAAAAAATTCCCAATGGGAATGGACCCAAATGGTCAAAGCTTTATTTTTAGGGCACGATATATATATATATATATATATATATATATATATATATATATATATATATATATATATATATATATATATATATATATATATATATATATATATATATATATATATATATATATATATATATAATCCACAATTCAAAGGTGGGTTATTAGCTGAAGTCAAATTTCTGAATACTGTAAAATTGTTACCAAAAAAGGAACAATCTGAATCTACATAGAAGCCAGCACCATCCAGTCAATCCACAAATGCAGTGAACATAGTTGTATCCCAAAGGCACTGCTGATGCGTGAAGAACATTGTGTACGTACAGACAGGGGTTTGGGAAACTCTTATCTCCCTGAACAAAAGTGCTGTTCCCGTGAATAAAACGACACTCTTGACTTCACATACTGTTAACAGAAATGCAAAGAAGTACAAATAGTCCAAACTCACTTATCTGTTTTGTCAATATACAGCTTTACAAAACCTGTTCACAAGACACATCCAACCACAGTCAACATGTTTCCATGCACAGAGTAATCAGACTATGCTCACTCTAGATAGATTTCCCCAGTGAACCGTTAGACCGTCCTTATTTCAGTCTTCACTCAGTCTACAAATTAGTGTTGTCATCATACAAAAACTTCTAACTCGATTTCGATACAAAGGAAAATCCTTCTTGAGGACAGCAGGTGTGTGAGAGTAACAAGGCCCCCTCGTCTCAGTTTATCGTCCCGTGGGACGTGGGACCATGTTTCCATATTTCAAATCCAGCAACAATGTTTTTGGTCCTCTTTATCAATGATATTTGCTTCATCTCAGTCCATAATCTGGTAAACCAAAGATAAGGAGCGAGCCGCAAAACATCATCATCCACTCTTGTATTCCTTGTACCTTTCGTTTGGATGTTCCATTTCCCCGGCTCATCCCCTCACCTGAATCTTCGTGCAGTCCAGTGGTGTAGTTCACATTTCTAATGGGTAAACTGTGATTTCTCAAACTTATATATATATGTAAATTTATTTCAAATGTGTATATATATGTAATTACATATCCACATACTGATCTGGTGCATGTTTGCCTGTATTCTGGTGGATATTAGGTGTAATAAATAGCTGGTTGGCCCATTCTAGGTCACATGCTGTGGTTTTATTTTTAGTGCGCCCTCAGTACCCCTAACCCCAAGCCCCTGAGTTTTGCTGCACAGGCCCTGCACTCCTCACACACAGTTTCCCTTCTTCTTTCTCCTCCAAAACTGTCAGACTGCAAATGTTTAATCCAGGACAGCTAAACCTATATTTTTGTATGTACATTTATAACATTTGTCTTTTGCAAGAGCGAGTTTGATTTCGCTGCGCGCGCTCGTGGCGCTTCCGTGCGTCGGCTGCATTTGCGTCTTTTGCTCTTTTATTCATTCAACGTTTTGCCTCCTTTCTCCGCGAATATGAAGCCGATTAACGTCAAATAAAGAACATTTTGTAGCTTGAGACCAGAATAAAAATGTTTAGTGGTCATATAGTGGCCCCTGAATAAACCTGATCCACCCGCACATCTGTCCGAGTCTGCTGTAAACCCAGACTCCGTCGCTCACTGTCTGCACCGCGTAAAGAGAAAAAAGGAGTGACACCTCAAAGCAGCTCAGAGGAGACTGCGGGGGAGGGGAGGGAAGTAAAGTTTGTACTGGTCTCTAAAGGGAGAGAAAGCACTAAAGTACCGCAAGGGCAATGACTGTTACGCATCAGTGATCAATTTGTAGTGAGTACACGCAAATCCAGCCGCACTTCTAGTGAGTTTATGCGTATACCTGCACATCACGTAGACTACACCACTGCTGTAGACTTTCGTCGAGCTTCTGCATTTGTTTCTTCAGTTGTCCTTCCCACGCTCTGCGTCCGTCCACCTGGATCCACTTTTTTCGGCTCGATGCTGTTATTTGGCTAGCTCGCGCTAACTATGGTTGAAGCGCCGGATGCGCAGCAGTCACAAGTGTGTCGCTGTAACTCTGTCGTAAACATTTGCAACAGTGCGCAACATTTGCTGACATGGAATAAATCAGAAAATAGGACGGGAATGTGTATTCATAAGTGTTATTTGCGCCATATTTAGGGAGACGATTGATCAATCTATTTTTGTATATTATTAGAAAATATTACACGATGGCGCGAGCCGCCAATTAGGCTTGGAGAGCCACATGTGGCTCGCGAGCCGCGCAATGAGTAACACGGCTTTAAAGGGAAAAGATTTTCTATCTCGCATTCCTCTAAAAAGTAATTACAACTACAAGTATGTTTTTGATGACGGAACATGGTTAAAAGCTCAAAAAAAGTCACTGTAGCAGAATAAGTGTCCTTTAAACTGTTCAGGAAAGGTTTGCTTTTCTCCTATTAATAGGATCAAAGCAGTGATACTATCAATAATTTTTTTTATTAATATCTATTTTGTCTCTGTTTGTACAGTTTATTTCATTTTTTTTAGTATTGATAGTTTCTAGTTTTGATACTAGTTTAAGTCTCTGATTTTCGATACTTTTGACAATGTTCATCCAGCAGGGCTTTAGCTAGTTTTAATTCTAGCACTAATTACTGATAAAATCTCCTTACACATGTACTCATTACAATTTTGCAAATGTAAGCTACATCCTCTCATTTACTTTGAGCAATTATTTATTAGACACAAGTTGCCTCTCCTGCAGCACAATATAACACATCAAAGCAAGCGGTTTTTACCATCACAATATGAAAAAAAATGTGTTAATTCAGTTCAAACTATTCATAGAGATCAGGTCCCATACGCAGCAATCAAACGACGCACTATTTTGGTTTAAAATGTACGTCTCTATGCAGACAGTCTTAATTTTGGACTCTGAAACTCATGGAAAAAGTCAACCTGACTTTAGATAACATATTAACTTTATCACACAGAAAGTTATACATGATAAAGCTCCTCACATACTGGAGGATTGTGATTTATCAGACAATTTGAATGAGACAAAATGAAGCATTTTATTGTTGTTTGGTCTTAGTGTCAGTAATTGTGAAGAAACATTAACGCTAATTTGACATTGTGACATCCTTATTATATATATTTTTTAATTGAATGATGATAAAACAGTACAAAACAATAACACAATGACAGGTGATACACAACATGTACAAACATAAGACGCGACACATTAAGTGTAATTATTTGATCATGTTGAAAATAAAGATGTTGTGTTTACTTTAACTTATGCAAGCGGGGTGACATCCTGAATGAGTAATAAACCCTTTTTTTTTTTTGTAAAGAGTGACATCTACACTATTTGACTCAAAACATTTGGGGACAGGTGAGCACCCAGAGGCAGGTGAAGAGGAATGGCATCATCAATCATAAGTTGTATTAGTATAACACTATTACATTTATTCTGCAGCGTAAACATCCCGTCAGCACAAACTAGAATTGATGTGGTTTAAATAAATGCTGTCAATATTCTTGACATTTGACAAATGACTACAATGTGCTTTTGCGGACACAGGCAGAATTTAAGAATGCAGGGATTTGTTTGTTATTAAAAAAATAAATAAAAATATCTTCCTAAAACATTGTCCGTTTTTGCAGCCTCGATGGCAATAACGCTAACCTTTCTCTGAGGAATCCATAGTACTTTATTCGGACGCATTTGGAGCTCGGACGAAAGGTTAACGCACAGGAGACTTCATCATTGCAGCAGCAAAGACACATCTTTATTTGGAGCAGCTCTGGGCCAGGACTGTCACTATAACAAATTTTACTAATATTACTATCTAAATTGCAACAGAAAAAATACGATCAGGGGTAAATATTAAAGATCACTTCATGCCACACTGCAACAATGAACTGAGTTAAAATGTCTTGATTTGAGTTTATTAATCTTAATTTCAGACATTTTAACTAGTTTTGATCAGTTAAGACTATTCATTTGCTGGAACTAGATTATTTTACTTGTTCTGATGTGGTTTAATACATTCCTTCTTATTTCAAATGATCTGTCAATGGAGTAAGATCATTTACTTACCCCATTGGCAAACTTGTTTTCTTATTTTTAAGTCAAATTATTGCATTATCAGTCAGAAATACCTTGAAACTAGTCAGATATTCTGCATCACATCTGCAATTAAATCTCATCAAATCAAAACTCCAGATGAAAAATTATAAATTCAAGTAATTTTAAGCAAGGCTAGACACAAATGTATTTTCTGCACTGACATAATGAGCCAAATACAATGAGAAAAACTAGTCAATGAAACACCTGTAGCTCACATGCTATTGAACTGGTAATACTTGAGAACCAATTATATTTTTAACGACCCATCAGAATCATTTTTCATATCTATGCAGATTTGGGTCGCTGTACCTTTAAATGCCATGTTAGCCCCGCCCCTGTGCCGTGCTCAGTGGCTGTCTTAGGAATTTGGGGGCCCAAGGCAAAATGAAGTACAGGCCCCTCCTCATCACGTGTTATTTTCTATAACTTGTCTGTATGTCTCCCGAATTGTTCTTGGAAGGAAGCTTTTTTTGTTTTTGTTTTTTCTACATGTGATGGCTGACCGGGTTCATAAATTTGGGGTGGTGAGTGGACTATTGTATAATTCTAATTCATATGTGTTACAGCTGCATTTTATAAACAGCTTTAGGGGGTTTGGGGGTCCTTCCCCAGAAAAATGTTGAAGAAATCAGACCTATTTTCCATGTGTTGGTGCATTTTTGCACATGTTCCAGCTGATTTAAATACATGATATTCATTTGTAATTTTATAATGTTGTTAATGTTATATTTTATTTACTATTTAGCATTAGGGGCTGTGTGTAAAACATTTGACAATCCCAGACTATTTTGTCGGTCCTTTTGTTGCACTACTTAGTTTCAGAACCTTACCTCTTTGATGATCGGGGGGCATCTTATTGGGGGCCCCTTCAGGTTGGGGGCTCAAGGCAAATGTGGCCTGTTGCCCAATGGTAAGTCCATCGCTGGCCATGCTCTTTACTTTCTGTTTCACGTGCACGTCAGGCCAGGTCCATGTGGATATAATGGGCACATTATATTTTTACTCACGTGGCAAAGGCGAGCCAAAACAGCGGCAGTGAGACAGGTTCGTTCCTGGTTTGTGTGAATAACAACTGAACATTTGTGAAAAGAAGGGACGGAGAAGGAGACGACAGAAAAGCCTTCATCGCCTCAGCATTAAACGACATGTTCGATCCCTGTACATGTTTATCTGGGTTTATCAGTGTAATAAGCAATTTGACACATTTGTTTATGAATCCCCCTGAAATTGAGCTTCAAATTCAATTTTACATCATTTAAATGCTTTACATTGTTGTTTTAGTCATAATGTAGCCAACACTGCAGTCTGCAGTTGTGAAAATTAGGTTAAACACAGACTTATCAAACTAGATACATAAGACACATTATTTTATAGTCTGTATATACTGTATATAGGAATTAATAAGATAATTGTTAAGGAATCAAATTAATAAGATAAGATAAGATGAATTGTCTAAACTTAAAACTATTGATATTGATAAAATCTCATCAATTTAAATCTGTATATTTTACAACCAAAGTTGAGTTATACACTCAAATAGCATTGCTTTCTGTTTTGTCACACCAATAAGTCAGGATGTTAAAATAAAAATCAAAGGAAAAACATCAATTGGGTCTATGTTTAGTTATTTGTTGATTCCTAATATCCTCCATATTGGTTTTATTCACATAATTAAACCACTGTACTGAATTAAATGATCATTTTAAAGGAGCTGTATCATATCCAGTTTAATTGATTCTTTTTTAAAAGTCATAAAGTCCTAAAAACGTATTGTTTCACCCCTAATCTTGAACCCCAAATTATTCTTTGAATTCTCAACTATCAAACAAGTCAATAGTAATAATTGTGATGGCTATTTTTGAAATAACCAGTTACTAAACTTGAGAAACAATGAGAACAATTTCTTTAACACTGACAATGAAAAATGGTACCAGATTTGGCCGGCAGAACGATGAATATTATACAGAACAGACAGCCTTCTTAACGGCATTGAAGATCTGTTTTAACGCAAGAAATGGCCTCAATTTTCAGGGTATAGAACTGCTCTAACCAGTGGATATTTCAAATTGTCACACAGTGAACCTCCTGCAGCTTAAACCCAGCTGGAAATCCCCACTGCTTCTGTGCTGAAAAACCGATAGAAACAGTGCATCTGCTGCCACAGCCCACTTATGGAGCGTGAGTACACAAGGACACATGAACATGGAAGCATGTCGGGTTGTACAGAATGAGAGAAAACTGCTCATTTAGTCACAATACACACAGCAGTGTCCACAATAAGTGCTCTTAGCAACTCTTGGATTAGATAAAAAAAACACATCTCAAATTCATATTTCATCACTGGACTACACAGACTCTAAAATACATGAAAATACGTTTTTAATGAAACAAAGACAACAACATTACTAATTAAAATGATCAATTTCAGATTTTTTTCAATAACACACTATTCATAAATCTTCTTCATCTAGAAGCCTTCAGTCACCAGCCTTTATTTGGTTAAAGTGCGTATGACGGGTTTTAACGATTTTCTAATTTTGATTGTATTTGGTGTATTCATACGTATTGTACATAAAAATTATAGTTTTACACCAATCAAGTCATGGTTTGTGGAGAAAAGCTGAAAAATCTATTTAAAATTACAGGAAGTAAAAAACTGATGACATCACACTAGGGAGACTCATTCCATCCAAAGGTTATGCATGCATTTACCCAAAATAAACAACTTATTTTACCCTTAAAACAACAATTCAACAAAATAAAGGTGTTCACATATATTTAGATTTGTTGGACAAAAAAAATCTCTGACATTAGCCGCGTTTTAGCCCAGTGTGCAGAGTAATTCCCTAGTGTGATGTCATCATTTACAACCAGGAAGTGATATTACAAAACTAAAAAAATGCTAAAATTGCTAAAATGCATAATTATTTTTAGCAAAACTTTTAAATATATTTATCCCGTATTTTAGGTACATGAGTAGTTCAACCTGTCATAGGCGCTTTAATAATGTAATTAAAGACTCAACATAAAACAGAAATAACCCCAAATTCACTCCAAAGCAGTTACAAAGAGTTATAATAGTAATTGGTTGGACAATCAATACCAGCGATGTCATACGCTCCTTCAACAGGGATATTTATGCATCTAAGGTGTATCTTCAGGCTTTTTAGCAGGAAACACAGCAGAGAGATGCGTAGCGTGCGACGCTCGTGGCATGACGTAAAACAGCCAAAACCTCAAAGCTAAGCAGCCTAAATAATGCAAACACGGCTGGTTATTGCTCTTTGTAAAGCTAAAGCATAGTCCTCCGATCAACATGTGCAAAGTTTTGAAACCCGCTTTATCTCACAACATTGAATATATAAGCAAAATATAACAGCTGGGTGTTTTAAGGAGCTTTGACATCTCTGGTGAAGATTGACGCTTCTAAATATAACACACGTATGCTGCTTTGCCTACAATTACGTGCTGCTGTAGCTCCTGGTGTAAATTCTGAATAATCGCAAAAATATTCGTTGACTTGTTGACAACTACAGTAATCGTTTGTGACAGCCCTATTGCCAACACTAGCAAAAAAGACTGTTATTTATTATCAGGCAATAGCTTAATACCACAAGTCTTTATGAATCTGACAAATGAGCAATAATTAACACGCAGTTATTTAAGTTATCCATCCGCTTATTAATTACTGTGATGCATGTGAAAGAACACGTTAAGTTTAGAGTCAAGGCTGGCTGAGTATTTCTACAGCACCGATGATACATGTGCAAAATGACATGACAAGAGCAGTAATGGGACTCATGCACGACTCCTCATCAGTGCCAAGACTGACGCTTCTTCTCTAATTAGCGCTGCTTCAATTAAAGAGCATGCTAACTGCCTTGTTACAGCCTTTTAATTCCAAATGATGATCTTTAATTTGAGACACTTGATATTTTCGAAGTAAAAGTTGTTAAAAAGGGAAAAGCTCAACGCGGGAGCTTGCGGTTTGACTGACAGCTATAGTTGGCATGGTAACAAACAGTGCAGGCGGCCTGTTTTTGATGCTGATGTCGACCCCCGAAACAGGCCAGACAGACAGCGCCTCAGGACACGGCAGGGTAAAAATGAAAACCACGGCAAAGAGGGGAAAAAAACTGCACAAGATAAAGCCACGTCTCCAAAGTGTGACCTTTTAGTACCTGTGGGCAGAGTGGACCTCTTCCTCTTCTTGCTGCTCTCCGCTCCGTTCTCTAAAGGAGGACACTCGCTCAGCAGTGAACTGTTGAACTGAAGAGGCTCTGTGTTGGTCGCTGGGTCAAAGGGCAGAGAGTTGAGTCCTGCATGAAAAAACAACAACAACGACGAAGCAATTAAGGGAGGCCTTATGCAAAACGGCTTTTAGGAGCTTTTAACTGCTTTATGATTGTTTTCTTTACAATGTGACGTACGTTTTAAAGGTCGTTATCGTGAACTGCGGCTCTCCATAGTCGGGTCATGATGGACCCTATGTCAGTCTTTCTTCTAAATAGTAAATATCATACTATGTTAGGCCTGTCATGAAAATTACTTTATCACCGAAAGAACGATATTTTTTCAGGGTCAAAACTTATCGGATGTAATTTTCTTTGGACTAGTAGCGATTTTTTTCTTATTTTTTTGTGATAATAGGGCTAAACGAAAGTCTGGACAAGGGATGGGAATCACAGGGTCCCTCACAATTCAATACGATACGATAATATCACTTTATTGCGATATATGCGATAATTGATATATTGCTCATGATATTCTACAATATATCACTATTTCTTAAAGAACCCAAAACATTTTAACAACGGCTTTCTTTGTTAAACCAAGATCTGCACAAACTTAAAATGAAATTCACAAATTTTAATCCCAAAACAGTGAATATATCAAATGTGTCGCATAAAGGCAAGGCAAGTTTATTTGTAGAGCACAATTCATACACAAGGCAATTCAAAGTGCTTTACATAACAGGAAAAGTTGCATTAAAATCACAGTTGCATTAAAATCAAAATAAACAACTTTCTTTTCTCTAAACAAGCCACACAATTGTAGCACTGTCACAAAAAAGAAAAAAAGTAGGACTGAGGGGTAAAGGGTACTGGTTTCCTTGAGTCTAACAGCAAGTAAGGGCCCTCAAAAGCATGTGACTTTTTTCTCCTCAGTTCCATTCTTCTGTACTTTCATCTATTTTTTCTATAATAAAATGCATTGTTGTTGTGTAAAGTCCTTAAGAGACTACATACATTTATGCATGAGATCTGAGGGCCCCATCACATTTGGCTTTGTTTGTTGCTGACAGATAAAACTAGAGATTATAATTTGCAGTTTGTGTATTTGTTAAGTGTACGGACAAACCATAGGGTATATTTTCTAGCAATAAAAATTACTAACCAAATTTGCTAGGTTGAATAAATTATATACAAAATTGTGTATTGGGGCCCACCGAGATGATTTTCACCTGGGACCCAGAATTCGATGCTACGCCCCTGCATGGTGATATATCAACACAGCAACCCACAATATCAGTACTGTATCACAAAATCTAGTATCAAGATATATGGATATTTCAATATTTTGCTTTGTTCCAGTATCTCAAATTTTTCTATGACAAATTTGAGATACTGGAACAAACTGCTAAAGTGTTTAATTGTGGCATTTTATATTTTTATTTTTTTGGTTCACTTGCAAAAAGGTTCTTCTGCTTTAGATTTATTGCCTCAGTCTTATAAAGTAGTTTCAATATTATCGTTTATCGTTATATTTACTGTTGCTGTAAATCATACTGATCGTGACAGGCCAAACTGTGGGGAGTAACAGATGGATTCCATTTCAATAAGTTAACTATGGGTTTGATGTAAGGTGCAATAGAGTTGTAGACATGCACCAGAACCAGGGGCGATTTGTAGGTGCCTCAGACTGGACGACATATTGTAAAGTTTGTAATGGTAACTGCCACCACTGGGTGATGTATGTACTTGGTTTTGTAAATGTGGTGACTGGACTGTTGGTTTTGTGTGTCTGTGCCCTGTGCTTGGTCATATAATCTAATATAGACAGTTACTCTTACGAGCCTAGAACCAACAATTGTGTGTCTGTGTTGTCTACTCTAATGACAAAGTTTTTTAAAATTATTTTTTATTTCCTGTCCCATCAAAATGAATGTGATAGAACGTAAACACAAGTACGAGGCGTGTGCAGCTGTTCTAAACACATCCGTCCTTGAAGGGTCTATATAACTATAGCCAAACTTCCCTGCTCTAAGTCACAACCAAAGCGTACATTATACGCTCTCTGGCCATGGAACAGCTGAGCAGCCAATTTGTCCCTTTACTTTTGGTCCCTTAAAAAGTGGGAGGCACATATACAACTATAAACTGTTGTAATTCCTACACCGTTAATCTGATTTGGATGTAAATACCCTCAAATTAAAGCTGAAAGTCTGCAGTGCAGTCACAGCACATTTTGTTTAATTTTAAATCCATTGTGGTGGTGTGTGAGCCAAAAATACTAGAATTGTTTAGAAACATTTTTTTCCTTCTTTCTTTCTTTTTGAAAGTGGTGAAAGGATCAATCCAAATTATGTGAAATGTTCTTTTTTTCTATTCATGGGTTTCAGGCATGAGGATTCCTTCCTGATTTGAAGGATTTGACATGGCAACAATCCTCTACTGTCAAAGCAAATGTAATCTCTTTGGAACAGGAAACATCCCCACAGAAAAATCCTTCAAATCAGTAAGGAATCATTGGCCTGAAACCCCAGAATACTGTACGGAGAAAAAGCATGTCACTGCGAACTAGACACACTCCCAATTTTGTCATTTCTCGAAGCATTTTTCCCTGATTGCGTACGACAATAAATCCACACATTGCATTGCCAAGTCGGTCAATAATTTCAACGAGACGCACACAGAGGACACGCAGAGGGAAACAAGAGACAAGCTAAGAGATGTTTGCAGCTGTTTTGATTGGCTCCGATGACAGGGGAGGAGTCGTCGCCCCCATGGGAGGAAGAGAGGGATAAACAACACGAGAGGCTGAGCGGAGATGAGACACCACTGAGAACAGACGAGATGGAAAAACTCAACCCGGAGCATGTCTACATCTGGATTATATTACACAAACATTCCATCTTACACTGAAAATGAGCTTTGCCTATGTGCTCCATTAGTGATACAGAGAGCCAGGACACAGCCATTAGCATGCAAGATGGAAGTGGGCCATTAGAACACTGACAACATTTGAATTCAGGTAAAAATAGCTCTTTCTTCCTCCAATTCAATCATCTTTGAGAGGAGTATCAAAGAGGTCAAGCGTGGTTTCTTCTGTAATAAGGAGAACCAGCTGTTGGAAGAGCAGGGATGTAGAGAAAATGTAAGAAGACCATGCCTTTATCATAAAAGTATGTTGTATTATCATAAATGTGTATTTCCAGTATGTAGTTAATCATAAATGAAAGTCACACATCTCAAACAGAACAGCTGAATAAAAATAAGAAATGGAAAAAATGTTCATTAGGGCTGTGCAATTAATCATATATATAATTGTGATTTCAATTATTCATTTAGAAAAATGTTGTATAAGCAAATACAATGAATGGCCTTCTGTTCAGAATGACTCCTTTTGGTGTTGTCACGATAAATGGTTGACATTAGCCAGTTTTGCTTACACATTTGCAGGTTGCTATTTGGCCATCAATGACTGACATACAACAACTATTCGCTCCATTTAGCACTCGTTCATTGGTGGCACACAATGAAAAGACAACAACTAGCTGTTTCTTTTTGGGCTTATTTTTGTTGGACTTGGGTCGATTGTTTTGGGCTTTTTTTCAAAAGCGTGGTCGCTTGTTGTCCCCTGAAAATCTGACCACCCTGGTTCATTCATTCATTTTCTACCGCTTATTCCAGGGTGTACCCCGCCTAAGACCACCCTGGTTGCAGTCTTTCAAACAAGGGCATAACAATAAAGTGTTTTCCCTTTATT
The DNA here is from genome assembly GCA_019453435.1 of Rhinogobius similis. Taxonomy (NCBI): domain Eukaryota; kingdom Metazoa; phylum Chordata; class Actinopteri; order Gobiiformes; family Gobiidae; genus Rhinogobius; species Rhinogobius similis. The sequence goes on along the minus strand of CM033630.1, from coordinate 29,199,647 downwards.
TGGGTAATTGTACTGTGGTTTTTGTCCAATACTTCATCGTCAAATAATTGCAGGGTTTCAGATAACATCCCAACATTCTATTGGCCAATAATATTAATACAAATGGAAGGCAGTTATATTTTTTAAAATGCTTATTTTTGTATTACAGCAAGTTCTTGAGTCTAGTCACTAGAAGCAATCCTCAGGTTGAAATTTTGTGTATTTACATTTTGAAAATGTCATGCTATTCAATGTAATGAATGAGTGCGCCCCACCTGGGAGTACGACATCCTCACACTGTAGAATCGGAAAGCTGCTAATATTTTTGGATTGCCCATCATTTGATTATCATGATCGGGATCCCCAACAGACAGCATCGCCCCTTGATCCCAATACATATTAAGTGAATGTTATTTATAACTTGCCTCGAAAACGACCGGAAATACCTAATAACCAAGCATGAGTAAAGCGCTTCTCCAACTGTGAGCCACCGAAGCCTCCGGAAATTCACTGAATGTTAATTTATTAAAATCTCAGTCCACTTCTCCCTGTTTGATTAAACTCAATAATGATGTGTGGTTTGCATTCTAATCCCCCCTTCACTCCAAAGGTCTGTGCCCTTTCTGCACTGACTGTGTGTTAATGAGACAACAGCAGCTGATAAGGTCATGTCCACTCACACACATGAGATCAGGGCAAACACTGGACTGACACATCTGAAAGGGACTGCTGTGTTGTTCAACAAACCAGGGTTGTCAAAAAAACACACTACTAATTATGGTACTAAAACTAGTATTGAAAATATATGTACTACTATACATACAATACTATACTATGGACACTAAAAAAATCATGCAAATTGGACACATTGGACACAAGTTTTTGAAATCTATAGATCTATAGTACAACTAATATCAGGTCTAGTGTTTTTTAACCTTTTTGAGTCACAGCACACTTTGTTGGTTGAAAATGTACGTAATATGCAAATTAACATTACTAAAACATACAAATCAGACCTTTAGTCAAAAAAAATGGTATCGGACGTGGCATAATGTCGCTTTCTGGTTCTTTAAATTTGGTAATATTGATTGTTTTGCTTTCTTTTTTTGGTGAAGAAGTTTCTCAGGACACTACTCCTCAGTGTTAACATATCTAATTAAATTAATGGATCTGACAAGGCACACAGGTGTCCCCCGGCACACTGGTGTCCCCCCGGCACACTGGTGTCCCCCGGCACACTGGTGTGCCCCGGCACACTGGTGTCCCCCGACACACTGGTGTCCCCCAGCACACTGGTTGAAAATCAACATGTTATTCTCTATCTAGAAGTATTCAGTCAACATATTCCAACCTTTATGTGGTCGTAGGGCTGGGTGAGCTCTATTTTTGTGAAGCTGTCTGTTCAAACACACTTTTTCTCCTGTTGTTGAGATGACTTTATTTACCTCTTATAGACCAGGGCTGCACACAATTAAACGACATCAACAAAATGTCTTGCTTTGATTTAAATAAAAACTGCTACAACTGTCGTCTGTGCACAAAAGCTCTACCAAAAGCGATAAAATGTGTTCAAAAGCAACAAAAAACACTCCAACAAACAACAAAAAAGCGACTAAAGAGCGACTAAAACGACAAAGACACGTTTAAATATGACAAACACAACTGAACCTGACGAAATCGCGACTAAAAGCGATAAAATTTAGTTTAAAATGTGAATTTGAACAGAATCCTATCATTAAAACATCAATCGTAATCACACTGGTCAGAAAAAAATCACAATTAGATCTTTTTCAATTGTGCATTGCTGTCTATTAAAGGCAAAAGAAAAATACAACGTGAACATGAATCGTGATAAAATCGAAATCATGATCAGGCCCCAAGAAAACTGATAATTTTTTGCTATTGCCCAGTCCAACTTGGTCGATAATGTATTTAGAACAGAGCCTTTTTCTTGAAATAGTGTACATTTAGTATCTCGACAACACAAGAACGAACTAAACGTTTCTCCTACACCTTTCGAGCAGCTGTCTTTTGAAAACTGCACATTGGAATACTAATTAGACAGAGACGCAAAGGATATCTGGCCTGTGCGCATTTGCATTCATTATAACAGTGTGTGGTTCTAATTGCCGCATGCAAATTACTTCATGTATTGTAGAAAAACACAACATAAACAAAAGCATCTAGTTTTTGCGGATGGTGGGCGCTCTCCTTCAGTGTTGTGACTAAACCGCCAACCAAAAATGACTTTGAAACGTCCTACAACTACACAGTTCATAGCAATATTAAGAAAAATGTATGATGTGTCCAGCAAAGCGGCACAGAATGGTCAGAAATGACTGCTATTTGAAGATGTCAGATTTTATAAGTGAACGTGGGGGCAGAAGTAAAAGTCTTCTCCTAATTAAAATGGACTATTGCAGAAGAGAACTGTCAAATATATTTCATGGTCAAGACTGATTTTTTTTGTCCCGTAGAGAAATTTGGTCTCTTTGCTGGAGAATCTCACTCATTGAGCCTTGATAATTGGACTGTAGGTGTGTTAAACCATCTAAAATCATAATCTTATCAAATAGCAGTTGAATATTGTATGTTGTGTAGCCCAAGCCTACTGTCTTTGTCTGGATCAACAAGGACTGGGCGATATGGTGATAAAAATTGAAATGTGATATCATTCCTGTGAAGATGCTATGCTCGAACAGAGACACATTTTCCAGCCCACATCCCTTTTTGGTCAGTCTCAGCACTGTTAGTAAGTCCCAGAGTAAAGCCGTTTCTGTTAATGGCGGACATCATTTCCGTGCAGAGCTCCAGGCTCACAGGGGTTTGTGACGTGAGCAGCTGACGTGCCCCAAACATGGCTAATGTTTTCTTCAAAAGTAAAATCTAAATTCTACTTCAGTTGTACTTTTTCCTCATAAGCCGATGTCAGTCATTCTCAAGGAGGCGTCACGGTGGAGAAAGGCTAAACTAGAGTTAACAAGGCATAACTTCTGGGTTTTTGTCAGCTTTTTCTATATTTTTTTTCTCTTCTTTTCGAAAATGAATGAATGAATGAGTTAGCCTTTGCAAGAAGTGATTATTTTGTCTATTTATATTTTTGCAGTTTTGTTCTCACCTTAGTCTGTATTCTCCCTTGTTCTCTCTCACCCAATCCTCTGGCAATAAACCGGTCCATGGTCCAAGTAAGCCGGCTCAAACTGGGACCTCTTGTGGTGCCCTTCGGACCCCTCAAACGGGGTGGGACAGTTCATTGTTGAGCACTTGGAAATACCATGGACCACACCACTTTGCCCTGTACCGCTCCTATGGACAGGTGGATTTAATCATGTCAATAAAGCGTACATTTCCAGAAGAATGACTTTAGGTACCTCTTCAAAACACTGTAAACGTATTAAGTTTACATAAAATGTGAAAAAATCCGTCTGATAACCCGTTCATCTCCACGAGTTGCGCGTGACTGACAGCTGGATTAATCTGGAACACACATTGTTTGTCCGTATCAAACAAATATGGCTGCTTATGAGGAAAAAATAAATATATCTCAGAGACTGAAAAACAATGTGAATTCTTGCAGAATCAATGACTGAAACAAAAGACTGTTCATTTGAGGTGAAAGAAGTTTGATTTTGTTCTAAATGATAGTTGACCAATTAGCTTCTTTGTTTCGCATGAATCACGGAAATAAAGTAATCTGATTGCACAATTCTGAGAGCAGCGACCAGACTCACTTTTTTGAAGTGGTTTGAAGACGTGTGTTTCTGGATCACAGGCAATTTCAAAACCAAAATTATAATAACAATGGTCCTTATAGGACGTTAGACAAACAACAGTAGTTTCATTAATATCACCATGTGGTCTTATACTTTGTCTTATTTTTGACAACGGTTTCAAGCCTGTGTATTTGTCATTGTTCCGTTTGGGAAACTAAAAGATAATCCTGAGGGGTTAAGTTAAGTTTGGTTTAAAAATCGCGCCCACACCTTGTCAAAATACTTCAAAAGAGCCAGTAGCTGTATTGTAGTTCCAAGCTGTCTAGATAAGGAGCTGCATTCCCCCGTGTGCCAATTAGTTTTGTAAAAGGGCTCCTTGGGCGTTGCATTGTTTGTCTGTTACTTCCTCCTTCTGCTCTGAGACAAATCGGAATACCGCTGAGATTAGTGTATCTCCCTCCTTCAAATGTATCAATGCATCAGTGACAAAAGCAAGCGTTTCTATGAGACACAGTTTGATGCTATTTTAGAAAGTACTTGCTGCACTGGTTTGGATCTTTGCCATTATCTATTGAAGATTAAAAACTGTAGTCCCCCATAGTCCCCCAGGCTTTTGCTTGTCATTTTTTTTTAACTAATTATATGTTTTCACACCGCTTTTGAGAGAAGGGCAATGAAGTTGGTGCGATTCACCAAAATCATTACTGATTCTGAAAAAAACAATGTTTCTGTTTAAAAAGGAAGCCAAAACATGTTAAATTGTTAAATTGGAGGAACTGCAAACACAGACTATAGGAACTATAGGAACATAATGTACCACAACCATTACAATATAATAACCGTCTGCAAGAATAATGGTAATCAAATCAAAACTGTGTTTTGCTTGGTTGCAATTGGCAAGTCTGGAATTATTTTAGTAACATACTATCATGTCTTATTATGTAAACCTGCAGACCCTGTTAGACCTCTTTAAACTCTTCAAATGCTTAATGCTCTTGAAGTGTGTCGATTCTAGCATCGGTAATGGACGACATCGACTGATTTTGACTGAGCTCGGTATTGGCCAATTTCACAGAAAAAAGAAAAAAAAATACTAAAGAGTAAAAGTGGAACTAGGAATTAGGAATAGTTTATCATAACTGTCCAGTCCAACCGTTACACTGTTGTCATTCCACAAAAAAGCTTTTCACACTTGATACCTAAACATCAACTAATACAAAGAGCTGACATTAGGACTGCACAATTTGATTGCAATACATTGTGTGTGTGTATATATATATATATATATATATTATTATTATTTTTTTTTTCCTCTTCAAAAATCATCAATCCTAATTGACATAATAGTCTCTAAATATTGTTAGCAGGACACGCCATAAAAAACACAACCACATATTTGAATGCACTTGTTGCTTTTGGTTAATTGTTTCTTTGTTCTATATCAGGAGATTTGCTGAGGCTAAAATAATGTGTTTCTATGTCAAAAGGTCTGTACACATAGTTAAAACATTAAAAATATATGCATAAACACGAAAAAAATCTTTTGTACAGACCTGCTGTTGCCTCGCTACGGGCATTGCTTTGTTTAATAAATAATGCATTAGAGAATAGGGCTTCCATGCAGAGTGAAATTTGGCCACTACTTATGTGTGCTAACATTCAGAGCAGAAAGTTCTATCAAAAAATAGATGTAGTCACACTTGATGCGTGCTAATGGAAGTGTGGCAGGAAATGTCAGCAGTCGTTGTTTTGTCAACGGGGCATGAGAGGAAAGTGTTTAGACAGAAAAGGGTTACAATGCCAGAACAAATTATGCCTTTAAAGAAGCCTCTTCATTACTGCTGCAGTGATATCTTACTCAAAAATAACTACAAAAGTGAGGAATCAAAACATAAGCTCATAAACTACACGCTCAGAATGGCTCAGGTCACAACAGGCCGTTCTATGTTGAGTAAAAACAGGCTTGTAATTTTATGTATTTCATTAATTAATATTACATCTGTACACTGTGCTGATATGAGTTTAAATGCAGGGCAGCTAATGTGACAGGTAAGAGTGTTTTTTTTTTTTTTTATTTAGTGTGGTCTCACGTTTAACAAAATCAAAAAGGTCAAAGTAAAGTATTAAAAAACACACACTCACTTACACACAAAACATGCCAAACTAAATCAGCACTTTCTAGAGTCATCCTCAAAGCCCTTCATGATTCCATCATAATATTCCACATGCCATTTGCAGTAAAAGCCTGTGTGCCACTGAGGTATAGAAGCCCTGTCTTCACAGAGAACACGTTCATGTGGAAAGTCATCCTAAATAGCACAATATAAATGAAATAAAAATCAGTCAATTGATCGTAATGGGGATCTACAAGTTCCAACTTTTTTTTTTTTTTTTTGTGAGCTTTTAACCATGTTCTAACAATGTTATATCATCAAAAACATACCTGGAGTTGAATTTAGCATCATTCACAATATTTTGAGGAATGCTGGTTGGATAATCTTCTCCCTTTCGACCGTCAAAAACACTCCCTAAATTGATGAAGTTTTTCTGATTTTATACGTCACTTATCTGAAAATCTTTGGCTGTTTTAAGTCCTTAAATTATTGCCAAACTCATCGCAGTCACTTTACTAATAACATAAACACTAAATTTTGTGAGCGCAAGACGCCATCTACTGGCTGATAAACAGTAAGTAACATGTGTAATAGCCGAAATTGGGGTTTCACTGTTTCTACATTGCTAAGGTTAACTTTAACTTTAACTTAGTCGTATCTGGTGTTTGTTCCGCCTGGCCGGAGCCCATCTGACCCAGTTCGCTTATTTAGATAAATGTCATCTATGTCATAAGTTAACCTTCCTCCTTGTTCTCATGTACTATGCTTTGACTATTATTGTATGTTGTGTCCTCATGATGTGTTATCTCTGAGTATAAAGCGCTTATACTCTGAATGTGTTGTACGCGTCGTGCAGGGAGAGATTACTCTGTAAAGGGACAGACGTTATTCACTCTGGTACCAGTGAATAAACAACTCATTGATCAGACTCATTCTCTCTGCATTTTTATTGTTTAACTTGTTTTAAAGAAATCCACAACTGCAATTCTCCCGTAACAGTTGGCGTCAACGAACAGCGGCCTTCGCCCGGTCTGGGTTCTCTCCCGGCGTGAGTCAGCGTCTGGCCACCTGGATCTTCCAGCCTCTAACCTCATCTGCTTTCTGAGACGGAGGGCTGTCTCACGGGGACGAGGACCACCGGCGCAAGGTTTCCGAACCAAACATCCTACTTTGTTGTGGTGAGTGAGTCTGCATCTTTAAGTTTTTATTAGATGTATAGGCGTTTAGAGCCCTAAAATAGTCCTATCACAATCTAATAAAATTAAAGGGGGAAATTTAGTTTGATTTTAAAATTAATTGCAATTTGAAAACTTCTAGGAGTAATACTAAATAGTTACTAAGCATTCCTTCTGTTTGTCTGCCGATTGCTGGAGATAGCTCTGCTAAATATATTTGATTAAATATCTGAAGGGGTAGGAATCCTCCTTGGACCAGACTGGACAGGTAGACCTTCTTGGGGTCAGGCTGTCGGAAGTCCAGACGCTGAAAGTGAGTCTGGCTCACTTTTTCCACTTAACTGAGCAAGAAATCTTGATTTAAGAGTGAGCTCTGTTTAAGTTTGTGTCACATCTTAAAGAAAACGAGAGGTTGGGTTAAGAGTATAATCTATTGCAAGAACTTTGACCTTTAAAGGGAAGATAAGTGAGCATAGATCTCTTCGGGGAACCTTTAAAAGAGTTTTTAGCCAAAGCAGGCTAAAAATACCTCAGAGTACTTAATTTATTGAATTGAATACACTAATATTGTTATTAAGTGACACATTAACCTGGGAATTTAAAAGAGCCCAGCTTAGGAAAAGTGGAGAAAGCTCTTGGGGAGTTTTTCGGACGGAGGTAAAAGCGTCTTAAAAGATACACGCTACGCAGAGCGTGCGTAAAGCGGTGAAAGGTGCGCACTACCATTTTATCTGGGAGATAAGAAATCTGGGAGATATTAAATATCTGGGAGATAAAATATCTGGGAGATAAAATGGGATCAAACCAGTCAGTGGTGGAGGAGGCCCCTACAAGCCCTTTAATCCAGGCCATGACAGACAAACACGGCAAGGAATGGATTTAAGTATTAACTGTGTGGTCCAAGAAATATAGCTTTCCTGAAGAAGGATCACTGAGCACTGATTTCTAAGTAAAATTAAAGCAAATTAAAGTTAAAAGACTTATTATAACGTAAACATTGATAACGTTAAAGAAGGAGACCTGAAAAGAGAAAATAATAATAATATATATTATTATTTTTTTATTTATTTTTTATTTTTTTTAATTGAAGGAATAGAAATTAAGCAACAGTAAAGAATTACTCTGCACACATTTGCACTCACACGTCACTCATTATCTTTGTTTTTGTTTCTGTTACAACCTCCCTCTGACTGCTGCGAGCGCCGGGCTCCAAACCACTGCACGAGGGTCAACACGCTCTGTCCAGCCTTGTGGACCAGACCCTGTGGACCGGACTCTGGAGAAGATCAAGCTTAATAAGACCCACACCATTGCCACACCATTCCTCCACCAACGACCCGGATGCCCTCTTGTGCTACAAGCTGCACTAAGCTGGGCACAAATGAAACGGACTGCCATTATCTCAATGACATCGCCCAAACAAATCATTGCATATTGGACAATAAAGCTAACACGGGTGGATGAGTGCCACCTCAAAGAAGATTGAGTTCAAAGACAATGACTGATGTTGCAAAAGAAAGTTGCTGAGAAAGTCACATCTGAGAGACATTGTTTACGAAGCCACTATCAGGACCCAAAGAAAACAAAGCTGGCAAAGGAGAATCGGCCAAAACAAAACCACTATGGAGTTTTGATTCGTACTTTGCGAAATTTCACACAATATGGACCTAACTGTGGAGGTGCTCCTGCAGGGCATGGACGTGGGTGAAGATAAACATCTGAAGCTACTGCTTAAAGGCAGTGAAGAGGACACTGAACAGAGTCTGGGCCTTCAGCGTGACCCTCTGACAGCAGCAGTGGTGGAGCAGAGCCCGGCCGTGCAGCAGACAGACGAAAAGGAGAGGTAACATCACACAGCATTAGAACTTTAAAAGCCTTTTTTAATGGAGAATGCATTTCCTGAAAATCAGTCACGTCATCAGCAGCACATACACAGCACATGCTCTCGCAACGAAGAAATGCTTTGCACTGATTCACTTTAAGAATAGCACACGATGCACTTTGATATGTCTGATCGTCTTATCGTAAAAGTTTTTGGTCTCCGTATAAACACAGTTCAAACCTGCTTACAGCTTAGACTGAGTGACATAATGAATATAGAGCTACATCTCAGAAGAAATAAATAGCTATATTAAAAGAGAAATATAGAGCTTTGTTTTGCAACTGAATATTGTTTGGTTTGTTTGAGTATGTTTTTTTTTATGGCCAAGATTTTTTTGCGCACATTTTGTTTTGACAAGAAGTTTAGGCGGAAACCCTGCAGGACTTTAATAGGATCTGGTTTTGCTCCTGTTTTTCGATTTTGAATTTTTGGTTGAAATGAGCTCATCTTTTTTTTCCCTGTAACAAACAGTGGTTTTATGGAAATTTTAATGGATTTGATGTTTTCGAAAGAGTTAAAACCTCCCCAAATTCACATCTTGGAGGTTCCAAATAGTCTAACATAACATTTTGGTTATAAGAATTAGGTTGATACTGTTTTCTTTTTTTTTCCCTTCACGGGACTCTGAGGTCCTGGCCAGTTTTAGTCATGAGTCTGTGAACTAGAAAAAACCTGACTCCTCACAGGCCACAGACAAAACAGAGATAAAGGTGGCAGCTGTGAGAGAGGTCATCACAGCAGATTCAAACACAATACTGACATTGGAGTATTTAAAGTATTGAACAAAGAGACATAGCAAATTTACAATTATGTTAACATTGCATGCACAACTAATATTTTCTTGTGTGAGCGCTCTTATTTCCTGTACAGGCTCCCGCTGTCGATCCTTGACCCCGTTCCTTTTCACCGCCTGCTCTGCCTCCGCTCTCTGACCATCGACTGGACCCAGCTGAGGCCACAACGGGAAGTACTGATTATTTAAAGCTTAATCTTAAGTACGGCCAGCCATGGAGCTGGTTTACCTAAATAGTATTTAAACTTATTACATGTTCTAGAGTCGTTTTAAGTTGAACTATTTTACAAAATTCATGCAAGCTCTTGGAATATATTTCACATGAGCAAATTTAACATTTTAGATGATTAAATAGCTTAATTAATTAAAACAAATAAATAAATAAAAGAAATTGAGATCTGCCAAATGCTGAATAAGAAACAAAGATGAGGACATGGTTTTAAAATAAGACATCCCAAATAAATTAATGCCTTTACTTTGTTTGTTAAAAGTCAATCTATAACTTGTAAAAGAGGTAGGAACACCCTCTTTCAAAAATTGTTTGCAAAAATATAACATTAAAATGGCATCGTTTACCAGGCCCTCAATGTCATTTCATATATTTATTTATTTCAAACTAAGATTGCAGATCACAAAGTGTTTTCTGTGCGGGTTGGTGCTTTAGCGCATGATGGTGATTTTTGTGTTCCTTCTGAGACTTTTGCAGAGAAAACTGAGGTGCCACACGGCGACCGAGATCAAATGTGGATGGAGAAGCTCCAGGTCACAGCGGCTCAGAGGGCGGGGCAGACGGAGGGGAAGAGGAGGTAAAGGAGCAGCGTGAGGACATCGCGAACGGTTCGGCTGACGCAAAGGACACAATTGAAAACTGCAAGGAGTATCACCCAAAACCAGGTGACGTAAAAAACATACACAGGTCAGTTATAGATGTGGACATTGGTGGTGTTGAATTTTAAAAAATAAATAATTGGGGGACAAACAAATAGGGAAAAATGAACCAATAAACTCAACAGCGTGTCTATAACAAAAAGCAATATCAAAATGATAACAAACTAGGAAAACTCAATTGGCGTAAACTTAATTATGGAGAGCTCCTTAGATTATTACAGAGTGAGAGTAGGTTTGATGAACAGTCATCAAGTCTAAAGGATTTATTACACTTGTTGCAACAAGAGAGAACTAACAATTTTGATTTTGAAACATGGTCTATGTTCTGGGGAATGTGATCACAGACAGGACACTTCCTGTACCCACACAGTCACAAAAATGTGTTTTAATATGACGTCATTTTAAAGGTTGTGCACAACTCAAACTATGAACATGGTGACATTCTTGGACTTGACGAGTAAAGCTCTTGGACTAAAGAAGCTTCACTAACGTCTGTTTGTGTGAATGTGTATGAATGAATTAACCACTTTCTACTTTGCTTTGATTATGGACTTACGCATTTTCTGAAGTTTTTCATAGATTTATTTTGGCATAACTAAGACAAAGGTTATTTTAATCTCAAATTTACAGGTTTCAGCAGATGACCCAAAGGAGCACATATATCCAGAGTGGATCTGTGTGTACAATGCAACAAACAATTATGAAATCTAATACTTTAAATGTGTGTCTAATTTTTGATTATTTTTCTTCTCAGGTTGGTAATGATAATTTTTTTTGCGGAGACTGACACAGTACAGGTGGCATTTATGCACGGAGGACCTGAGCCCAAACAGGGGCTGGTGTAACAATCTGTGTGTTATTTGTGATGTTTCCTATTTACCAGAAACAACTATGGACCAAGAAGATAAACCAGTCGAAGCTGGTTGATTGTAATGCATGAAATTATTCCTCCACAGGTATCTTGGCAGAAGATGAAAATGTATGTTTTGTTTTTTGTTTTGTTTTTCAAAAAAGGCTATGATATAATTAGACAAAATTTCAGAATATATATATTTTCATTAAAGATATTAAAGACATTCATATGTGATCTTTGATTTGAATTTGATTCGGAAAAGGCCCATTGAAATAATATATATATATAAATCGAATTATAATACTAAGGTATGAGTGTGGCAATTAATATTTAAAATAAAATATTGTTAAAAGAATAGTAATAGGAAAAGAGAAAATTAGACGAGAGAAGGTTTTTTTTAACGCACATTTTCCATATTTGGTCTATTGATATGAATTAAGTTTTGTGTTTAGTTCGTCTGCTCTGAGCCTTTAATTAAGTCGCCTGTAGCTGGTGCACTTATGGCTCTGCCCAGCCACACTCAGGCCAACTTAGCTTTTGTTTGACCTGGTGGGACGGTAGTCACGTTTTCGCTTTTATTTTGCTCAGATTTAGCTGGGGATGGGTTTGTCCTTAGGTTGGTAGTGGTGTTGGCACTGGCTCCTACGGCCCTGTACAGGGTTGGCCCGGTGTCACATCATCTGTTTGTTATTTTCGGCCGGCCCATCAGGTCCACCTTTCTGTTCATTCCTTTGTTTTATATTATTTTCTCCTTTTGGGAAAGGGAGGGCAAATTTAACTAGCGGCACTCACAGGAAAAAAGGGGGGAGTGCACTTTGTTTTTGTTTCTGTACAGGTCAAAACACAGCTGAAGCTGCAGAGCTGGAGCTAGACCTGGTTTTGAACATAGGAGGCAACGCTGATTGACACCCGACATCGCTGTGGGACAGCCAAGGGGGCACATGGATCCATGCTTCACACTGTGGCAATGGACCCAACGCTCACGAAACAAAGCAACTTCCTGAGCCGCACGGAGCGTGTGGGGAGACAGCTCCCACCGCTGGAACCACATCTGCTCTTCCCCTGGAAGGGGGGAGGAGAGAACTCAGAGAGTAAGCAACCCACTGCTGGAGGACCAGGGTGAGCTTATGGTGAAGGAATTGAATCTCCAGATTTAAATTTTCATGTGTGCCTTATTTCTGACAATTTTGATAATATGGTTAAGTTTGATGCCTGGTTTCATTTACTCAAATAAACATGGCGTGAAACAAAGCACCTGTAGTCTGACTTCTGACGAGACGGCCTGGTTAGAAGCATTAACTAAGTCTTACAACCACTTGACTGGCCACACTTTAAATTACTGGTATCAATATGTAAAGAGTCATAATTGATCTGATCGTCATCTGTGTACATGTTTGCCCATAGCTACAGCAGCAGCATAGAATCTTGCCACACATTGGACCCTGTTTAAAGTTCCCGACAATGCCGGTCGTGAACCTTGATTTGGGCCGGTTCACATCAAGCCCGGTTCTAAGTTTTTTTAATTTGTTGCTGACATTTATTGTTCTGTGAATATGTTTTTCTGTGTGGATATCAGATGTGTGGATGTCTTCCGGTGGGTTGGGCTGGACGATGTGTGGCCGTGGTCCCCTCGGAGCATTCATACATCATATTTCCACACCCACACTCTGATCACAGACTTAGAACGCAAATTGGCTCCACATGACCCGATTTGGGGATCTGTTGTGCCAGACGACCGCAACCTCTGGACTTCAGGTCAAAAGGTCATGCTGGCCCTATTCCCCAGCATGGGGGATAGGCAAGTTAATGTTAAGGGTTTAAACTCTCAGTTAAGTGTTCTCATCATTTGTTAATAACACTCTCTCTGTTTTAGCCTCTACGAGGGAGGAGTTAACATGCCTTATGCTCTGTGGCTCCTCAAAATCGCCTGGTGTTAGATCAGATCATCACTAGCCAAGGGGGGGGTCTGTCAGACCTTGGGGAGCACCTGTTGGACCTACAGACCTGCTAATGATAAAGGGGGTGGCGATAGCACGGGCATAGCTAATCTCACTAAATTACGAGACCTGATGGAGGGTGAGACTGCGAAGGGCTAGTCGCTGTTCACTCTCGATTGGTTTCTCTCATCCTGGAAAGAGTTGTTGATAAATATTGCATTCTTCTTTATCTTAGTTTCCTGTCTTGTTCCCTGCATTCTTAGAATGGTGAATAATCTAGTTTCTTCCCAGTTTTTGTTTCTGCAGAACCGAGCAGAGGCCATGAGCCTGACAGTTAACTGGGACTTGTCTGGTGAATTTGACCTGGACTTGGACTGAACTGAACCATTAGGCCCGGGTTGTTTTCAACATGTTTATTCGAAGGCATCTTTACATTTAGGTGTTTTAAGTTTTGACTACAGGTTGATTAACTTGATAGTTTGACACATGAATGAATAAAGATATGTTATTCTAATGATTTAATTGATTACAGATTTTTGGGTGTAACAGTAAAATGCTTTTATCTGTGACATGGGGTGGACTGTAATAGCCGAAATTGGGGTTTCACTGTTTCTACATTGCTAAGGTTAACTTTAACTTTAACTTAGTCGTATCTGGTGTTTGTTCCGCCTGGCCGGAGCCCATCTGACCCAGTTCGCTTATTTAGATAAATGTCATCTATGTCATAAGTTAACCTTCCTCCTTGTTCTCATGTACTATGCTTTGACTATTATTGTATGTTGTGTCCTCATGATGTGTTATCTCTGAGTATAAAGCGCTTATACTCTGAATGTGTTGTACGCGTCGTGCAGGGAGAGATTACTCTGTAAAGGGACAGACGTTATTCACTCTGGTACCAGTGAATAAACAACTCATTGATCAGACTCGTTCTCTCTGCATTTTTATTGTTTAACTTGTTTTAAAGAAATCCACAACTGCAATTCTCCCGTAACACATGGCAAACAGCAAATGATTTCTTTTTGTTTCAAAACATGAGATGGCAAACTTAATGTACTCAAGAGCATATTTAAAGGCTAATAATACAACAAATGCATAACCAATTTGCATTCCTTTAACATCGGTATCAGCTAGGGCTGGGCAATACACTGATAAAAGCAAATTGTGATCTCATTCCTGCTTTGGTAGGGTTGGTTAATGTTTCCTTTTGAATGCAACTCTATGCTCAAAAAAGACACTTTTCCTCACCCTCACCTGCTATTTGTAAACCAAGTGACAATTGGATTTCACCAATGCAATTAAGTGTGAGCTTTCAGAAAACGTAGTTGACTTCAGTTACCTCTTCAATCAGTATAAAGATATGAATCCTGATGAAAATGAATTTGTGATCTGGCGCCAAGAAAATTGCTCTTAACTCCATGTATGTTGTCGATGAGGGAACAATATTGAAAAAGGTCAAATTTGCAATGTTAAATAACCATTTTCCTTAGATGAAACATTGGTTATTTAATGATCTACCACAGCGTTCCTGCAGTGAGCCCAGATGAAGAGGTAACAGCACAATGTTCCTGTGCAGCTCTCTGTGAATAATCCGGCCAGAAACACCATTTAAACTCAAGTGATTTCAATCAGACCCTCAATCCATTTCAATCTCCACCTCAATCAACGGAGCTCTTATTTTACAGCAACCTTCCAGTCCAGAAGTCCAGAAACTGTACCAATCTGAGTACAATTGTTTGAAATTATGAGTGAAAATTTGCATGTATTAAACTGTATCATCGGGGCTGAAAAATATATGGCAATTCAATCAAAATTGCAATTTGAACTGGTGTGATTACAACGACTAGGCCGTATCTAAGGCGCAATTATTTAGGTAATAGAGGGGCCCACGCAGACAACAAAATAGCCTGTTGTATAGACGGGAAAAAACATGTTTTGAAATGCATGGGATGGTAACAATTTGTAATAACTATACTTATTCCTGCCTTAGTAAACCGTAGATAAAGACGTAAAGCTGGGGTATCTGACTTTTTTGGGCATGAATTGTATGTTTTCAATCAAAGAGTATCTCGTAAAAGCTGCTTGTGACAAAAACGAAATCTCTGTGTGCTGTCTAATAACCAAGTATTTTGTCTCGAGGTAAGAGCTAAAATCAGCACTCTGATTGGCTGGACTTGGGTGGTCCTCCCCAATTTTACTTTGCTGCTGTTTTAAAGCTGTGCACAGGACCAAAAAGTAACGCATGTGAATTGTTCCAAAGGATTTGTGAGAGCGAGGGACAAGTTATAGACTCAAAACCTACTTCAGGTTCCTCAGTGTGAAAATCAGCTATAAATAGGGTAGTGATAGTTTATTAACAATGATACAGGCTTAGTAACTACTTTACAAATAAACAAACCCTATTTCCTTAGTAGTTACCAACCCTGATTAGTGCCTAATGAACTTTTTGCTCTTTATGAATGAAGTCTTTGTTCATGCTTTAGTAAGGCTAATTAAGGTGTAGTCTTTATTATGCGGTACCCATGGGATTCTTGTATTCGTGTTTCAGTTCATTTTTCAGTCTTCTCTCCACTGTTAAACCTCCTGGGTGTGTTTAAAATGTCAACTATATCCTCATTTGTTAAACGTAAATCGTGAATGCAATCTTTGTCGGAATTATCAGGAACATTAAACAGTATTTAAAGTTTGTATTACATGCCAGTTATGTTGTGTGTATTGTTTAGCTCAAAAGCAGCTGTTGCTTAAATCATTGGTTCATCTGCTTTTCACAGGCTGCAGCAGAAATACATTAATAACACAATTTATAACCAAAATATTTCCAAATGCTATGGATTCTACTCCTGTGAGACAGTTTCCAAATGAAATAAATCAAGAGTCCTTCATCCTTAGCTCTTATCATTTTACAGTTACAAAACTACAGTATGAATCCCACACTCTAGGGCTGCATAATATATTGCAATCAAATCCAAAACGCAATTTGGTTTCCTGCAATTATGAAATCACAAGGGGTGGTAGGTAGAATGTCCTTTGCAAATAACAAAACTGTTTTACAGAGAAAGCTTCCTTATATTTTCGTTCAGAAATGCATAGGATTCTTGTATTAGTTTTTGAAGTTTTTCATTTCTCTCAAATGTAATGCCACAGTAATGCCACTGGATGTGAAAGCAAATTTAATCGTTATAGCAATTAGAGATGAGAGTTTTGTTCTGTAGATCTGCAAAATTAGAAAATTGAGTTGTCTATGATTGAAACGATTTAAAATGACCCCAAAAAGAGACAGAAACCTGTATTGTAATCTCTCATGAAGTGAGAGTGGTATAAAGTGATGTTCTGTGGTTTATTTTATGGTCCATTCAGGTTTTGTCCCGTACTTAAATCGGACTCAGACTTTGACAGCCACATTAAATCAATAACATCAACAGCCTTTTACCATCTAAAAAACATTGCCAAAAGTATATTGTTTAAACCAGACTTGGAGAGACTTATCCATGCATTTGTCTCCAGTAGGTTAGACTACTGTAACGGCAGCTCACTGGCCTCTCCAAACGAGCTGTAAAACAGCTGCAGTACATCCAGAACGCTGCTGCTCAAGTCCTGACAAGAACCAGGAAGTACGATCACATTAGTCCTGTGCTCAGGTCTCTGCACTGGCTTCAGGCTCAGAGAATAGACTTTAAAGCAGCTCTGCTTGTGTTCAAGTCTCTCCAAAGCACCAAAGTACTGATACATGACATGTTAGTGCCATATGAACCATCTCGGACTCTGGGGACCTCAGTTGTTGTTTTAATCAATTTTATTCTGCTGTGACAAGCACTTTGAATTGCCTTGTGTACGAATTGTGCTCTACAAATAAACTTGAATCACTTGAACATCAACAAGACATTTCCGGGCACATTTTTGCAAATTCCTGATGCACTGTTTAAATATTGCCTGGATATTGTTGCCTCCAAAAACACACTGACGCTCTGTGGTAGATTTCTTCTTGGGCCCAGACGTGGCAGTACAGCGGAGCAGCCACTACTCAATCTCACACGCAGGGGGAGGGAGAGTGCGTCTTATTACAGATCCACGGCCCTAACACACCCTGCGCTCCTCCCCACTGATGGAAAACGCCGACCACAATTAACCACGGGATAAAAAAGAATACGAATACATAAATAACTGCACTAGACTCGTCTCTCATTCTGTCTTTCGTCTTCGTGTTGCTGTAGGATTAGACTCTTGGCTGCGTCCTCATCACTGCCAATTTGTGACATGTCATTTCAACCAATTCACTAACTTGCCTATGGAGGACATGTTCAGAAGGCTGGTGCAGACAACTAAAGCTTCAAAAACTCTCGACAAAACGTTGCTTGGGGGAAAATCTCGACACAGCACAATCTGTAGAGGGAATTACACTGTCTTCCCCCCCTTATACCAGGCCACCTCCGGGCCATGTCTCCACGCACACGAGCAGATAGTGACACAGACTGTTGTCCACAAGTGTAATGAGATGTGAACAAGGCGGCACTTGGAGCACATCTCTGGACGCAGGAATCAACTGTGGCTGGTCATTTGGAGTACTTTGCTCTGCCCTGTCTGTGCCCTTCAAGGTTTATTTCTCATATAGCATAGGAGTAGTGTTGAGCTTCATAACAATCGCCGAATATGGTGGTGAGGAATTCCAATAGAGCTGCAAGACTAATCACAATCAAAGAGAAATGGCAATTTGAATGGACACAATTAGCAAATCGCAAAGACGTTTAAAATGGGTATTTGGAACAGAATGCTACAACTAAAACATGAAACGCAATTTTAATCCCAATTTTAAGACTTGTCAGGCAGCCCTAATTGTATTCAAATAATTTACATGTATTTATTAATGTTCTCTAACTAAATTTATTACAAAATTTACAGTGAGGAAGAAGCACAACACCATTATCAATGCCACAATGATCGAAATAATACCCTTTGGAAAAAAAAAAAAACATGAATGTACTAGTTTATACAGAAAAACCTCCAGTCTCCTTTAGAGTGTCTATAACCTGATTTTAAAAAATGTGTATACAATATATAAGTAGGCATAAGATGTTATTTATTGTTTCGGGTCACAATTAACGTGGCCAAAATAACTGTGATTAACAATAATGTCACAATAGTTATTAAATATTATTACATGTTATTCATTGTTGACAGTTTACAAATTTGATGGATATTAATATTTACAAGTTTAAAATTATGAATAAGTGTCCATGTTTGACCTCCAATTATAGCATTGCACTTTGTTGTAAGTAAAAGCAACAACGATCTAGACAAAAAAGTCATGATAAGTAGCGCACAATCTGGGGATAAAATCTTTGTTGGCGATTATCACGATGTGCAATGTTCAGTTATTGTCCATCCTTTTTATCGCGATAAACTATACTATTGTTAATAGTCCCATTCCTATATATACAACACTTTTTAATCTTTTTTTTTCTTTCATTTTCCCATGTGTTCACAATGCCTCTGAAAAAAGAAGACTCTAGTTTCAATACTAGCTGTTGATATTTGGGTATTGATTTATTTTCTTCAACCATATACTGACTTGTTTTTTGTGTTATTGTTTGCCTTCTCACAGTGTTACCAATAAATATATAACTGCCAGGAAACTCCCAGCTTGAGCAATAAACACAGAGCATATGCGAGCGCAAAGTGTGATGGATGATTTCAAGCATTCGTCGCTGCCTCCCGCACTAAAAACTCATTCTTTCTTAATACAATCTCTTCCTGTTCACACTCTTTGCCTAAATAAACCAAGCAGACCGTGGCATAATTAAAGTCAGGGATAAATTCTAACCTTGTTTAGTCTTGTCTTCTTAAGGGCTTATCACAATATAATCTGTAATTACACTATGAGAGCAGATGCTAGCGATCAGAATCCCCTTACAAGCAGCACCTGTTTACAGAGCATCTTGGGAAACTGGAGACACATATTAATGTTTACTGATGATTCACCTATAGAGAAACATAAAGCACAAATAAGTGGTAAAGGCAACAGTTTGGCAGGTGGAAGAGCAGTTGTTCAACCAGTGGAAGATTAGTGATTCAAAACCCACATTCAACATTTGGGATTCTAAAGATTTATATTAGACAGACACCAGCAGAAAGGATAAGGCTTGGAGTGAGTTAGCATGGGGTCTGGGAGTGAGTTGGGAGTTCAATCTGCCTTTTTACAGTAAAATACAGGTTTTTCTAGCAGTTTTCTGTAAGAATATTTGTGATAGTGTTAACTCTTGTGATCCTGTCGTGTTGCGATGCCTTTTGGGTCTGATACATGGTCTGATCATCAAGATACGAGGGGTGGGTGACAAAAATTAATCTCAAACTCCCGTTAACAATATTCAGACAATATTAACTCAAATCAACAGAAATATGTTAAAACATGTCTTTAAACATTTTAGTTGAAGGTTTAAAGGTCCCATAACATGCAAAATCGACTTTTCAGAGGTTTTAACCTTCCTACAGTGCTATTTGGGCCTCGTATGTGTGCCCAAAGTGGTTTTTTGATTGATTCTCGCAGCTGCTAGAGAACTGTCTTTCCGTCCCCTCGGGTGAGCAGGCAGACGGGGGCTCCTCACCCGAGGGGGACGGAAAAGACAGTTCTCTAGCGAAAACATGCGGCAGCGAAAACAGCGAACAGCGAAAACATGAGCAGGCAGACGGGGGCTCCTCACCAGGATGACGCGGCTTCACAAGGATGACGCGGCGCTCAAGCCACGCCTCCAGGAAGCGCGCAACCGCAAGAATAAAAACAGCTAATGCTAATGCTACACAGTAATTACACGATGGATACGACAGATAGAAGAGTTAGCTTGTTATTTACCAAACGGCAACGTCTGTCACTGAGGTACTGAGTCCACGTCAAACTCCAGGTCAGATCCAGGACGTAGGACTCAGCACGACGCACCGTCAGGACGGATAAAATGTTTATTCTCGTGTTTGTGTATCGCTGTTTACCGGAGCACACGGCGCATTGCACACCATCTCCGCTCTAGGCTTCGTCACGGGTTGGGAGGGGGAGGTGCGCGGGTTGGGCGGGGGAGGCAGCCTGCTCTCTTTTCGGGTGGGTCAGATCTCAGAGTGAGCTGTTTGCTTTTGCAAGGAGGGGGGCCAGTCCAAGAAATGGGTGTTTTTTGGAAACTTTTATGTTATGGATATTATACAACACAAACATTTATCAACAAAGCCCTTAGAATAGACTGTGTAAAGGGGAAAATAGCAGAATATGGGACCTTTAATTATGAGAGAAATGTGAAATGTTTGTAAACTCAATTCAGAAAAATCACCAAATACCCTTGCAAGCTTCATCATAACCTTTTTGTGGCATTTTTACTATAAACAATATAACAACATTCACAATGTTAACATTCACAAAGCAAATTGTGCACCCCTACAAGTTACTGAATCGTTTTGATCACTGGCACAATATGTCGCGCCTCATTTCAGTCGACTAATCGATGCACAGGGAATGTCTTTACTAGTTAGTTTATACGGTTGCTATGGCCTTAGACAAGACACTTTTCCCACACTTAAAGGTATGTGTATAACTGGGGGATTAGTGGTCAAACAATCCATTGGCAAAGCTTGGCAGACACATTTTTGTCTCCAGAAGCAGCTTTACCATCCCTGACAGTCAAGGAGCAGTGTAACAAATTATGAAACAACTTTCTCACAAAAGTGCTGTATAAGACATTTGCCCCATTTCCACACACAGACCTCTGGGTGCACTAAACAACCAAACTCAATTAGTCTTTGCCCCAAAACCTGTCAGACCACTTTTGTCCCAGTGTACATGGAGGTAAAAGATCCGATTAGGTCCGAGCTGCGGCTCAGAGACGTTTAGGGACGTCTAATCTAGCATTACCCCCAAATCTTTGCAGCTGTAATTGCTAATACAAACGGCTATCATACTTTTAACCACACTTTGGGCAAACATAGATAAGTGACTTCTTATTTACACTGAGCATCTTTCAAACACGAGGAACTGTGTTATTTGCTCTCCGCTGCGCCAACAGACAAATTGAAGCTGAGGTAGTTTTTAATTTCACTTTAAATGCATACAAGGAGATTTTGGCAAGATTTTCTCAAGTCAGTTTTCAAAAATAGCACATGCACCATCTTATTTTTACTCTTTCAAGCGCACCCATCAGTACCCAAAGTGCACTACCACACACAGCGCAGCAGCCAGAATAGATTTGATATTTGACAAGGGTGACATGATCCGCTGAAGTGAATGGTCGTCAGAAATCATTTAACATAGAGAACCAAAACAAAACAAATAGTCGTGGTGGAGGGGCGTAGTTTGTCATCTTCGCTGATCTTAAAAATAAGCGAGTGCACGTTCAAACACATGTCTAATATTTTCCTGGCTGGTTCTTACTTCATGCAGTTGAAAGCCTCTTCTAGTCTGCTCCTCGTGTGATTGGACCGCAGCGAGAATACGACTACACACAGACTTATCCAGATGTGTGATTGGGATCTTTGCGATTCAAATCAAGACCTCAATTGTACTTCCTGGGTTTAAATGCATTTCGAAAAATCAGTTTCAATTGGACTAAGCCTTCATGCAAACGTAGTGAGTGCGCTTCAAGATTTCGAGAGTGTGTCCGAACGATGCGTGCTTGTGAAGGGTTTGTGCACAACGAACATGTTAACGGTATCGATCCAAGTCCGGAAAGAGAAAATAAGATAAATCACTTTCCTTTGCAGAATGTTACACACTCTCCACCATTAATTGCCTTATAATTTGAGAAGAAGAAGGATGATAAAACAAAGTCAAAGTTCACACATCACTGAAGCGGCCAACCAAGTTAATTACCCAAACAACGGAACAAAGTGCCTGATATTGTGCACAACCATGGAGGATATCATCTGGCAGTTCACCCCCACTGTTCTACTTTATTGCAATGGAAATGTTTTAAGTATTATTAGGTCTAATGCATTTCACCATCAGCAAAGTGTCAAGTGAGTAATTTTGTTTAAATTACTTCTTTCCTGACGTCAAAAGTAGAAGCCAAACTTCTAGTGTGGTTGAACGCAATAATACATCACTCTACGTTTGGTTGTCCAGACTCCAAATCCACAGCGGAACACTTACTGATGATTTATTGGTATGACGACTTGAACATTTGAAGGCAATAAATCACAGGGATTCTATAGAAACTGGCTGCATAAAATAATTAAATTCAAATCCAGAGAATAATGATGGGTCTTGAAAGTTTTAAATTAAGAAACTTAGTGGATGAAACGGAGCATAGTGTGGGTGTCCTGGTCACATTGTCCGCGGCTCTACATCAGAGGAGAATTACATGACGTCAATGGCTGGCAATGCTTGCTCTAGTCGTGAGTCTTACAGTAGCTACAGAGAGTTTACACAGCCCCTAGAGCTTATTTTCACTCTGTCCAGCTTCGTCCAACAAACCCCACTAACAAGATAAAGTGCAACAATAGAGAGAAAGGCTTTACTGGGTATTGGTGTGGTTCCATGGAAATAAAAGCTGGAAGACAAATGTGTTCTAATCAACATTAAAAAATATATATATAAAAAAACAAGCAACCCTATTTAGAAGCAAAACAAAAAGACGTTGCACTCAAGAAAGTAAATTGAACAGGTAAAATCCTTAAGGTTGCCCAAGCAGCATTGACAGATGGGTCAAATCCAGAGGGCAAATTTCTCTCTACACGGACAATAAACTATGTAATCTAGTAGTGAACTTGTTTGACCATCCAAATCCACATGCTTTGGCAATAGATCTGGAATCATATACTGTCTCCCGAATTTCAAATAAGCATGACTGACAGGCAGATTAACCCGTTAGAAAAATGCGTGGTCCAAAAAAAGGAAACAGAAATAATGCAGAGGAATGAGAAATGGAGCAGAATTCTGTCAACAAGCAAAGAGAGCGAATCGGGGTAAAAGAAGTTCTATATTTTGTTCTAAACGTTCTAAAAGAGAATATTCCGCATTTCTTCCACATTTGAGAAACACACAACGCAAATTAGCGGCTGTGGTTGGACTGTCCCAAGTTAGGAGTGCTTTTTGACGCTCCCTTATAGTCTGATTCCAGACCCTTCTGCCTTCACACAGAATGTAGAAGGGACTGGCTGGTCAGACAAGTTGTGTACCAGTTCCTCATTGCAACCAAGCTCCATCTGACAAAGCTCTCACCAGTCTCTGAAATATGACCCATTAAACCCAGTGACACTATAAACCACAGCCATAGGGCTGATTTGTGAATCCAATTACCTCCTGTCTGAAATGGATGTGCTCAGACTCACAGACATGAGGTTAAGTCTGCTGTTGTCAGCACATGTCCTTACGACCACAGCACAGATGTTCAACGTATAATGACACAGTCAATGCAAAGCCTAAGTCATTGTGGGATGCTTGTGACCCTCAGCTGCCAAATCAATCCTTTAAATGTGAATAATACTGTATATCATTGAGAGGCTGAATTTCAATTTACCATCTCACAGAGGAGGAGAAAGTGTGAGTGAACTTTGGTGCGGAGCTGAGAAGATGC